>JANAVB010030220.1:22766641-22957332 GCA_029216955.1 Iris pallida
TATATATATATAT
Organism: Iris pallida; assembly: GCA_029216955.1. NCBI lineage: Eukaryota > Viridiplantae > Streptophyta > Magnoliopsida > Asparagales > Iridaceae > Iris > Iris pallida. The sequence continues at coordinate 22,766,655 of JANAVB010030220.1, forward strand.
ATATATATATATATATATATATATATATATATATATATTAGAATTGTCAAAATTTTGGTAGCCCTGACTATTGTTAGGAATGTCAAATTTTGGAAGTCCAGTGTCGTCTCCGATGGAAATGTAACATAATTCTTGGTCTGAAAACACTAAATTTGAATTCAATTTTTTTTAAAACACTCATTGGTGAATCCTAAACCTAAAATATACTAAGTAATGTTTATAAAAATATGAAATCATCATAGAAACCAATATTAAAAATAAAAATTTTAGAATTGCAAATTTTGTAGAAAAATATGTTGAGAATTAGAAAATTTTACCTTCATTGAGAAGGTGCCTCGTTTGATGTAATCTATAACTAAAGTTTGGAATAATTAGAATGGGAAGATGAAGTGTGTCGATGTGGAAGAAAAAAATATAGATACTAAAATTTTGATGTGTCGTCTCCTATTAAACTTCGTAATGCCTATAATTTGACATATAAAATGTCTTGACACTTTCTAAACCTTATGGGTTATTATTGACTGAAATAACGTACATTTATGCAAACCTGCAGTGGGAGTCCTATGCAGAAGTTATAGTTGCAGCAACGCCGCCAAACCCATTTTTTGTTCTTACATTTTTAAGAGAGAGAGAGAGAGAGAGAGAGAGAGAGAGAGAGAGAGCAATGGCAAGTACCGGTGCTCCAACAACGTATCCACCATCACAAAGCCGACAGCACCAGGACAGGAGACTGTTCCAACAGCTCGACTGGAACCGACCCGACGGCCGGACCTTCCACCAGTGCAGGCCCGCATGTAAGTCCGCAACCCATTCGACGTATGGCTCCTGAGGAAAAAAATACGACACGGACACGGGGACACAGACACGACACTGGTTTGGGCATCTTCCATTCTGTTTGCCGCGTCCGTACTCCCATATCTCCTTGTTGAGTTGTTGTAACCTGCTTGTATGTCTGCAACATGTTCAACGTATTGCTTCTTCCGAGAAGAAACCCTTCAAAAGTGTCAAAGAAGTGCGGACAAGCACACTACGGACGGGACAATGAATTTGGCATCTAATAGTTTATTTGGATTTTTCTTCTTGTGTTCCGTGGAGGTGGCTCCATTATTTGGAGTGTGTGCTTCTATATACTGATCGGGTTTCTCCTGTTGGTTCCTTGCAGTTCTCAGGACGGGCGCTGCGAATGCCGCTTCGGGTTCAGCATATGCCGAGTTTGGAGCTACCAAAGTCATTGTCTCTGTGTGAGTGCATGCGCTTTTAAACTTTCATAGAATGCCATTTATTTCTAATCTTTTTCTTTAAGTTAGTCTATCTTGATGACACGGGTGATGGATATTTCTTCCCATCTGTGACTGTCAAGAGGAGAGAGTTGAATGGGATATAAGTACGGCAGGACACAGTAGAGACATGGTGGCACGGATATGATACATATTTTGGTATGCCCTACTGTATTTTGGAGTGTTTATCTCACAATAAGATACCGATTTTGGAGGGTCCGTGTCCGTGCTTCCTAGGTGTCCTCATATGAAGTACTAGAGAAGAGTTGTGAATTTCATAGACATCATAGATTAGGATTTTTGACTAAAAAACTTTTTTAAATAAAATTATTGAAAAATGGTAGTTTTGAAAAATATTATCAAAATAAGCAAGTTTCCAAAGCTTCTTTCAATAACACGATTCTAACTAGAGAAATTGTATTTTCAGAATGCGACTTCATGTCAAAGGAAAGTGAGCCCCATTTCGCAAACACAACTTATCTATTGAAACCACATTTTCGAAAAACACTGTTTCTTTAGTGGAAATGTGTTTCAGAAAACGATTTTCAAAACTGCCCTAGTTTGGTAATACTTCGTAAGACTACCATTTTTTAATACTACTTTTCTTTAATCGACCTTTGGTTTATTCAGAAATCCTTATAGAGTAGGCCTAGGATTTGTTTAACATGTGATTGTTGATTAGCATATAAACCACTGACCTTCGATATATAGGATAGTGTTTTAAGTTTCATGAACTTTATGGTTCAAGTTATGTTTTTCATTGGAAATGGATATTCTTAACCTATGTTACACAAACATGAATACAACGCAATGCAATACAGACACGGATGTGGCACTGATTTTGGCTTGCCCAGGTTGCCCTAGTGTATATTGGAGAGTTCGGATTCGTTTCAGATATGGACATGGCATGGAGACAACAAACTTTTTTGGATATCCGTGCTTCCCAGTTCTTTAGACTTGTGATGAAGCAATTTGTCCTTAAATAGTGGACTTTGTAAAGATTGTGCATTTTGTGAAACTTCTAGCTATGTTATCAGTAACATAGTAATCCCTCCAGGAATTTAACCTTGACAATGTCAAGTGGGACCTTTTGTTATGATTTTGAGTTACTTTCCTTGTTCAGGTTTGGCCCAAGGGAAAGCAAGAAAGCTATGATGTACAGTGATATTGGTAGGCTGAATTGCAATGTGGGCTACACTACTTTTTCCACTCCTACACGTGGACAGGTATGCCATTTTTATTCATATTGTATTCTTCTCTATGAGTTCTCCAACATAATTTTTATACAATACATGCACTGAATTTTCCTCTTCAGGGATCAGACAACAAAGAGTTCTCATCAATGCTTCATAAAGCGTTGGAGGGTGCTATAATATTAGAATCTTTTCCAAAAACTACTGTTGATGTCTTTGCTTTGGTATTGGAATCTGGTGGTGGTAAGTTCCCGATGCTACTTCCTGTTGACATTGCTGTAGCTAGGGTCATATTTTGCAGTTTCTATTTCACCTTTTGGAAGCCATAAGTTTATGTTTTAGTGATTAGACTTGACAAACAAAGATACGGTGTTCCGACTGCATGCTAGTTAGATTGTGTTGGTGCTGTTTCTCCAGCATTTGTTTAACTGTAAATGACTGTTTGGGATAGAGGAACTAAACTAAGCTGAGAATGTATAGCATTCTTCACCAAGTTCTAATATCACCAAGAGACCACAAAAATGTTAATGTGCCCCCCTTGGTTAATCATATCACATACATTGGGAGGACTAAGATATGAAACACGACTAGTGCATTGTGATCTGTCTAACCTCAACCTGCATAATGTGGGTTCAACTTCAAAGAACATTGTTGACCGGACTTCCAATTCAGAGGAGAAATGGTCTTTTCTATACATCAGATTTCCAATGTATCACATACTCTGAGAGGATGGAGATAGCAATTACCAACCACTGAATTGTTGTTACTCTCACCATCACCACCACCACAACAAAGCCCTTATTCCAAATTTTTGGGACCAGGTTTTTTTAATCATTTTCTTTCATTCAGTTCTGTTAAGGACCATGTCCCCTGTTACACTAACAAGACCATATCCTCCCTTAGAACTTCAATCCGTGTTCGTTTACGCCGGCTCCTTTAACTATTGTCTTATGATATCTCTCCTCCTTACCAAGTATCTATTGGTATGCGTTGCACATGTCCCTCACTTGTTACTCTCACCAATGTATCACAAATAATACATGTGAAGCTTTAAAGATATACGACATATAATACAACAACGACAAAGCCTTTATGTCAAAGTGTTGGGTTTGGCTATATACGATACATTTACAATTACTTCAATGTAGCATATCAGGATACTATAGTTACTTATATGTGATTGTAATACAACCTTTACTTTTATTAGTCAGTTTTTTAAGTATTGTTTTTCTACTTTAATTATGTCAATTGTTCATATGCAAATCTCAATTTTGTGTACCATGTTTTATGTGCTTCAATATTCGATGTTGACTAATTTGCTCTTCCTTCAACATCCTGTAGGGGATCTTCCAGTCATCATTTCTTGTGCAAGTCTTGCCCTGGCAGATGCAGGAATTATGATGTATGATCTTGTTTCTTCAGTTTCTGTGGTATGTTCACTTTGAATGCATAAAATGGTTCAATGATTTTTTGTGACATACCAAGCAAGTACTTTACACTCTTTCGTCTAATGTATCACAGTGGAATGGAATTCTCCATATAAAATTGTATCAACTTACCTCTTCGACTAGACTCTTTATAGTCTAGGGAACTTGGAGTGTGCTCCTTTGCTCCATGAGCTTAAATTGCATATTCAAAAGGTAAATTTACCCTATGTTATCTGGACTCGGATACGGGTGTCGGCTGCGGGTACATATCCAAGAGTATGGCCCTTCAAACTCATAATTGAAGGACACACGGGCTCGGCTAAAAATATATCTAAATTTTGGATATGGATACGAGGATATGACTAAGGTTTCATAAAAAGACAAGTTATAAACTACTAGTAAACTTTACTGAACTAGTTAAGCCCCTAAGGGACCGTCCCTTCAGCTCCCCTACTACTTTACTACCAATCTTACCATATTAAAATAAACTATCCAAGAGTATGGCCCTTCAAACTCATAATTGAATGACACACGGACTCGACTAAAAATGATCTAAATTTTGGATATAGATACGAGGATATGACTATGGTTTCATAAAAAGACAAATATAGTTATAAACTACTAGTAAACTTTACTGAACTAGTTAAGTCCCTAAGGGACCGTCCCTTCAGCCCCCTACTACTTTACTACCAATCTTACCGTATTAAAACAAACTATCTACTTCACTATCAGTCTCCCGATTGTTACCATGAATGATCTGATTGTCACCATGAAGGATCGGATACGGATTCCATACCCATACCCATGTCCTATCGGGTCGACACGAGTACTTCTCCTTAAAGTGGAGAGTCCGGGTAACATAGGGTTTACCTACAAGCCAACTGACCGCCTAGGTTTTATGGCATGACCCTCTCATGTTCATAACGACCTTGGCCAGAAATTTTGCACCAACATAGGGTGGTCGACATTTTTGGTCATAAAAACTCAAAATCTGTCAAATCTTTTATGGAGCTTTTTATGCTCCATATTCTGGTAAAGGAAAGCTTGGATGATGATGATGTCAAGCAAGTACTTGAAACTGTCTATCCTCTTATTGTAACAAATTTCTTGTAAGTCCACGAATATAGAAGTCACAAGTTAAATATTATTACAACCTTTATTTATTCTTCTACTTGAAGTTAGTGTTTAATCTATAGTTACCTGAGTGTCCTTGTATAGTCTGTGTTGTGATGTATCTTAGAATTGTGATGGTTATTAGATGGCATGACCATTTAGTTACTCGTGTCACTTTACATCTGACCTTATAATGTAATTGGCTATGTTCGGTAAATTTCAGTTAATTGTTGTGTATTTTGCCAACATAGGTAACCTTCTTTATTTTCAAAATTGATCATGAGGCCCCGGAAGGTATGTTGTGGTCATATTTGGTGTCCATGCATGACCTTCTTGACAAAATATCCTTCTTCGTGCATCTCTTAAATTCTATCAAACTTTTCCTACAAAAACCATCAACTTAATGGCGATTTGGGTTAAAATGTTAGAATTAGAGTTCGATTTCACATTAAAGGGCCTAACATGTTGCATTTAGAATATCAATTTTCTCTTGCTACTTTTTTGGTCTTCACTCTTGATCAAGGTTCACAGTATCGGTATCGGAATCGGTATCAAACTATTCCTATGAGTATTGGTATCGGCGATATCGGTAGTATCAGCAGTTTCGTATCGGAGTATCGGATTTTTGGTATCGGAAAACAAATAATTATTAATGAATTATTTACATTTAAAAACATATATTTTATACATTTAGACATATGTTCAAGTATTTTCAGTGTTATTTCTTAGTAGTTTTGAAATTAAATGAAATAGTAGTCACCCTTACCGATTGGTTTACATACAATAGATTGATTTTCTTCTTTTACATGCTTTTACAACCTTATTATGCTTTAATCCCTTGTTGATTTATTTTTCATTTAATTTTCTTTGTCGAATTGACCGAAAAGATACCCCAATGTCGGTATCGGTCAGTATCGGGTATCGGTCGATATCGGATCGGGACATGTCAAACCGTATCGGTATCGGCCGTATCGGATCGGTATCGGCCAATACTTTAAACCATGCTCTTGATACATTTACTATTATGTCTCTACCCCCTTTCTTACTCTTGCAAGCCTATGTGTCTTTGTCTCCCTCCTTCGTTTCTAACATTCTATATAACAAACCATAGATTTAGCTTCACTAATTTTTTTAGCTTCCTCCTTTGCTAGTTTCTCTCTCAAAGTTTTCCTCATTTATACACTTTTGCCAATATTCATAGAAAATTCTTTTTGCCTTAATTCCCTTCTGGACTTCCTCATCGCACTACCAACTTTCTTTCAAAGTGCAACCGTTGCCTTCAGAAACTGTTAGATTCCCTTTTGTTACTTTCTTGATACAATTTCACATGTTATACAACACAACATTAAAACTTCTTCTATGCTTCATCTTCCTTTATTGTTTTACCCCTTAAATAATATTATGTTCCCTTTTCCGGTTCCACCATCTAGTTCTTTGTGTCTTGTCTATCCTAGTCTTTCTCTTCCATTTCTTAATACTAATATCTAAGATCATCAACCCATATTAGATGCATAAAACTATGTGCATTGCAATAAATACCAATGTGTATATGCCATCCTACAACGATGATGCAAAACACGCAAAGAATCATGCAATGACATCAATAATTATTACTAGTCTACCGATAAAAATCCTAGACAGTATTCAAAGTTGCAATCTTTTCAAGAGGTTAGATTCGACCTCAGGATTGTTTGGAGTAGAACAATCAAAACGTGCCAAAATCTTGGTAAGGAGTTTTCATTTGAAGATATCAACCTCGATTCAAAGTGTTCTTAATCGTTGATTAAATAGGTGATGAAATCTGATGAATAATCATTCCAAGATAGTAGAATACCTCAATTTCAAAGTGTCCATTCTTAATCGTTGATTGAAAGGTGATGGGATCTGATGAATAAATGGGCTGTTTGGAGGTTTTGCAGAGAGAGTAGGGAGTTGGTTGGTGGTCAATAATAAGGCAACATGAGTTGTAAGTCTAATCTGCAGAATAAGAGCAGCGAAACAAAGGTTGTGTTTCGGTGGCAACACGGCATGTAAAGTGTCTTGGGCAGTTATTGATGGTTCTGCTACAAATAAAGGATAGGGCATTAGTAGTTCTTAGTATGGTTTTGCAGGGTGGAAGGCAGGCGAGTATGGTGGCTCTAGCAGCAATACTACAAGGCGGCAAGTATGGTGTCAGATGAAGCCAGAGGGAGAGAAAGGGGTATAGCCCAGAGGGAGGGGAAGGGGTACAAATGGTCGAGGGCTGATTTGTTGGCATCAACAAATGTAAATAGAAGGGCTGTTCTAGTTGGCCAGTGGTAGTCAAGCAACAAGGAGAATGGGATAGAGTATAGGCAACTTGAAGAAGAAGGAAGAATAAATTAGGGTTAGGGTTCTAGGCTTCACCCCTTTGGTTAGGTTTGGGCTTCATACCCTTGGTTTCTTACACTGCACTTGTCATGCATCTCACTCTAAATCTCATTTCATCAATGTTCTAAAAATCGCTACGCGGGGACGGTGCGCCAAGGGCCCGCCTAGCGCCTAGGGCAACTAGGCGCCGAACTGATTTTTTTTTAATATATATATATATATATATATATATATATATATATATATATGTAACATATATATATGTATGTCATATATGAGCACAACTCAAACTTTGACAAGTTGGTTAGCCTGTGGGTTTAAGTTAAGTATTGATTCGGGAAGTACAGAACTCTGTGTTTGGAGTGTTCATTTTTTTTTTTTTTTTTTTCTTTTCTTTTTCCTTTCCTTTCCTTTCCTTTCATTTCCTTTCCTTTCCCTCTCCCTTCTCCGGTCCCTCTCTCCTCTCCTCCCTCTCCCACCACCGCCTCCACCACCGCCTCCACCAGCTCCACCACCGGCTCCACCACCACCGCCTCCACCACCGGCTCCACCACCACATCACCGCATCCACCGGCTCCACCACCACCACCACCGGTTCCACCACCACCAACAGCTCCACCACCGCCTCCACCACCGCCTCCACCACCAGCTCCACCACCGGCTCCACCACCACCACCACCACCGGCTCCACCACCACATCACCACCGCATCCACCACCACTACCACCACCGCTGTCAGCAGAAGAACCACCGCCGTCAGCAGCTGCACCACCGCCACCAGTCCACACCACCACCACCGATAAGTTTTAGTTTTTTTTGAATTTTTTTTTTGAAATTTTAAAATAGGGGTCGTCTAAGCCCGTCTAGCGTCTAGGCCGGCCGCCTAGGGCCTTTTCGGTGCGGCCAGGGGCCGTCTAGCGCCTAGGCGCCGCCTAGGCCGATTTTTAGAACACTGCATTTCATTCAATCAATAAGCAAAAGGTTTGAATAGGTCCCATAGAAATAGACTTTTAGATTTGGCCAATAACTAACCAAGTTTCCTAATAAAAGAAATACCTAAATAGAGGAAAGTTGCAACCCTAATCCGAAACATGACTTGTCACGTCCCGATTCGACAAACTGTTCGTCCCCGTTCCCATTATGCTGAATCAATCGTCCTCGTTAAGGCGTGATGCCATACGAGTCTGGAGTTGCACTCGTACAAGACAAGAACATTACATTTTATCATTTTATTTGAAACATCAAGTTGAAACTTCACAAATCGCAGAGTAATTGAATACACAGTATAGGAAGATAGAAATATGTTTTTCATTGATAGCTTGCAACGAAGTGCAAGTCGTATTGCATTGGATATGCCGTTGCGACTACATTGATTGAAACAAAATAAATATACTCGACAAGCTGCCTGAACTAACACTTGCCGTTTCATACATTCACCCTTTTATACATTGAAAGCCTTCGATGAATTGGCTTCAAAATACTTCAGAATAGGAAGAGCTTCAAAACGCCTCTCCGAACTTCAGCTTTGGCTTAGCGACGTGCACCCCCAGAGTCATCGTCACCTGTGGGGTTGGGGGATTAGTACACTTGGGAATGCACTAGTGAGCGGGACGAACCCACTCGTCTAAACCGACTCTGATTGTTAAGGTAGACATGTATTGGAGTTTTCTTTCTATTTAGAACTAAATGAATTCAGTTCATATTGATAGCCTTCCTTGAAACAGTAAAAAACATACAACAAAACATAGCATATTCTCTTATTTCTTACCACGGTCGTGCTCGTTCCTGCATAAAACAGAGATAAATACTTACTACCTGCATAAGACAATAGGTGAGCATGCTACTATCTTACATGTGGTCATTGGTGTTACACACCACTTGGGACTTAATCAAATTGGCATGCGACGTTACCCTTTCAGATTATGTTGCAAACCTTACTGAAGGTCTCGCATGCCTCGTGCCGAAGCACGATAAACATTCCCTCTAAGTTGATTTGGTTACGATGCCCCGGATACCGTTTCGAGGAAAAAGAACTTGTGCACAAGTTGTCCATGACCATGCCAATGGTGAACAGTTAATATATGAAACATATTGCATAGCGTGGACAATATCAAGCAACATTATCATTTTTTTTCAACTCATGCAACGAATCATTTTTTCTAAAGCCGTACTTCCGATTTGGCGTCCCGTAGGCACCAAGTTTCCCCAGGCACCATATGCCGCAACCAACGTTTCATTTTATTTTGCAGATCATGAAATAATCTCTCTTTTCTAGAACCTTATCTTTTCGCTTTTTGATGTGAAACTTATTTTCAGAGTAGTTTACTCTAAATTGATACAATTATCCCGAGTTCTTGATCTTAGTGATTTGGCATGCATTTAACTTAGCATCGTCGATTTGAATAAGTTCGAGGCAAACTGAATTTTATTTGCGGGAAGGAGTAGAAAAGAAGGGGCCGAACCACCCACCAAGTATTTGATCGTGCCGAGGGTCGAAGCGCTTCACAACGTTCAAGCTTCAGTTACGCCAGCTCCTGCAATGGCACCAACATTTTATCAGAATTCCTTCTTTAATCCTCCGTTTTGAAATGCGTAGAATGAATGCAGAAATCGACGCGAAAACACATTCATCAAAACCAAGCAGCGAAAACTCAAAAAAACCATACAGCAGTCCGGTCCCATCGAAGGGACTCTTATATAGAGCTCACTCGCCGAGACGCTTCCTGTTGCATCTAGGACTTATTCCAACAGAAGTCGTTCCATTAGTTGGATCGATTCTCGTAACATTCGTCCAAATCGATTTATTCGATGCCACAAATTGTTATCGTAAATCAAGCTCGACGATCGAGTCAGATAGCCATCTAAGTTCTCGACCGATCTGACTCGCCGCAAGCATACTACATAGTCCGCCGCCTATCGGAAACGGAGCACTACATGACTGAACTAATTAAGACTCAAATAAATAAACCAAACTCGAACTGGATCCCTATTATTGGACCTTCTAGTTTACCAAATGATGCAATTCTAACCTATATTGTCAAATCGACATACATATCATGTGTTTCATTTTTATTATTATATTAGCATGTATTGTATCATGCATCACATGATAGATTCTCCTGTAGGATTGGAAATTAATATAAACCTACATATATGGATATACTTAACAAATTGAGCGACAATAAAGAGCACTGCCAAGCATTTAGTCACAAGTTCTCCTAGAGTTGATAAGAGCAAAAAGGTAGTTAAAGATGGTATGTTTCATAAGTATAACATCATTGGATCAATAAGAACTTGATTATACTTAACAGTTAGTACATTGGCATTTAAACAGTGTTCTTAGACATTCTAATTTCTAGAGTATAACTTGTATAAATCCAAGAAAACAGAGATGGAAAGACGCAGAACAAAACATATGTAGTTTTCAGGAAATCCAAGAAGGAGAGAGAAACTAGAAAACACAAACCATTCGTTGCTTGAGTTGTTGAAGTCAAGATGGATGCTACATGCCATCGCCAAAGTTGTTATTGGAGATACTTAAAGTCGATGAAGTCCAGCGAAAATTAGACTTTCGTACAAAGACTTCACCTTGGGAGATGAGGTTGTTTGGAAAGATATTTTAATGATTATATGGGTATTCAAGTTGATCCTCCCCGTACCTGCATAAGCTGGAGTCTCATGGCACCGGGAGCCCTCATCTCTCACTATGTTGAATTGACATGGATATATGGCAAGATACGGACAATGTGACATGGAAATGTTGCCGACTGTGGCATATACATATTGGTGTGCATTTGTCATGTCTGATATGTTTCTTACATGGATAAGACACCGACATTGCACCAATTTTGGAGTGTCCATGCTTCTTAGTTTCTAAGGTACTATAGGAGCCAAAAAGCTAATTTGGAACTCATTCCTAGACAGGTTGAGAAACTAAAATTTGCCACAACCGAAATGTACCTGCTAGAGAGGAGTTTGCTTTAGATTATTATGTTGTTTTTGTAATTATAAGCTACTTCTTAATAACCTTATGTAATGAACGACACATGACACTGCCAGGGCAATCCACCGTACATTCTCCTGGAACTTCTTTTATTACTTATCATGCTTTACTATCAATAGACTTGCAAATGTTATCATTTGTCAAGGCATGTTTAATTCACATTTTTCAATCCGTGCCTTCTCTTCTTGCCTAGTCTTGTTTTGGGATGAACCTAGTCGTCGACCCCACAGCAGAAGAAGAGGCCTGCCAAGATGGAAGCCTAATGGTCACGTGCATGCCATCTCGTCATGAGGTCACTCAACTTACACTCACAGGAGAATGGTCAGTGGCCAATATCAACGAGGTAAGCTCTCTTCAATTCAATTGGTAGAATAATAACAACCCAAGTTTGTCTCATCAATATGCAGTTGCCTATGGTTGAGACATCTCCTAATAGAAAAATCACATATATCACATCTGCTTTCCATCAAACATGATACATTCCATTTATTAGGATAACATTCTTGAGCTGGCAGTTGGAAGGTAATTGGGTTACCCATAAGAGAGGAGAGGAAGGTTGGCTCTAGTTTATATCAATGTGCCCATATACCACATAATATGGATAGAATAACAATTTATGATATAGAAATATAAACATATGATTTGAAGTTTTTAAAGCGCCCCCGTTTGCTAATGGAACGGTGTAAAGCCAGGTTTAGAAACTTAATCCATCCAAATACCAAAAAAGTGCTTAAACGTCAACCATATTTATTCTTTCTCCATTTGTTATTAAGCTAAAACTATGCAGAAATAGGTTAAAGTAAATCCCCGTGTTTTAAAAACCGGACCGGAGATCGACCCGGACAAGGCACTGGATCGGGTCAAACCGGTTCAACTAGTGGTTCAACCACTGGGTTAACCTAAGTGGCTTAAGTTCAATCCCTTCTGGACACTAATTTTTACAAAAATATTTTTACAACCAGTTTTTGAAAAAACAGTGGGTCACTGATGTGATCCTGAAAAGCTACTGGTTCATGGGTCAACCGGTTGAACGGCCGCTCCAGTCCGATTTTTAACCACCAGTTATATTTAAGAAAAAGATCCTCATGACATTTTGCATTTCCAATGTATTTCCATGTGGTCGCCAGACATGAAATAAGGCCTGAGTTGACTAGGGACTATCCACCTTTATCAAGAGAGAAATCTCATATTATTTCTTGCTTTAATTGGTTTAATTTAAGCTGTTGGTTTACTAGATTAAACCACTTTACCCAGACACATGAAATAAGGCCTGAGTTGACTAGGGACCATCCAACCTTTATCAAGAGACAAATCTCATATTATTTCCTGCTTTAAGTGGTTTAATTTAAGCCGTTGGTTTAATAGAGTAAACCACTTTACCCAGCCTAATGGAATAATACAAATATAATGCTGTTTTATACTCTCTACTCACATGTTTGTGTGTGCGTCTGCTGAGTCAACTGCGGGTGGTAATTCTTCCACTAGAGCAAGTTATGCTCCCTAATTATGTTTTACTCTTGGAACAGGCAATGGACCTCTGCCTCGACGCATGCTCGAAGCTTGGTGAAATCATGAGGTCATGTCTAAAAGAATCAGCCTCTTCGTCAAGCTAATGCTGGTGAACGGGAACTTCTCTTTTAAATCTTTTTTTTCTTTCTCGGTTACTCTTCTGATGCATGTTTCAGCTGTTCTTCTACTCTTATGTTTTCTTCTTGATTATAGATGACATTCTACTGTAATGTGTTCTTCTTGGTAGAGAGGGGATTAGACTAGATAAAACTGTAGACTTGTATGAGAATTGGTAGAGTATGAAATCTGCACTTGAGGTTTGAAGTTCAACTTGTTGCGGCACTGTGCACTTGGCTATAACTTGTTTCTCGATCTTGTACCTGTGGGTAGATCTGTTTTCTTGGTAGGTTCTGTTACCTGCTTGTAGTGACGATGGATTTTTTTGGTCCGTTGGCTGATATATCAGGTCCAGAGTCACAGATCAAAACAATAAATTTCCCTTATATTTGGAAAATCTGGAAAAATATAATCGGCTGTTATCAGGTTTTTTCTTGGGCATGTATGGTGTTGTTTTGCCAGGTACAATAAAGTTTGTAAACATTGCATATTGTGCCACTGCTATAGCCTATAGCAGATTTGGGGTGTATGCATGCCTGGTAGCAAAGCAAGTCTAATGCTGAGAAGAGTCCAACTGCACCACTAGATAGCATTACCACAAGAGCCAAGATCAGCTAGTACCCACCCGGGATATGTTGATGCTGATGCCATTACACTCACCCCCTTATATCAAGCACAACCTTATATCAAGCACAACACGTAGAAGCCGGTCGGACCCGAAGTGAACAACGCCAAAGTTAGCGGAGGCAAGACTCAAAGCCACAGAACAAGAAGAGTGATGTAAACATTGAACGAGGCCGAGGAAGTACTTTGGATTCACATAGTGTATGTAGGACTGTAAAACGATCAAACTGTTCGTGTTCAGCTTGTTCCACAAAAAAAAAAAAAAAAAAAAAAAAACCCTTTCTCCCATTTCATTTTATCATTTTCTTTCTCTTTTCTAATTTCTCAAACCCTAAAACCATTTTCTCTTCTCCACAACTCACTCCCAAAATTCTTAACCCTAAATTTCTTCTTCATTCCTTTAAATCCAATCAATGGCACCAAGCCCAAACCTTCATCAGAATCTAGGTATGTTTTGACCTAATTTTGGTATATTTTTATTTCAAATTTATTGAATCTTTGATAATTCTCTAAAAAGTTTTGATAAAATAGGTTAGAACACCTTTAGGGTTCATGTATGGATTTTCGAACACGACAAATTCTTTATTTTTTCATGAAACCCTAACCCTGGAACACGACAAAGGATCAATTTGGCCGTTCTGGCCGCCACAGTCACGCACGTCGACGACAGGACTGTAGGCAGACCAACAGTCCTAATGTAAAGAAGGACTGCAAGCAGACCGGCAGTCCTACAGTAAAGCAGGACTGCATGTCGTCCTGCAGTCATTTAATAAAGTTAAACTGCAGGCAGTCATGTAGTCCTCTATTATTTTAGGACTGTATGTTGTCCTGCAGTCACGACCATTTTCTTCGATATTACTTTCTGACTGTATGTTGTCCGGCAGTCCTGTGGCCGCTGCCAAAAGAAAACGACCCACAGCGTCGGCGCGCAAAGAATGCAATGTTGTCCGTCCTCTTGAGAGACCAATAAGAATTGTCGAACCCCTTCCAGAAAAAGAAGTCATTGCACCGACTGGCCGGTCTCGGACGAAGACACCGGCTCCTCCAACTCGGTCGAAGCAAGCAGCTCCTCCTAGTCCTCCGTCTTCTTCCGATGACGACGTGCCTATTGGCCAACTCCGCACACGTGACGTTTCCGGGCCTTCTCAGGAGCCTGTCCGTCCGGAAGGTTGCTCAATGTTGTTATCGTTTGACAACCACATTGCTTATCAAATATGGAAAGACCCGGTAAATACGTTAAGTTTGTAAGCTTCCATTTAGTCTACTATAGATATATATATTTCATAATTCTAATTTTATCATGTTGTCTGACATACATAGGAGCTTTCGTATGCTTAGGGCCGTTAGCCACAGGTAGAAGTACGTGGGCTGACAGTTTGACACTTTAGGGGACACCGTCAAGGAGAAGATCATTCCGAGTGGCTTGTAAAATTTAGCTCGATACGCCTACAAGACGATGGAAAGTGCTCTCGTATCAGCCTTCGTGGAGAGATGGCATCCAGAGATGAACACTTTTCATCTCCCGGCAGGGAAGATGACGATTACACTTGACGATGTTGTAACGCCCCAGTCCCAAAATACGTAGGACTAGGAACGTAGACACGCCAGTTGTATTCATACGAAGTATACTCCAATATATGGAAACCTCGTATGAATATATAAGCTGTAAAATACAGTAGAACCATAACTAATCTCATCCACACAAAATAAATGAATAAAAGATGTCATATAATGAGAATGAATTGTCTTGATACAATATGTTGGGCGGAGACAAATCCACTACCAACAAGTAAGAGAAAAATACATGGAAAATAAATGAGTTTGGCGAGCGAAGCGAAGACGATCCAAGTGCAATCATCCTCGAAGAAATAGCAATGATCACGGCTAGCGCTAGAACACCTGCAAAAGACAAGAGCACACACCTGGCGAGATAACCTGGTCCTCAGAGGGACGTAACAAGACACATAATATCATGCCATATAAACTGAATAAATATTGCTCAAATAAATAAGTCAATTAAATTATAACACGGTCCAATACGCACCTATTGAACGAGTGTACCATCCCCCCAACCAAACAAGGACAGGAGATGGTAAACTAATTCACGGTGACGTATCTTTCCATGCTATGAATCCAATATGGTATCCGGACCCCAACAAGGTTCAATACCTTCTCATCAAAGTAGTAAGTCACACCTACAACCAAACAAGGACAAGATGTGACGAACTAATCCGCGACAAGTTATTGGTCCAAGCCACGGTCAGATACAAGTATCCAAACCAAAAGTACTCGTACCTAACGGATAAAGGTGCCTAACTGTTCTAAGTGAAATGTAGTTAAGAACAATCCTTCCTACGCATGGGCCCTGGCTAAATAGGATCGGCATGGTCCCCCCTTGGGGCACCAGAGGCCCCATCAGTAAGAGCATAACGTTCCGCAGAACGTCAGTGGCCGTCAGTAATCATGGATAATCTGACCCGCGTCTCCGGCGGAGCTCACGGGTTACAAAAGGAAAAGTGCATCGAATCCCATACGCTAAGGAATTGTCCTCCCCGCCCAATGCCTACTATGTTGTATCCGCAACAGAAAACCTCTATAACCGCTAAGTCAAACTAGCATGCAACCTCTATTAGCGGTTATTCCTATCGTACGGCTTGTACGTACTGGTGGCCAGCCAATCACGCACGTCCATGTTCTACATACGACACACAACTTCGTGTTACAACGTGTCAAGGCCAATAAATGCAACACACAAGGTGGTCCCTTAAATCTAGGTTTAATGTGCAAGAAAACTAATACATAGCATGAAATATAACTGAACAGTAAGTTCTAACAGGTTATGCCATGTATCACAGTTTATTTTGCATAAAGAAAATAAATAATGCATGAAATATGAGCTAAAATAAATAAACAGCAAATGGCAAGGTGTCTTGCATGGTAGGGCGCCTGGTGTGCTGCGATGATCAAGATGGCACAAATTGCGACTTCGGGTAACAACTACACAAGGTGACCTCTGATGGTGGCACGGACAGTTTCATCGGGTCCAGGACGGTCATATTAGTTACGGTTGACAGGGGTTGTGCAAAATTTGTGATGGAATAGGATAAAGAGAATTTGTCACGGATAGGAGGATAGTTGAGGAATTTCGATACATAATACGGTTTCAAAAGGATAATCATAATACATAAAACTAGTTTTCTTAATAAAAATGCTTAGATAAAAATAAAAATAAAATAAATAAATATACCTAAAATCAAGAAATCGTTTGGCAAAACTCTAGCTGTAAAAATATGGTTTTGGTTAGCAACTATATTTTATTAGTAAAACATTTTAGATGAATACTAAAATATAGAAATTATTTTTAAGAAAAGCTCTATATTTGCAAAATAATATTTTGCTGGAATCTTTATCTTCAAATATAGTTTTAAATAAATACAAAATAATTTTTAGAGAACTAATTAAGGCAAAAATCAAATTGAAATTAATGTAGGCAAAACTCCTAAAATTTATAAAATATTACTTATCTTTTTATGCTAGCCATAAATATTTAAGTAACAAAATAATAATAATACTACTAATATTAATAATGACAATACTGATAATAATAATAATAATAATAATAATAATAACTGATACTAAACAAAAAAAATAAAAACAAAAAATACCAAAACACAACAAACCAATCCACAGCAGCTATTACTGCTATTCCCCTTTATTAGAAGAGGAGAGAGAGAAGCTGAGAGGAGAAGAGAGCGAGCGGAGCGCGGGGGAGACTGAAGGCTTGGGGAGTCGAAGTCGCCGGCGGCGGCAACATGATCAGCGGGGGAGGACCAAGGAGGAGAAGAGGAGAAAGAGCGAGCGGGAGAGAGGCTGTGAGGGAGAGAGAGGCGGCGGGCGGCGTGGATGGCGGTGGCACCGCCGACCGGAGACTCGGGCGGGAGGAGGCCAGAGAGAGGGGAGATCGGCGGGGTCTCAGTGGAGCTACGTAGGGGAAAGGGGAGGAGCGGCGGCTAGGACATCCGGCGAGGGTTTGGTGGAGGTCACGCGGGACGGGGGCGGTGCTGATCGCCGGACGAGGATGTTAGGGCGGAGCGGAGGAAGAGAAAGGGGGTCGGAAAGGTGCGACGGCGGCGGGGGTGCACGAGGGGCACGAGACGCCGGAGACGGTACAGGCGGGGATGTTCGCGGTGCGACGTTCACCGGCAAGCGATCAAGAAATTGGGGTTAGGCGGCAGAAAGAGGGCCCGGGTCAGCGGTGGTAGAGGGAAGACGCGCGGTTGCCGCTCGCGGCGTTTGCTGGCCGCGACGGAGGGCTCGACGTCGGATTTGCGGCAGAGTGCGGTGGCGCGCTCGACCTGGGGGAGATCGGCAGCGCTCCGCTCGGTAGGCGATCACGGTGGTCGATGGCGAGGTATGTGGGTGTGTTTGCTTCCTTGATTTGGGTTTTGGGTTTGCTGGTGGTTGTGTTCGGCTAAGGCAGTGGTGGTGGTTTTGGTAATGGTGGTGCCGGGAATTATTTGGTCTCGGTGGTGGTGATGATGTGGTGGTCTCCGGAATTGCCATGTGGGCTGGTCTTGATGGGGGCTGTGGTGGTTTGGCCGGGATGATGGTGAAGGGTGTTGGGTTGGCCGAGGACAGGTGGCCGGGGACGGGGGCTGCTATTCGTCAGGGAAGACGGGAGGTCGGCGTAATGGCGATGGTAGGGATTATGGTGGCGGGTGAGGTCTCGGACAGGGAGACTACGGTGGTGGCAGGGTGAGGCTATGGTTGAGGAATTGGGGATGGCAGAGTTAGAATCGGGTTAGGGATAGCATTTTTGCCGTGTCGGGATTGTCAACACGGGGGAGAGGATTCATGTATATGTAAAAATATATGAAATAAGAATTCGAATGGACACAAACACGACGCACGTAGATTTGTAGAGAAAATTTAGAGAATATAAATACATGGATGAGTACATGCCTATTTATAGGATGTGAAAATTTCTAGTTGGATAAAGATTAGAATAGTTTAAACCCAAAAATAGATAATTCGTAATTTAATTTAAAATCCAAATCCATACAAATCCAATTTAAATCTAATTAAATTTTTAGTTTAAAATCAAATGGGATATATCAAATTTCAAATATTTAACTATTTAAATAAATCCATAAATTCAAATCAAGATTTAAATCACCACAATAATTTCGAAATATATTTTCCAAAAATACTAATAATAATAATTTCGAAAATTACGTTATTATTTAAAATAAACTAATAAATAATTACAAAATATATATGTATGTACAAATAATATTTACATAAATATACTTTTCTAATTTACCATTTTATAAGAAAAATTTATTTATTATTATAACTATATAAATGAAAGGCTTTTCATAATTAAAGTCATAAACTTGAAAATAATAGCTAGAAATAATTATTATCTATATTACTTTGAAACTATAAAAATAATAAAAATAATATTTTTCAAAAATATGTACGCTCGCACATATTCGCACTCGTCGAGCAATTACGAGAATAAAATTTTGCGCGTGACATACAATGCATCTACGCGACGTATAAATACAAAAAAATCACTATTAAATTCATAAAAAAATTAGTAGAAATTTAGGGGTTTTAAAAATAATAGCCACAGGTAGAAGTACGTCGGCTGACAGTTTGACACTTTAGGGGACACCGTCAAGGAGAAGATCATTCCGAGTGGCTTGTAAAATTTGGCTCGATACGCCTACAAGACGATGGACAGTGCTCTCGTATCAGCCTTCGTGGAGAGATGGCATCCAGAGATGAACACTTTTCATCTCCCAGCAGGGAAGATGACGATTACACTTGACGATGTCCATCAGATGTTGAACCTCAATGTTGTCAGGCGGGTCATGACCAAAGAAATGTTGAATAATGAGATATCGCTTCACTGGTACGAGAAAATCATACAGTTTGTGTCAGAGAATCTTGGGGTTGAGGATACGAGTTTTACATTCCTTCAAGACTTTAAGAAGTACTACGGACTTACTTTGTCATATTTTGTCACGCCCCAGAACCAGAATACTGGAGAGCGGGGGAATGACTCAGCCAGCTACGTATTACGGGTAGATGAATACCGTATAATACGATCACTGCTGTCTAAAAGACGAGGGGGTGCATACTACATAAAAGTCACACTATGGTCACTTCACATCTATTGTCTTAATCATTCAAATCACGAAACAGAAATAGAGAACATGTAAGATAAAGCAGTAAGGCGTCCCAAACGCTCAGTCAAAATGTTCTTGATATCTAGCTTTACAAAACATAGCCAGATGACAAAGTAAGGTACACACAATTGTTTATCAGCTGCAGCCTGACTTAGTTACAATTATGTAAAAGTAAGTACAAGACGATCCGACTAACATGTCGGTGCCAAACGGTAAAATATAAAGTAAGTAACAAAACGAGCAGGAAAGTAAGGAACCCACTCGAGTCCTCCTGCGATTATTCCTCTAGTATTGACCTTCTTGGAGGTGGAAGTAAGCTGAGTCCTCGGGAACCGGCTCCAAATCTGGCCATACAAAACCAGAGAGGTTAGACCTATAATAGCAAGTACCGCAAGGAAGCACGATATGAGGAATTTAAACCAGTAACTAAAAGAATATAATAATAGATCTCTGCTTGCTACTGGGATTCACATAACGTCACGATACTTCGAACCAACCTCCCAACCAAACAAGGACAGAAGTTGGCCCGTCATGTCTCGACACTCTGATCATCTCAATTAGTCAACAGAGAAGGTACAGTACACAACCAAATCAATTTAACGGCCATGCAACTACTACGACTTGCAATTGTGGGTCCCAAGTTATCTTAGAATTATGCAATAAAGGATTCCTCAGTTCTTACTTTGTGCAAACAAGGCTAGTTTACCCAATCAATCAATTGTGCCAATCATGTATTTAGACGAGTTCCAGTGGGACGCCCGTCGTTAATATACAATGTACAATAAATAATATAAGCAGATACGACTCCCTGCCCGTGTGGCAGATTTGCAGTATCTGTGGGAACCAGCCGGCCTGTCCGGCACTTAATAGTCCCAAAGAGGGCTGCCATGTAAGAACTCAAAAATCCGTTCTCTCCATGCAATCATCATTTTATTTAACTTAATAGCCTCTATGTTGAGTAAAATCCCATGTCGTGGATCATGGTCATTCAGAATGAGTACTTTCGTACGGGGTACGATATGCACATCTCTACAAAGATACCCGTGCGGTTAGGTTGTAGGTCTTACATAGCGTAATACAAGAATCAAAACTAGCCACGGAATAATCATGCCTTGACCATAAAGTACACATGCTGCTTTTGTAGAAAAATAAATAAATTGAAGGCTGCATATGCCTGTATGCCAATATTCAGGATCAGCCAATCGATTTACAATAGTTCATAATTAATATGAACGTGTCTCATTCATTCAATTCAATAAGACGACAAGCCAGTCTCTTAGTTCCAATTAGGAACGCATGATCAATTATTAGTCAAGATCATAATCAATATCAATCAATGTTAATTCGGGACAAGAATCAGTCAAAAGGCATCATGGGCAAGAGTTCATGCGGCCGAGAAATTATAGAAGTTCATGCGGCTGAGAATGCATATGTGGTCAGGATCTCATGCAGTCAGGAAGTGTCATGCGGCCACGGAAAATAGTAGTCAATCAACATGCGACCACGAAAAATAGCATGAGCCAGGAAGCAGCATGCGCCAGAAAATAGTATGTGCCAGGAAACAACATGCACCAGAAAACAGCATGTGCCAGGAAACAGCATGCGCCGAAAAACAGCATGCGCCAGAAAACAGCATGCGCCAGAAACAGCATGCGCCAGAAAATAGCATGCGCTAGAAATAACATGCGCCAGAAACCAGCATGCGCCAGAAACAACATGCGCCAGAAACAGCATGCGCTAGGAAACAGCATGCGCCAGCAAACAGCATGGCAACAGTGTTTTGCCAGCAAATAGCATGCGCCAAGACAGCATGCGCCAGAAAATAGCATGTGCCAGTAAACAACATGGTAATAGTGTTTTGCCAGCAAACAGCATACGCCAGGACAGCATACGCCAGCAAACAGCGTGGCAACAGTATTTTGCCAGCAAACAACATGTGCCAGGAAACAGCATGCACCAACAAACAGCATGGCAACAGTGTTTTGCCTGCAAACAGCATGCGCCAGGAAACAGTATGAACTGCTCATCTTCTCCAATCAGCCTCTAATGGCCATAAAAATCCATGAACCAAAAAGACCATAAATCACTCAAAATAAGTCGGAATCAGGACTTCCAATAGTCAAAATTGGGTAGAATCGAATTTCCTACAACATAGAACCATCAAAACTTGAAACATAACAAAGTTACTAGATCAAAACTTAAAAATTTCAAAAATGTATTAAACTTTGATCTACATGAAATGAGCCATGTAAATTGAAAATGCTAAGTACTAAAGTATCTAAGAATCTTGAGAGGAAGACAATAGAAAAAAAAATAGGAATCTATCAAGAAGCAAGTTGGCACTTGCCTAGCCCTCCTAGGTTGGTGGAGAAGTTATGAGGAAGAAGAAGAGTAATGAGAAGAAGTGAATGTAGAGAAAGAGAAAGGGGATGAGGCTTTTAAATGAAGGAGTGGTGGTAGGTGTGGAGTTGGGTTCATGTTGAACCATCCAAGGCCGAAAAATAGACCAACTCAGGCCGAACCCAAAAGCAAAGCAGCAAGTAAAATACAGAAAATAAAATACAGAAATTTAAAAGAATTTAAGTACAGAACAATACATGATAAATATTAAATAAATACATTCAAGCAGTACATGTATTTAGAATACGTTTTCCGGGAACAGGAAGTGACATATTTGGAAGAGAATTTCAGAGTGTTGGAGGCCGATGATTATACAGTTGACATAGTGGCCCGTGCATACATCCTTTTCATACTAGGATCCATCGTCATTTCGGATAAGTCCGGAACCTCGATTCATGCGAGGTATATTCTGAATTTATCTGATATGGATGACATAGAAGACATATCTTGGGGAAGCAGTATACTAGCAAATCTTTAGCGCGAGCTTGGTTTAGCATCCCGTGTCGGTACTAAGACAATCGCAGGATGCTAGACTCTACTCCATGTAAGAAAATTTAAATTTCTTCGAGATTAATCTCATATTGGATATTTCGTTGTTCATTTGCTGACTATTCTTTTAAAAATTGTACAGGCATTGATATACGAGCACTTTTCGATGCTGAGACGAGGTAAGGAGAACGAAAACTATGGCGAGCACCTCCCTAGAATGTGTCGATAGAGGCCAACCACGTCTGAAACTAAAGATTATTGAACACTGGAAACCATTCACTACGTAGCGTAGTTAGCAAATTTCTTGTTAGATTTTTTTTGGTCATGACGATAAATTAAGCTATGCATGCACAATTTACTTTTCTTACAGATAACTTGGCATCCATATCGAGATTTACGAGAGAGTAGTCGCCCAATGCAACCAGTAACTTTATTTCATGGTATGATCACATGCTATAAAATTACGGAGCCTTACATGCCTGATAGAGTCCTTTGTCAGTTTAGCTTCGTATAAACTGTGCCGAAGCGCACATTAAAGTTACTAGAGCCTCCATGCAGGACGAAACCTTTGAATTATAAATCGGACGAATTTGACTAGGTTATGGACTTCTACTCCGAGTGGCAATGACATGTGCCTGGGGAAGCTGAAAGACAACCGATGGTTGAGATGGATGACTGCAGCGATGACTACATGGCTACTATGTTGGTATCGAACATCCTATGTTGTTGAACCCTAGCAAGCCAGGGCCCGTTGCTGTGGGAACTCTGGGACCTCTTCACCCAAAAAATGTCTTATATACTGCATTGGTGAATATGGTGAGTTTCAAATTTGTAGTCTTTATATATTTCCAAATTTGTAGACTTAATTCATGTCGTGTCATTTACATGTTACAAAGATGAAGGACTTGGCAAAAAGCCTCCGTCAATGCCAGGGTGAAGACTATGTTGCAATCTGCAACGAGATGGAGCGCATCGAGGATACTATAGTTTTTCCTTTCTTGCAAAATCGGGAGCAGCATTCGAAAGCCCGGCATGATAATTAGTTCTTTTTGGATATTTTGATGTGATGGGTTTTGAATATTTGGATATGTGGACATTTGGATATGTGGACATGTCACGGTATATTTTGGATATGTTTTGGTATTATTGCATATGTTATTGTTATTGTTTGGTGTTATTTGGGTTGCTTACGATTTGTGAAACAAGTCCTGTACAAAGCACGACTGGCTGCTTGTTGGTATGATTACATATGTGGATATATGGATATAATTTGGTATTAAAACAAGTTGACATTCCTAAGCAAAACTCTCTGTACAGAGAGTTTTGATTAGGAATGTCAGTAAGTTGGCAGTCCTGCACAAATCAAGGACTGTCAACAATTTGGCAGTCCTGTTCAAAACTCTGTACAGAGTATTTTGATTAGGACTGCCACATTGATGACTGTCCTGCATGAAGCAATGATTGCCTACATGTGGGCAGTCCTAGTTTAAGTAAGGACTGCCTAAAATTTGGCAGTCCTAATCAAATCTATCAAAATTCTGTACAGAAAGTTTTGATTAGGACTGCCAGCACTTGGGTAGTCCTTTCTTCCAGTAGGACTGCCAGCTCGTTGGCAGCCCTAGTTAAAAAAACTCTGATACTCTTGGGCACATGTAAACACATATAACACACAGGTAAACACAAATTATACACTAATACTTTAACACATTTTGCACACCGGTAAACACAAATTGCACACTGATACTTTGATACATTTTGCACACAGGTAAACACATATAGAACACATGTAAAAGTGTAAAACATAAAACATATATTGGACTTCATATTTCAAAAGCATATAATTTACTGTATACAAAAGTGGTTCCTCTATATACAAAATGCCAAAGTGTAAACTATGGCGATGCTCAGTCGTTTACGTTGTTACCACCCTCTTTTGAAAATATGTATGTGACTGTATTTTTGTATTTTGAGAATTTTAAATTTGGGTATTCTTAAAATTTTCTTGTTATTTTCTTGAATGTGGATTTTTCTCATTGTTATTATTATTATTATTATTCTAATTTATTTTCTATGACCAACCCCCCTCCCAAAAAAAATATATATATCTAAACCAAATCTCAGCTCTCCCCTCTCCTCAAACTCTCAGCCGACACCCCCTCTCACCTACTCTCCTCTCTCACTCCCCTCATCTCTCTTTCCTCTCTGTTGGAGAACTTCCCCCACTCTTGACCTCTCTCTCTCTCTCAACTCTCTCCCTCTCCCATTCTCCCTCTCCTCTCCCGCTCATCCCGACCAGCCCAGCCCTATGGTCGCCTCCATGGCCTTCGCGACCCCTACCACTTCTTCTCCTCTGTCTCCCTCTCGCTGCAGTTGTCTCCGTCCTTCTTCTCGGAGTCACGACCGCCTCCAGCACCACTTCCACCGCCATGGCCCCCCCATCATCACCGCCGCCTCCGACCACCCTCAAGCACCACGGCCATCACCCTGGCCACTGTAGTGCCCCATCTCTACATCATACCCCGTTCTTCGTCTACGGGGTGCATGAAAAAGAAACACTGTCGCCATCGATTCGGTCGAAACCGATAGGTCGGGATCGATCGAATCGGTCGAACGGGAACGATTGAATTAAAATCCATTCTCCATTATGGAATGGTTTATTCGGAACCAAGTCCCATATTCAGTGGGTTGTTCCTCAAGGATTGGCTCTGCGGCTGAGTCGGAAGAGACCTCCCGTTGCTCTGGCTTTTCATGCCGCACTTGCTTTAGTTTTCGTGAATGCATTTTCGTGAATGTTTTCGATGGTTTTCATAGCTTACGTTTTTTGACTTCGCATTCATATCAAAATCTCTTGAATAACACAGTGTTCTAATCAGTTGCTTGTGCGATTACAGGTGATCGCGTAGGCGACGACTAGCGCAACCAACAAGTCTCTCGCCGCGAACAACAATCAAGGTGAGTGGCTGACCTCCTTCGCCTCGACCCTCTATTTCAAAATGAGAACTCGGGTAACTGTATCAAAATTGAATGATTCACTTGAAAAATACAAGTCCTATGTTCTAGAAGAGAAAATATAAGATTCTAGAAAAGAGATAAAATTATTTTAGGTCTGAAAAAGTAAAACCAAGTAAATGAATCGATTACATAACCAGCCCCAACGATACCCTAAAATATACCTTGTTAACATAACACGGTCATGGACAACTTGTCGACAAGGGCGATTGTTTCTTCAAGCGGCAACCCGGGGCCACGGGATCGACTCGGCCTAGGAAGAAACCGGAATAGCTGAGCTGGGTAGAAGCAACCGATAATTCGGGGACTTGCATCGGAGCTCGCTATTTCCGTTGCAAGGGCCCCGTTTACCAGGCTAAGTCCAGGATGGCTAGTTAATGCCAGTGATCTCCACATTATAAACTTGGTACAAATTGTTATCAACTAACAGGGAAAGTGATAGTAAGTTTTATTTTGCACGGCGTGCTCTGCCGAAGAAAATTCTGGCGTAATTCATATGGTTTATGTTTCGTCAAACCGTTTACATGAAAATAACTAGGATGACAAGAAAGATCACAAACAAACAAGTTATATGTTTTATCTAAATTCTTGAACCAAATGAGGGCCTAAAAACTAATGCCACTCGCAAGTACATGTTGATTGTACCGATCCTCGCTCTCTTTACAGGTGCAATAAATCGGAAGGTGCGTGCTGCGTGACGGAAGGCAACGCTCGTGTATTTTGAAGCTTCATCCGTGCAGCCGAAGCCTAGATCCAATCTTTTGAAGACTCCGCTATCGAAGACCAGAAAATAGATGGAGCGACTCCCCACCATCCCAAGTGGTATTGTAATGCTGATTGTACCAACTAATGGATAAAATGTATGGAACGGCTATCTCATCGACGTTTATTTTGTAATGGAGTAAGTTTGTAAAAAGCCCCCATGACACCTTTGTATTGAGTCTGTAGAATGATGTTCATTATCAATAAAGCTTAAGTTTCTTCTTTATAGTGTGTTCATATTTACTCTGCATATTCTCTTATTGTTGTGTTTTGGATAACGTTATGACTATGCCTTGTACGATCGCAATTTAGGTTCGTACGACATCATGTTCGAAGGACGACTATCAATTCAAGGAAAGCGGGATGTGACATAATGGTATCAGAGCACGGCTTTACGTCCTTTGGTATTTCGTTTGAGTCTCAAAACTTTAATCTTGTGTCGATGAGATGAGTTGTTCCATACAACGAGTTCGTAATATTTCTTAGACTAAAACGAGTTGCCTTCTAAATCCTAGAGGTCCAAGAAACCGTGGGCGGGAACGGAGATAGTGCTTCGAGCGACGCAAGCAGCTCAGGGGCACAACCCTCAAACGTGCCTATGGATCCCAGGGAGCGGATGATGTACATATTGGAAGCACAACAGTGGCAGGCCGAGATAAGCTGCGGCACGGTAGACTCAGTTCGAGGCTCGATTCGATGTGCAGTTCAAGTTGCAGCAGAAGCAGCTTGATACACTTCAGCAAATCGTCCAGACGGTTGTGGCAAACAGTAATTCTGTGACGACACATGCTGTAGCCGAGCCTGCAGTCCGACCGATTTAAATCAAGCCGGAGGCGCCCGTAAATTCACCTGCGACACCAAGAAGCTCCAACTTTGAGGTGTCAAAACTCACAAAAAATTGTTGCACTTCCTTCTGCGATATTGAAGACCCTTCTTTGGCAATCGATTGGTTGGAGGAGTTTGAAGACCGGTTTGAACTTCTGGGCGTTGATGAGTCCAGGAAAGTCGTATGCGCTCAACTTCTACTCTGATTTAACACGCACGACTGGTGGGCCGTGCAAAAGCGAGCGATCAGACACGACGACAAAATAACGACAATATTTTGGGCCACCTTTTGAAAGGCGTTCGAGATCGAGTACCTCCCTGCAGCTATTCGACAAGAAAAAGAAAATGAATTTATGCAGCTGAAACATGGGAACAAGACGGTAAGGCAGTACGCAGCAAAATTCAATAAGCTAGCCAAATTTGCTGGAGCCTTCTTGCCTAGAATGGAGAGTCGCGCTCGACGGTTGGAAGTGGGACTACGGCCCTCTATCTCTGTTCATGTGTCTGTTTGCCATGAAATATAAAAGAACAGAACAGTTTTATGGGAGGACTGGACTTTTACTTCACGTTACAAACTCGTTTGTACAAAGAAAGCCTAGGGAAAAAAACCTAGGTACAACAATCTAAGTAAAATTGTTTATTTTTGATTCTGGGAGTGACGATAGAGGCTCGGGAAGGCGACGACAGCCCTGCCTTACTCCTTGGATGATCGGTATGTAGCCTTGGCTCCTGTGACGAGATGGTTGGCGTTGATGAAGAAATGCTCTTCTTGCTCTCCTCGTATTGCTCTTTTGGCTTCTTTCTCTCTGGATAGATCTCTGTGGATTTTTCTCTCTGATTATTGGGGGGAGTGTCTCTCTATATGTGCGTATCTCTCTCTGTCAGTATATTTTACAAGGGAATGACACCTTTCTATTTATAATAGTGGGAGCATCATTAGGGTTTACAATGATTGCCTCTTGGAGATGGCGGCAGCCTGTGGATTGGTCAATCTATGCCCTTTATTTTAAGCGTGAAGGATCTGGGCTATTAATGATGATTATGCCAAATCATGTCAGTCATTAATATTGATTGCAATAAATCCCCATTATGATGATTTGCTGATGCCCGCAAATCTAAAATGAATCAATTTAATTCATTCTCTTGCCACGTGTCCCAAATTATCGGGATCTGACCCAAGATTTGATTATCTTTAGGACACGTGTCCTGTCATCGTTGTTGAGCCGTATAGGGGGCGTTCATATTTGGGCCGCATAAAGGTCGTCATGACCGAGCCGTATGAATAGTCTCTATACTCGAACCGCATGAAGGTTGTCCTGACCGAGCTGCATGAATAGGTTCATGACCGAGCCGCATGGGGGTCTTCATGGCCGAGCTGTATGAGAGTCTTCATGGCCGAGCCGCATGGATTTCTTCATGGCCGAGCTGTATGGGGGGCCATCATGATTGAACCGCATAGGTTTCTCTGCACTGGCCGCATGAACTCGTCTAATCTGGCCGCATAAACTAGCCTCGAAATTGTGAAGATCATCT
Source organism: Iris pallida (assembly GCA_029216955.1). Taxonomy (NCBI): domain Eukaryota; kingdom Viridiplantae; phylum Streptophyta; class Magnoliopsida; order Asparagales; family Iridaceae; genus Iris; species Iris pallida. The sequence goes on from JANAVB010030220.1 coordinate 22,795,481, forward strand.
CCAATTCCTTAGGGAGATATTGCTCCTGTGTCAGTCATCATGACTTCTTTTCGTCAGGGCTGTCAGCTGTCAGCTGTCAGCCGTCAGAGCATTAATTGCGTTTGAATGATGCTGGGTACAGCCGTTCTAAAAAGGCACGTGGCTTCCCTCTGCTGTCCGCATAGAGTCCACTCTGTGATTGAGCCGTATGGGACTCGTTTGAGCCGCATGTGGCTCCTTGGCCGCATGGATCATTTTTCTTCTCTTTTTCACGCTTCTACAAGACCCCCTTCAAAGTTTTCAATTTACAAAATTGAAATACTTTGAATAAGAAGCATGATTATGCTAGAGCCGCATGGATGTATTCCATCCTAGCCGCATAGATTTGACCAGCCGTATGATTATCTCAACCGTATAACTCTCTGAGCCGCATGGGCTATTTTGGCCGCATGAGCTTCTTGCTACGTCTTTCTGCCACATGTGCAAATCATCTGTGAATCTCCTGCATTTAATGCTCTTGATTTGCTGCAGATTTTAAGAGCCACTTTCTTGGGCCTGGATCCCAATAGTCAGGCTATTATTCAGCCGTTTTGCCTCGATGACCGAAGAGTCGATTATCAATTTGCATGCGGATCGAGGCGTTCCTTCTTTGTCTATAAATAGGAACACTCTCGTTCTAGGAAATCTTCTTTCTCTCTTCGATCTTTCGCCGTTCTAACTCCTTTCTCTCCCAAGCACCTATGGCTCCCAAGAAGGCTGCTGCGTCGAAGGCTGCGAAGGGCAAGGCGGTCGCTTCTGCGGCGGCTGTGACGACGAACGTGGCCACTCCTCCGACGGCCGCTGTTCCCTTTGTTCATCCCGACGTCATCTGTCCATCGCTGGTAAGGGCATTGCTTTAGAACCCTAACTGCCATGGCTCTGCTGCATAACTTATGCACAAGCCGTATGTATAAGGTTCGTCGTCATGACCGCATAAGCACTTCGTCCAGAAGGCCGCATGGGCTTGTCATACTCGATCTGAACCGCATATATACTCTCGGTTTGGGCTGCATGAGCATACTTCACTTTTGAACCGCATAAGCTCATCTGTTCGTTGCCGCATAAGTCTGTCTGTTCAGGGCCGCATGAGTTCGTGTGGACTTTGAACCGCATAATCTCACCTGAATCCGAACTGCAGAAGCTTTATAAGCTCATCTAACTTGATTTGTATGGACTCGTCTGACTCGGAGCCGCATAAGGCTATGATGAACCGAACTGCATGGACTCATCTGGTTCTGAGCCACATGAGGCTGTGACGACCCGAGCCGCATAGACTCAAATGATCTTTCAAATGCTCCTTTTGTTTTGACTATCTTCTAATCTTATTTCTTTTATCTCTTTCTTCAGTGAATCTTGTAAGCCCCTGATTTTCAAATTCATTTTTTTATTTGTGTTAATTAAATTTTAATGTCATTTATAGCCTTAAATAATTATTAGGAATTTTTAGGAATTTTTTTAGAATTTTTAAATGATTTTAAATGAGTTTTAAAATACAAAAATATTGATTTGTAATTTATTTAAATGTTTTAATATCAATTTGCAATTATTAGAATTGTTTTAATACTATTTTGTAATTATTAGAATTGTTAATATATTGGTTTGCAATTTCCCAATTGTTATGTGCAAATTTCTTTTGCACATAAACAGTGCGGGATGGATTGTGCAAATTTAATTTTGCACTTAGAAACTATAGGGACCTATTTGCAATTACCTAAACTACAGGGACCTAAACGCTAATCCTAAACCTACCCCCCCGACCGACGACCGCCATGTCGACGGGCAGCCCCCGCCATTTCCGGCTGCCCGACCGACCTATCAACCACCCTTTCCCCCTATAAAACACCGCCCTCTCTCCCCCAGTCAAAACCCTAGCTCTAAACCCCACCACGACCGCCCACGCCACCATCACCTCCACTTTTCCCCCCACCGGAACCCTAACCCCGACGAACTCCTCGTCCAGCCCCCACGCCGAGTGCCACCACCCCTAACCACCGCCGACGAGTTCGCCCCGACGAGACGCGTCGATCGCCACCGGAGCGCCACCGTCCCGACCACTTCTCCGCCGTCCAGACCCTTCGACAGCCACCCCGATCGACTGGACACGTGAGTAGCAGTGTCCTCACGAGTCGTGCGTGTCTCGTGTTGTGTCCATTTTGTTCGCCGTGTCTTGGCGAACGTGAGCGTGGAACTGGACACGTGAGACTCGTGTCGTACGTGTCAAAATCAACCCGGACACTTAGACTCCTGTGTCCCTAACTGTCAGGACACAGGGCCGATATTTATATTTTTTTTATTGTTAATCTAACCTAAACCTAATAAAACTAACCTAAACTCTAACACTAACACTGAGCTCGGGCTGACCTTCAGCCCGACCCGTTTAAACATCCCCCCCCCCTTTCCTGAGGACAGGGTTCGAGCCCCCTCCTTTCTGTCTTCTTTTTCTTTTCTGTTTCTTTTCTTTTTCTTTTTCTTTTTCAGTTTTATATATATATGTATATATATATATATATATTTTTTTTTATATATATATGTATATATATATATTAGTATATATATATATATATATATATATATATATATATATATATATATATATATATATATATATATATATATATATATATGTGTATATACTGCTTTTGACAATATTTTATATATATGTATATATTTTATAATTAGTAAAATTTTATATAAATATGTTTGTATTTATATATATATATTCATATATGTAGGTATTATGTATATATGTATATATTTTCATGTATATATATATTAATATATATATACACTTTATTGTTAAGTATTTTCCTATATATGTATATATATTTATATATATATATATATACCTTATAAATTAAGTATTTTTCCTTACATATATATATATATGTAGGTATATTTTCTATATGCATAACTTTACCTTATTAAAATAATAATATTTATTTTGTCTATTACCAAATTATATTTTTATTGTATTTAAATTACTGCAACCATTTGGTGTCCAAGCCTATCATGGGTATTTGGGCTCAGATGTGTTTTCACACATTCAAGACCTGTACAAGTCATATTGGACTTGATTCATGGCCTTGGGTCCTGTATTTGAACTTTGGTTCAAATTATATACATGGACAAAATATGCAGATAATTAATTATTGTGTGCATTGCTGTTTTTGATTTTCTAAAAATACTTAAAGTATCGCTAAAATTATGGAAAAATAGTTTTTAGATACTATGTTAAGTTGGCTAATTTAGTATAATTTTTGTAGTATTTAATTTACTGTTTTGCCACTAGTTTGGCATATAAAACCAAAACTCATTTTCTGTATACTTAGGAAAACTGATTTTTATAAAATATTTGTACTGGTTAATAAATTCCAGAAAAATTATAATAAATTTCTATGATTAATAAGGATCACTTTGATACTTTGCTTTAAGAAAAACTAGGCTTTTTGTCTACTTCAAAAATTGTTAGAACACAATGATCTTTTGATTTATTTATTGATTAATTACGACTTGTAGCTTTTTGTGTTATTTGGAGTTTTAGTCATGTTGAACCCCATCCCTCACTAGTATAAAGACCCTAGAAAGTTAGTTAACATAGTGTGTCACCCCATATTGGTCTCCTATGCCAAGTCATCATTTTGGCTAGGTGCCCAGTCACAAGTCGTGTCGCACCAATTAGTGTCCTAGTGTTTTAGCTTAGTGTAAAACTAAGTTATTATATTTTGCTTCTACAGCGACGAGTTACTGGACATCCATAGCATTGTTATCGCAGCTTGTTTTGTTTTGCTTTGCTAGAGGCAAGTACTTTCTACGAACTTTACATATTGTCACATAAATGAACTGTAAACCCCACCATGTTATATGCTGATCCTTGGGGTAGCAAGTTAGAATCTCTACATGATATACTTTCAGTTACTACCATGCTTAGAACAGTCTCGATGTATCTCTCACATGATTAAAATATGGGTTATGGGGAAACTGATAGTAGTGTACGTGATCACGACCCCCCTATAGTAGCGAGCTTGGTCGCATTTTATATGCATACCTTGCCACAGGTAAATATCCCGCATTTTCTGTACGGATGTACACCTATGCTTGTCTACTTGTACGTATATACATTTTATTATGTGCCACAGTGCATTGTACATCTATTGACCGATCATGTACCTGCTACAGTTTTAAACATTATATATACATCTGTTTCTATGACATATGTATCCTTGCCATGATAGACTATGTGATGCCATGCTCTCCAGTTATTTCTCTCATGTTCATTCTCATGTTCATTTCCATGTTTCATATGCTAGTTTGCTAGATTTAGTGCTTGCTCCCGTCCTGACAGGATAACGTTGTAGGTGTCCTTACTGAGGAGGAGTTACTCTGCGACTCATACTATGGAGTTACTACCGAGGACCCGGCTCTGCTTTACGAGGATGTTCCTGCAGGGAACCTCGCCTAGTTTTCTTTTGTTTACTTAGACTTTTGAGAGTAGACATGTATTAGACTATATCATTTTGTAACTGGACATGTATCCAGTTTTACATTTCAGTTTACTTGTACTTGGATACTTTACTATATACGACGACTTTTGTGTTTGGAGCATTTATGATTCTTCTTCACTTATAGAACTGTTAGCACATTTAGTCTTATCCTGTTGTCTTTAGAACAGCTTACTACGTTTTATCTCAACGTAGGCTGGACATGACTCGGCCTGGCCCAACAATTTGGGTAGCGGGTCGTGACATGTTTTTAGTGGTGGCCCATGCAGGTCCTGACTAAACTGTTTGGTTACGTTATTGTACCAAGCATGCCTGCAATTAGGAACTTAAGGTAATTAGACAACATTAGGAAAGACGCTTAGAACACTTAGAGGAATGCTAGGATTGCAACATAGGAAATACATCACATGTTTGCTATTATAATTAGATTTTCTTGCATATGATTGCTTACTTTAAACAAGTCCTTATAAGTCTTTTTATGTAATTTAGATGGTGCTTACTCGCTCGTCCCAGTATGTTACCCCGAGAATGGGGCCCTCCATATCCAGTCAGCTGACCGGTTGACTGATACACCTCCACCTACCACATTCTCCCACTCCACAGATCCACAGACCCAGATACCACCTTCTACATCCCAGGCCCGGCAGGACCCGATACTTCCACCACCCGCTATCACTATACCCACCCAGGCTTCCGTCACACTCGACGGGACCCAGCTGCTCACACTGATCCAGGGGTTCCTGACAACCCATCAGGAGCAGACTACCCTACTCCGCCAGAGCATGGAGCGTTCTGAGGGACGTCCCGTGGTCCCACCACATGTAGAGCCACGGCAGAGAGCGGGAACGGTCAAGGACTTCATGGATCTGAATCCCAAGGAGTTCTCAGGGACTGAGGGCATAGTAGTAGCTGATGACTGGCTAGATTCTGTAGAGAGGAAGCTTCTGGGAGTTAGGATGCCGGATGACCTTCAGGTCGAGGCAATAGGATTTCTGCTGATAGACTTAGCCGGAGTCTGGTTCAGGAATGAGCCGTTGTTCGCGAGAGGTAGAGCCACCTGGGACCAGTTCAAGACCCAGTTCAAGAAGAAATTCTTCTCGACCACTGCTAGAGTAGCCATGGGGCTACGATTCCAGAACATCCAGAAGGGGAACCGTTCTGTTGATGACTATGCGGGAGAGTTTAGTCGCCTGAGCCGTTTTGCTCCTAGTCTGGTTGCTGATCCAGAGGAGATGACCCGTAGGTTTTGCCATGGTCTAGTTCCAGACATTGGCATTCTTATAGTGGCAAACGGTACGACTGACTATTACCAGAGCCTAGAGTTAGCCCGGAGCATCGAGGAGCGTCTTCTGTCATGCAAGAGGCCGGCTTCTGTACACCATGAGGGTCCGTCCAAGCGTCAGGCTTTCCAGCAGAGAGCGCCGACGCCACCCCAGCAGACTTACCGTCCCCCTACACCACATCATCAGACCCCGCCAGTTAGAGCCCCGGGACCCCGACAGCAGCAGCAGAAGGGAGCCATATGTTCTTTCTGCGGAAGACCAGGGCACGACATCTCCATCTGTAGGAAGAGGTTGAAGCAGTGCTTGATTTGTAGGTCTGCCAACCATCAGCTTCGGGACTGCCCAGCATCCAAGGGACCTAGAGGACCGCTTTCGACTCAGCAGCAGAGGTTCGGGCAGCATCTACAGCAGCAGAAGGGACCTCAGGGGAGGGTTTATAGTCTAGCCATTGAGCAGGAGCCGGAGCAGGTTTCGGAGCCGGATTACTTAGCTGACGTCATCACAGGTCATGTTTATTTGCATACTTTTCTAGCTGTATGTTTGTTTGATTCTGGTGCATCTCATAGCTTTCTATCATTAGAGTTTATGCATAAACATCATCTAGTAGCTACACCTACTGCGGAGATTAGTAGAGTGATGACGGGAGGAGGACCAGTGCCTATTAGATCTATCTATAGATGTTCTATTTTTATAGCCGGGAGAGAGTTCAGAGGGCGATTCTTTGTGATGCCACTCCCCGGTTATGATATCATATTGGGGATGGACTGGCTTAGCTATGCCCAGGCATCTATAGATTGCTATGAGGGTAGTATTTTGTTCAGTCCCCCAGACACAGCACCATTCAGTGTCAGGAGGACAGGGCCGGAGATCAGCCTAGAGCCGAACTGTTGTGCTACAGTCGGGGACGCAGCACCGCCACACCCTATCATTAGGGAGTTTATGGATGTATTCCCAGAGGATCTTCCAGGACTGTCGCCTGACAGAGATGTGGATTTCACTATAGATCTAGTGCCAGGTTCATCACCAGTATCCCGGGCTTGCTATAGAGTGAATCCCAAGAAGGCCATAGAAATGAAAGAGCAGATTGATGACCTGTTGAAAAAGGGTTTCATTCGATCCAGTGCTTCTCCATGGGGAGCGCTAGTGCTCTTTGTGCCTAAGAAGGATGGTACAGTCCGGTTGTGTATTGATTACCGGGCTTTGAATGCCATCACCATCAAGAACAAATATCCTCTGCCCAGGATAGATGATTTGTTCGACCAGTTGAGCAGGGCGAAGGTGTTTTCCAGGATAGACTTGAGATCCGGGTACCACCAGGTGAAGGTTAGGCCAGCAGACATCCAGAAGACGGCGTTCAACACAAAGTACGGGCAGTACGAGTTTCTGGTGATGCCATTTGGTTTCACAAATGCGCCAGCTGTCTTTATGAACTTAATGAATAAGACATTTCACCAGTATCTGGATAAGTTCGTCGTAGTGTTTATCGACGACATCTTGATATACTCGAAGACGCCGGAGGAGCATGCAGAGCACTTGCGGATAGTTTTGGGGATTCTGAGGCATGAGAGATTGTTTACCAAATTACCGAAGTACGAGTTCTTTTTAGACCGAGTAGAGTTTCTCGGCCATGTAGTTACTGGAGATGGAATCTCGGTGGATCCCAGGAAGATTGCTGCAGTTGAAACGTGGAAGGCTCCGACGTCAGTTTCAGAGATCAGGAGCTTTCTGGGTTTAGCAGGCTATTACAGAAAGTTCGTCCAGGACTTTGCTAGGATAGCTGAACCCATGACGAAGCTAACGCGGAAGGACGCAGAGTACATCTGGTCAGAGGACTGCCAGGCGGCATTTGAGGAGCTGAAGAGGAGGCTGACGACCGCTCCAGTTCTGACTTTACCTTCAGGTTCTGGAGGTTTCACCATATACAGTGATGCTTCTGGGAAGGGGCTAGGATGTGTTCTACAGCAGCATGGGAAAGTAATTGCTTATGCATCTAGGCAGTTGCGGACTCATGAGAGGAATTATCCTACCCATGACCTAGAGTTAGCTGCGGTGATCTTTGCACTCAAGTTATGGAAACATTACTTACACGGAGAGCGTGTGGAAATCTTTACTGACCACAAAAGCTTGATGTATGTGTTTACGCAGAAAGAGCTGAACATGAGGTAAAGACGATGGTTGGAGTTGATGAAGGACTTCGACATCGATTTACAGTATCACCCCGGGAAGGCAAATGTGGTGGCGGATGCGCTGAGTAGGTATCCGATGGCATGGTATCTGATGATTGATCGGCATTTGCGGGAGGATCTGGAGAAGCTCGGTATCGAGCTAGTTCGGCCAGGATCAGTGATACAGATGATGGCGCTTGACATTCAGTCAGGTTTGATGGAGCAGATCCGGGAGACACAGTCTACAGATGAGAGCCTTCACAGACTTCGACCCCAGGCATTAGCTGGATTGCTGGATGACTTCACTATAGCAGAGGATGGATCCTTGAGGCATGGCAGCCGATTGTGCGTACCGAAGGGAGAGCTAGTAGAGGCTGTTTTGCAGGAGGCGCATCGATCGAGATATTCTATTCACCCTGGTGCTAACAAGATGTACCGTGACTTGCGGGAATATCTTTGGTGGCATGGGATGAAGAAGGATGTATCACGTTTCATCTCGAGATGCCTAGTTTGCCAGCAGGTCAAGACGGAGCGCCAGAGGCCAGCTGGTTTGTTGCAGCCGTTACCCATTCCTGAGTGGAAGTAGGAACATATTACGATGGACTTCGTTTCAGGGCTTCCTTGTTCCCAAGGAGGGAAGGATGCCATCTGGGTCATTGTAGACAGGCTGACGAAGTGTGCGCACTTCATACCCTTCAAGGTGGGGCTTTCCACCGAGAAGTTGGCGGAGCTATACATGCAGCAGATAGTTTGCCTACACGGAGTGCCGGTGAGCATCGTGTCAGACAGAGACAGCAGATTTACATCCCACTACTGTAGGAGCTTGCAGGAGGAGTTGGGCAGTAGGCTCAAGTTCAGTACGGCGTACCACCCGCAGACAGATGGGCAGTCCGAGAGGACGATACAGACGCTGGAGGATATGCTGAGGACTTGCGTGCTGGACTTCGGAGGATCATGGGAGAGCCATCTGCACTTGGTAGAGTTTTCATACAACAACAGCTACCAGGCCAGTATTGGTATGTCTCCTTTCGAGGCACTATATGGACGACGATGTCGCACACCGCTCTTTTGGGATGATGTCGGAGACAGAGTTATGCTTGGGCCAGAGATGATCACGGATGCAGCAGAGAAAGTCGGAATGATCAGAGACAGGCTTAGAGTAGCTCAGGACAGGCAGAAACACTGGGCTGATGCTAGTCGCAGGCCGATGGAGTTCGCAGACGGTGATATGGTGCTAGTGAAGATATCACCTACTCGAGGGACGATCCGGTTCGGACGAGGAGGGAAGCTGAGCCCCAGATACATCGGGCCGTTCGAGGTACTTGGCAGGATCGGAGAGGTAGCTTACAGGATTGTACTTCCACCCAACCTAGCAGGAGTTCACGACGTCTTTTACGTATCTCAGCTGAGGAGATATGTTCCAGACCCCAGTCATGTGCTAGATCATTCAGAGTTGGAGGTCGGACCGAGCCTTACAGTTTCTGAGCAGCCAGTGGAGATATTAGACCGGAGAGAGAAGAGGCTGAGGAACAAGGTTATACCCCTAGTGCGAGTAGCTTGGAGCCGTCACTCTCCAGGTGAATCTACTTGGGAGAGGGAGTCGGACATGAGGGAGAGATTCCCTTACTTGTTCGATCCAACCGCTGCGAGGGAACCACCCGTTCCCGCTTGATACCTTAGAGGTTAGTTTCGATCGCAGCCTTAGTCATTTTGTTGCATTGCTTGCTATGTTAGAATATTGTCGGGTCTTCAATCCTTGTGAATTTCGAGGACAAAATTTTTCAAGGAGGGAAGACTTGTAAGCCCCTGATTTACAAATTCATTTTTTTATTTGTGTTAATTAAATTTTAATGTCATTTATAGCCTTAAATAATTATTAGGAATTTTTAGAAATTTTTCTAGAATTTTTAAATGATTTTAAATGAGTTTTAAAATACAAAAATATTGATTTGTAATTTATTTAAATGTTTTAATATCAATTTGCAATTATTAGAATTGTTTTAATACTGTTTTGTAATTATTAGAATTGTTAATATATTGGTTTGTAATTTCCCAATTGTTATGTGCAAATTTCTTTTGCACATAAACAGTGCGGGATGGATTGTGCAAATTTAATTTTGCACTTAGAAACTATAGGGACCTATTTGTAATTACCTAAACTACAGGGACCTAAACGCTAATCCTAAACCTACCCCCCCTCCCGACCGACGACCGCCACGCCGATGGGCAGCCCCCGCCATTTTCGGCTGCCCGACCGACCTATCAACCGCCCTTTTCCCCTATAAAACACCGCCCTCTCTCCCCCAGTCAAAACCCTAGCTCTAAACCCCACCACGACCGCCCACGCCACCATCACCTCCACTTTCCCCCCCCACCGGAACCCTAACCCCGACGAACTCCTCGTCCAGCCCCCACGCCGAGTGCCACCACCCCTAACCACCGCCGACGAGTTCGCCCCGACGAGATGCGTCGATCGCCACCGGAGCGCCACCGTCCCGACCACTTCTCCGCCGTCCAGACCCTTCGACAGCCACCCCGATCGACTGGACACGTGAGTAGCAGTGTCCTCACGAGTCGTGCGTGTCTCGTATTGTGTCCATTTTGTTCGTCGTGTCTTGGCGAACGTGAGCGTGGAACTGGACACGTGAGACTCGTGTCGTACGTGTCAAAATCAACCCGGACACTTAGACTCCTGTGTCCCTAACTGTCAGGACACAGGGCCGATATTTTTTTTTTTATTGTTAATCTAACCTAAACCTAATAAAACTAACCTAAACTCTAACCCTAACACTGAGCTCGGGCTGACCCCCTGGCCAGCCCGACCCGTTTAAACATCCCCCCCTTTCCCGAGGACAGGGTTCGAGCCCCCTCCTTTCTGTCTTCTTTTTCTTTTCTGTTTCTTTTCTTTTTCTTTTTCTTTTTCAGTTATATATATATATATTTATATATATATGTATATATATATATTAGTATATATATATGTGTATATACTGCTTTTGACAATATTTTATATATATGTATATATTTTATAATTAGTAAAATTTTATATAAATATGTTTGTATTTATATATATATATATATAATCATATATGTAGGTATTATGTATATATGTATATATTTTCATGTATATATATATTAATATATATATACACTTTATTGTTAAGTATTTTCCTATATATGTATATATATTTATACATATATATATACCTTATAAATTAAGTATTTTTCCTTACATATATATATATGTAGGTATATTGTCTATATGCATAACTTTACCTTATTAAAATAATAATATTTATTTTGTCTATTACCAAATTATATTTTTATTGTATTTAAATTACTGCAACCATTTGGTGTCCAAGCCTATCATGGGTATTTGGGCTCAAATGTGTTTTCACACATTCAAGACCTGTACAAGTCATATTGGACTTGATTCATGGCCTTGGGTCCTGTATTTGAACTTTGGTTCAAATTATATACATGGACAAAATACGCAGATAATTAATTATTGTGTGCATTGCTGTTTTTGATTTTCTAAAAATACTTAAAGTATCGCTAAAATTATGGAAAAATAGTTTTTAGATACTATGTTAAGTTGGCTAATTTAGTATAATTTTTGTAGTATTTAATTTACTGTTTTGCCACTAGTTTGGCATATAAAACCAAAACTCATTTTCTGTATACTTAGGAAAACTGATTTTTATAAAATATTTGTACTGGTTAATAAATTCCAAAAAAATTATAATAAATTTCTATGATTAATAAGGATCACTTTGATACTTTGCTTTAAGAAAAACTAGGCTTTTTGTCTACTTCAAAAATTGTTAGAACACAATGATCTTTTGATTTATTTATTGATTAATTATGACTTGTAGCTTTTTGTGTTATTTGGAGTTTTAGTCATGTTGAACCCCATCCCTCACTAGTATAAAGACCCTAGAAAGTTAGTTAACATAGTGTGTCACCCCATATTGGTCTCCTATGCCAAGTCATCATTTTGGCTAGGTGCCCAGTCACAAGTTGTGTCGCACCAATTAGTGTCCTAGTGTTTTAGCTTAGTGTAAAACTAAGTTATTATATTTTGCTTCTACAGCGACGAGTTACTGGACATCCATAGCATTGTTATCGCAGCTTGTTTTGTTTTGCTTTGCTAGAGGCAAGTACTTTCTACGAACTTTACATATTGTAAATGAACTGCAAACCCCATCATGTTATATGCTGATCCTTGGGGTAGCAAGTTAGAATCTCTACATGATATACTTTCAGTTACTACCATGCTTAGAACAATCTCGATGTATCTCTCACATGATTAGAATATGGGTTATGGGGAAACTGATAGTAGTGTACGTGATCACGACCCCCCTATAGTAGTGAGCTTGGTCGCATTTTATATGCATACCTTGCCGCAGGTAAATATCCCGCATTTTCTGTACGGATGTACACCTATGCTTGTCTACTTGTACGTATATACATTTCATTATGTGCCACAGTGCATTGTACATCTATTGACCGATCATGTACCTGCTATAGTTTTAAACATTACATATACATCTGTTTCTATGACATATGTATCCTTGCCATGATAGACTATGTGATGCCATGCTCTTCAGTTATTTCTCTCATGTTCATTCTCATGTTCATTTCCATGTTTCATATGCTAGTTTGCTAGATTTAGTGCTTGCTCCCGTCCTGACAGGATAACGTTGTAGGTGTCCTTACTGAGGAGGAGTTACTCTGCGACTCATACTATGGAGTTACTGCCGTGGACCCGGCTCTGCTTTACGAGGATGTTCCTGCAGGGAACCTCGCCTAGTTTTCTTTTGTTTACTTAGACTTTTGAGAGTAGACATGTATTAGACTATATCATTTTGTAACTGGACATGTATCCAGTTTTACATTTCAGTTTACTTGTACTTGGATACTTTACTATATACGATGACTTTTGTGTTTGGAGCATTTATGATTCTTCTTCACTTATAGAACTGTTAGCACATTTAGTCTTATCCTGTTGTCTTTAGAACAGCTTACTACGTTTTATCTCAACGTAGGCTGGACATGACTCGGCCTGGCCCAACAATTTGGATAGCGGGTCGTGACAAATCTGCCAGTAAATCCTGCAGGGGAACTCCTAGTGGGCTCAAATCAGTTCGCCTTGGGCGTGCGTCTTGATGACTTAGTTAAGTATGTGCTGAATCAGTTTCCTACTAATGAACCTTCGGAGAGGTTGAACGCCATCGAGAATCAGACCCTCCATTATCTCCGTGCCATGATGAATTCTGGGAAGTTGGATGGATTATACCTGAAGCCTTCATTCCTCTTTGGAGATGCTTTAATCGTAAAGAATCCCCGAGTATTAGAGATCTCTGAGAACTGGGATTTTCTTTGGATGGGATGGCGATCCATATTCCTCTCATGGAGCGTCATTATCCTCTGTCGTGGTTCAATATGGTGTTGTTGGACAGGAAGATGGTGTGTAACTTAACTACTACCCAATCAGGGATGTTGATGGACGACATCCATTATAACCCGAACATGCGGTCAGCGTACGCGGGTAAGGATTCCGTCCTCCGGTACATGATGGGCCTGGCCCCAGGCTCTTTCATGAACACATTCACTCAAGCTGATACATTCCTGAATCGGCTCGCTCGCAAAAATTTTTATCCCGTTGGCAAACTGGCATTACTGAACTGGATAAACCTCCCTTCTATGTGGGCCCACTTGACCACTTGGGTTCTGCAGACCTACGGAACATTCCTGCGGAAGGTGGGACTCTATCATACCATTCGGGGCACTTGTCATGGGCTTCCTATCAATAAACCATTGTTCGTGGCGCTCTTGGAGATGTATAACCGGCGAACGGGGACGTTCTTTGTACCCGAAGGGGAGTTGGGGCTTGCTCTCCATGAGATGCATACTGTCTCCAAACTTCTATGGGGGAACGAGCCTTTCGAGGTGTACACCCCGTCGAACGAGGAGTTCGAGGACTTGAACCGACGACTCCCAAGTTTTGTTGCGGTGTATCAGGAGTTGCTGTGCCATCATAGTGCTTGTCACCAGATGGCTATAAAAAAGGAGGATAGCTCAGAAGGGACCGCTCCCCACACCACATCCTGGGTCAATTATCTTTTTAAAGTTGACCCTTCTGGCGAGGTTACTCCTCGAACCCCTTGAACCCAGGGAGAGATAAAGGGCCTGATGTTGAGCGTCAAGAAGTCGCGGTCCAAGAGCGACATATTCGGGAGTCAAACTGACTCTCTTAGCTATTTTTACTACGGCACCAGGCAGATGTCAGAGAAGGCACTCCTGGCTGGATTTTTAATAATATGGCTACGGAACTGCGTAGTCTCGGGAGGGACAGGTTCTATTGAGAGGATCAGCCGCCACTTCATTCTTCTTGCCGTTAAGCTGGTATTTGGAGTTAGACTGGCTCTTCTTCCGGCTATGGTGTGTAGCATACACCATGGTCTTTGAACATTCTCGTCCAAGGTCATTGCCCGCAAGAAGACGCTGGACTTTGAGCGCATAGAGCTACCTTTCCACTATTTGATGGGGTGGTTGTTGATGCACTACAAGTCTTTGATGGGACCTGGAATAGCAAAAGATGCTACAGATGAAGACGCTTTCCTTTTCAAATGCCATCGCCAGTCTTGGGAATACAATACTATGCCAGCTTGTCGGAGGGCGCTGGCGAGGGTGGATGGGTGTAACTTTTTCGTGTCTGTTTCTGATGAGGAAGTGAGGAATGTATACCTTAATGGTACCGGACATCCTCACTTTCTGTCTCCGAATATGCTCACCTGGTTGCGCAACATCCGCCCCGCGCATCTGGTTTATCGTAACCGTGATAATGTGTACTTGGAGCCCTACCTGCCTAATAGGTTTTCCCGCTAATTTGGCTATAGCCAGTTATTCCTTGACTGTCCCAGCCCTTGCTTGGGCTTTGAAGGTAGCGTTCTTGATGGTGTCAGGGCGTGGAATTATTATGACGCTTATCATACTCGGGCCAGCTTCTCGGTCTCCGATGCTAAGGCGTCGAGGAAAATTTTGTACGTGGCTGCTTTGTATCATGTTATGGCGAACAAGCCTCCTGTTAATTTCGATCCGAGTACCAGTTTTATCGTGGGTACCGGTTTAGAGGAGAAGCCCAAGGGGGCTAAGGCTAGAAAGCAACCAGCGCTCCAGACTCCCCTCCCTGAATCAGAATCTTCCGAGTCGGGTGAGGAGGATGATGATCATGATAGTGAAGACTCTCTTTCTGGTGGGGGTGAAGAAGTAGCGGATCAACCGCTTACCCACCAGACGAACTGGCGGAGGATCCGTTACTTGCTACACAAGAGGAAGTAGTGAGGGAAGGACAGCCTCCCGCTGTGCCTGGTCCCTCACGCAAACGAGTCAGACATGAGTCTTCTGACGGCAGAGCGACCTTTTCTGTGAAAAGAGCCGCCGTTAGGTCTTGTGGATTGCTTATTACCGAGAGGGATGAAAATGCTGATGCTGCTCCTGAGGTACGACTATGTTGGAGCTATCTCCTTGTTGTGGCTTTCTTTTTTCTTGGAGATATGACCTAACCATTTTTTCTTTGTAGGCGTCTGACGAACCAGGCTCTCCTGAACCGTCTGCTGCCCCTGGAGTTGATCCGGCCCTTGCTGCTTTGATTAGCGACATGTGTGCCGCGGTCCTTTCTGCGGGGGCTCTCTCAGCGGCGGCTGGGGGCTCCCAGGTTGCTGAGGCCTCGGCCCGGGGTGACGAAGGTTTCCTCGGGCCTGTCTTCGAGATCGCTGAACTTCAGCAAGGCGACGCCGATCTCGTTGCATCCCCTTCCGAGGGTGCAGGGGCGGAGGAGTCTATTATATTCGACTCGGAGGCCGCTGATGGAGAGGTCGTGGTGGCCGTAGGCGAACCTCAGCCTCCACACTCTTCCGTTGGTAAGATAAGCCAAATATTGACTAGTGAGGGGGCTTATTTTCTCTATCAACATATCCTCCAGGTCAAATCGATTCATGGTTGTCTTGGCCCTACAGGTCCTGACCCTTTACTTCCCACAACGGATGTTCTTGGGGAAGGCTCTACCTGCCGTAATCTGGGGAAAAGGAGCATTTCCTCTCCTTCTCCGACTCATGTCGAGGAGCCTCCTGCCAGCTCTGGGCAGATGGGAGGGGAGCTTGTTCCAGGAGCAATGGTCTCTGTCTCATCCTCTGCTGCTCATACGGCTTCAGAGACTGACTTTTCGGCCCTGTCGAGCATTTAAGTTCTGCGGGCTGCTGAAGAGGAGTTGACCGCCGTTCAGGCGTCCTTCCGTACAAAGTTTGTTTCCCTAGTGGCAGGGGTGGCAGATTCTGTCACGTCTTCTTCAGTGCTGCCAGCTACACTCCCGTTGACGCCGGCTTCTTCGGAGGCTCTGGACGAGGTATCGCAGGATGTGGTCGACAGCTTCTACCGCCATTTAAAGAGGGGCGTAGATACTGTCGTAGAACGGGAGACCCCTTTCTCTCTGTCCCTGCGGTGTGCTCGGGGTCAGATTGAAACTTTAAAGACTCTTTCTGGCGGGGTAGGGTTGGCTGCGCTCCTGGAGCCCAAGTTGGCAGAGGCTGATCAGCTCGTGACTTGATTGCTGGTGTTACGGCAGGCTGACTTGCCTGCTGCGATTGAACGGGAGCGGGGTTTCCTTATTGCCGCTCGGGATAGGATAAAGCTCGCTCGAGACACCGCCGGGCCAGTTGTGAAGGGGGACCTTGACAAGCTTTCCGCTTCGTACGACAGGCTGGGTCGTCAAAGTCAGGGCTCGGAAGGAGGCTGCTTCTCGTGGAATAGCTGACACGAAGGAGCGGATTCTCGTACTTCAGAAGGAATCGGCCTTCCTGGAGTCGGAGCTGAGGGCTGCTCATACGGAACATGAGTCAATTGTTCAGGAGGCCGAGAAGGTTTCCCGATCTTCTGTTAACCTGGAGCGGGCTTTCAAGAAATTTGAGGACAACTGGCAAGCTCACGCTCATCTGGAGGACGAGGCAGCGCTGACCCAAGAGGCGGAGCGTCGAGCTAGACAGAGGTTTGAGCGGTCGGTTGCCTTGCTGACGGACCGTCTCACGACACTATGTGCCCCGGAGCAGTGATCGGTTTTCTGTTTTCTTTTGCTCCTTTTTCCCTTCTTTTTTTTCTTTTTGTCAAGGGATATGATCCCAGATGATGTAGTACTTTGAATTTTAAATAAATGAGCATGTTTCGACTCATCTTCTCTTTCTTGTACTTGTGGTGTTTGTGGAATTGGACTTACTGGGGGATTATTTGTGGACCTGTTACCCTAGGCGTACCTTGGTTTTAGGTACGAATAACAAGTTTGGTCAGGATATCCGAAACAGCCATGGCAAAGTGGTCATGGGTGCTCTCGGTATTGGGAAAAGGGAATGTCGTAGAGCGGCTGGGCTCCTGGGCATGACGAGATGGTGGATTTATGCTAAGAAACTTAGCAGAGGATATTTGTGGGCCTATTATCCTTGGCGTACCCTGGTTTAGGATACGAATAATAGGATGAAAGAAAACTAACATACTTACTCAGAGGTAATGAGGACATGGTAAGTACGGAGGTTTTACCGTGGAGTCTTCCTGCTCAGAGGTAATGAGGACATGGCAGGAGTGGACTCAACGGAGGATATTTATGGTCAACAGAGGACATTTGTGGTCAACAGAGGACATTTTTGGTCAACAGAGGACATTTGTGGACCTATTACCCTTGGCGTACCCTTGTTCAGGGTACGGATAATACGACGAAAGAGAACCAACATACTTACTCAGAGGTAATGAGGAGATGATAAGTACAGAGGTTTTACCGTGGAGTCTTCCTGCTCAGAGGTAATGAGGACATGGCTGGAGTGGACTCAGCAGAGAATATTTGTGGACCTATTATCCTTGGCGTACTCCGGTTGTGGGTACAGATAATAAGTCAAAAGGGAATTATCATACTTACTCAGAGGTAATGAGGACATGGCAAGCATGAAGGTTTCTTCGACGGAGCCTTCCCATTCAGAGATAATGAAGACAGGACAGAGTGGGCTCAATGAAGGAGGGTACATAGAACGACTCAGAGGTAATGAGGACATGGAAGTTCTATGTAAAGGGGTGATTTGTTTTTGGCGGAAGTGAAACGACTCAGAGGTAATGAGGACATGGCCGTTTTAGGAATTTGTGGATCGCTTACCCTTTTTTGTGCACTGGAAGTGCGGGTAGTGGATCATGAGGGGGGGATCCCTTACAAGAAGAAAGTTCAGAGGTATGATCATACATGACTTACTATCTGAAAGAGTGACCGGAATGTAAGTTCAGAGGCACCAGTGGGTACATGACTCGATATTGTGAAAGTATGAGTTCAGTGGTACCAGCGGGTACGTGACTCAAAAATCAGCAGGTAGATGACTTGATATATGGAACCAGAATGTAAGTTCAGATGTACGGGAAGGTACATAACTCGACACTCTGAGATGTCTCGAGGATTTTGTTTCAGACATAGTACTTCTTTAGGAACTTGTCGTTGATGGACAACATGAGCAAGTCTCCATTTTGCTTTGTGAGGCGGTAGGCGCTGTTGGAGAATACGGCTTCAATGATGAACAGGCCTTCCCATTTCGGTTGGAACTTACCGACGGTTTTATGCGTCATTACCATCGGCCTCCGAACCGCCAGAACGAGATCGCCTACTTGGAATATTCTGACCTTGACCTTCTTGTTGAAAGCTCCGGAGATGCTGGCTTGATATAGTTCGATTCGCTGTTGAGCTAACAGGCATTTCTCGTCTAGGTCCTCCAATTCCTGTAGTCGACGATGGTGGTTTTCGTCTGTCGTCAACTGATGTGTGAGGGCGACGCATAGTGAGGGGATCTGAGTCTCTAATGGGAGAACTGCCTCGCTCCCGTATACCAGAGAGAACGGTGTATTCCCGGTGGCTGTTCGGACTATGGTACGATATGCCCATAAGCATTCGCCGAGCTTCTCGTTCCAGTCGCACTTATTAGAAGACACGAATTTCTTGAGTAGCTTGATTATGGTTTTGTTGAATGCTTCTGCTAACCCGTTGGCTGCTGGGTTGTAAGGTGTCGAAGCAATGTTCTGAATTCGGTGCTTATCGCAGAACCGATAGAATACGTGGCTTGCGAACTGTGGCCCATTGTCGTGAATGATTCTTCGGGGCAGTCCAAAGCGGTAGATGACATGATGCTTAAGGAAGCTGATCACATTTGAAGTTTTTACCTCTGCCAATGGGTGGCTTCTGACCATTTGGAGAAGTAATCGGTGATTGCGAGTATAAATCGGTATCCTCTAGACGAAGACGAGGTAATTGGGCCGACGATGTCCATACCCCATGCTTCAAATGGCCAAGAGGCCACAGTCAGATGGAGGAATTCAGATGGCTGGTGGATGAAGTCGGCATGGATTTGGCAGGCTTTGCACTTTCGTGCATAATCTATTGCGTCTACAACCATCGTTGGCCAGTAATAGCCCATTCGGCGAAGGCGGTCTTGCAGTTTTGGGCCAGGTTGATGGGCTCCGCAGACACCATCATGGGCCTCGTGTACGGCTTCCTTGGCTTCTGTATTTGATAGACACCGAAGCAGTAAACCATCATAGGATCGGCGATACAGCATTTTCATCTCCGTATCCTAGAAAAATCTGAGAGAACGTCTTCTGATAGAAGTAGCTTCCTTCGGATTCTCTGGTAGGATGTCGTATACTACGAAGTCGATGAACGGCTGTCTCCAGTCTGGCGCTTCGTCGATTGAAAGGGCGGAGTAGCTTTCCATGCATTGAACGTTATCCTTAGGACAGACCAGTTCTTGGCCAATTATGTCGACCTGATGACGAGCGTAATTTGGCATAGCTAGGGAAGCGGCCAAACCAGCTAGGGCATCGGCCTCGATGTTCTGGATTCTGGGAACTTGTTCTATGAAGAATCCTCCCAGAGACGAGATGATGTCGATTGCTATTCGATGATACGGGATCATGTTTTCGTGGCGGACCTCGTACGACCCCCGAATCTGATTGACGATTAACTGCGAGTCGCCGTATGCTTCAAGATACTCTACCCCCAGCTCTTTTGCAAGTCGGAGGCCAATGACCAAGGCATTTTACTCGGCCACATTATTTGAGCAGGGCTCTATAAGTGAGTAGGCCCGATTGATCACCAAGACGGAGGGAGAAATCAGCACCACTCCAACTTCAGCGATGATATTGCCTTTGGGTCCAGTTCTCCAAGCATCGTCGAAGAACATTCGCCAGATGGCATCATGGGAAACTGCATTTGAACTAGTGACCTCGTCCGGTATCTCTTCATATACCCTAGTCGTCTCCGAACCTGGATGGGCTGCTAGAAAGTCTGCCAGCGCCTGGCCTTTAACAGCCTTTTGCGGGACGAAGATCATGTGGTATGGGGATAGTAATATCGCCCAGGTGGCAAGGCGAGAGCTGAGTGCCCCAGGTTTGGTCATGAGGACCCTGAGGGGGTTGATCCGCGATATCATGTGGATGGTTTGTCCCGTGACGTAGTGTCGCGTCTTCTGGATGGCGAACATGAGAGCAAGGCATTCTTTCTCTACGACCGTATACCGGTATTCTGGCCCAATCATTTTTCGACTGAGGTAGTATATAGCTTGTTCGTGGCCTACATCATTGTTCTGTGCCAATAGGGTACCAAGAGAATGTTCTATAGCTCGCACATAGAGCAGGAATGGCTTTTCAGCAACCGGAGCTACCAGGACTGAAGGATTCGACAAATATTCTTTGATGCTATCGAAAGCGCGCTGGCATTCCTTATCCCATACGAAAGAGACTCCCTTCTTCATGAGATGGGTGAATGGTTGACATCGATCGGAGAGATTAGAGATGAATCTCCTGATGTAAGCTAGCCTGCCTTGGAGGCCTCGAAGTTCGTAGAGATTTCTCGGGGGACCCATCTCCATGATTGCCTTTGTTTTTTCGGGGTCGATGTGAATGCCCTGAGAAGTGATGACGAAGTCCAGGAATTGCCCGCTGGAGACACCCAAGAATGATTTCGTAGGGTTCATCTTTAAATTGTGGGCTCACATTAGGTCGAACACTGTCCTGAGATCTTGTAGATGATCTTCCTTTGAACGGCTTTTGACGGCGATGTTGTCGACGTAGCATTCCACTGTCTTACGTAAGTGGTCTCTAAAGATGACGCTCATAGCTCTCTGATAAGTGGCGCCAGCATTCCTTAAACCAAAAGGCATAACGGTGTAGCAATATGTACCAATTGGTGTTCGGAATAATGTGTGCTTCTCGTCGTCAGGAAACATCTTGATCTGGTTGTATCCTGAGAAGCCATCCATGAAGGACATACGTTCGAAACCACAGGTGTTGTCGATCATAATATCCGTGATAGGGAAAGGGAATTCATTTTTAGGGCATGCCTCATTCAGATTCCGGAAGTCGATGCATATTCGGATCTTCCCGTTCTTCTTGAGAACTGGTACGATATTGGCTACCCAGTCTGGATGCTGCTCTTCGCGAATGAAGCCGCTGGCTATCAGTTTTTTGACTTCGGCTTCAATAGAATTCATGACATCGGGGCGAAACCGTCGTTGCTGTTGCTTGACAGGTTTTACATCCGGACGAATATTGAGTTTGTGGAGTACGATCTCGGGGTCCAATCCTCGCATATCTTTATAGCTCCAGGCGAACACATCGATATACTCTTTGATGAGTTGGAGCAGCGATTCTCGCTCTTCATCTGTCAGACTCTGGCTAATGAAGATTGGTTTCGGGGAGGCTTCATCACCAACATTAACTTGTATGACCTCGTCTTCGGTGGGAGGTTCTCTTTGTTCGAAACGCTTCTTCCATTGTTCGTCTAGCTGTTGTGCCCATGGTTCTAGCTCAAGAAGTTCGGGGATATCCTCGTCTTCTTCATAGGTGTCGGTGAATGCCATATTGACTGACAGGACTTGTCTGAGCACGTCTCCGGTACTGGTATCCAAGTCAGAAGTTGGTGACCCGGTCGAATGTGAATGCCGATCGCATTCTTCATCTGAACTTTCAGGGGTTGTTGTGGGTGTTACATACCCTAATCCACATCGAGTCTTGCTATAGTAGTCCCGTGGTTTGCCAGCCGGAACCGGGGGCTTCAACGGTAATCGTCGTCCAGTACCGTAGTTCAAACCCGGTGTCGTTTCCAGATCATACTCCTGTTTCTGCATGAGATATTTAGATTGGGGGCTATAAAGATACAGAGGTAGTCTCCCGACATCCGATCCAAGGTCGACTTCTTCTATGGTGAAGGGATGCGGATCGTCCTTCCGGCCGAAGATGATTGGATGGTCCCCTCCCTCGATTATTCGGTAAGCGTCTTCTGCTGGAGTGAGCTGGATTGTGGTGTGGACATTTGTCACCTGTGTGTGTAGGTGAGTGCCTATACCGTGTTCCATAGCGTACATTGTACAAAGCTTATTAAGCTCGAGGTAGTTCAAAGATAGCCCTTTATTGATGAAGTAAGGTATCTTTTCTAAAGGGATTACATCATCTGCGGAGGGAACGTCAGTGTGGGCGGCCACATACTTGGCTAACTCTGGTTCCTCTTCGACTACCTCCTGTGTGACTGAAGATTGAAAGGACGTCCTGGGAAGCTTGATTGTCAGTAGTTCAGTTGATGGAGCTGAGCGTGGAGTTGTCGGCAGACTTGCGACCCCCAGTTTGGTACTCGATGTGGGGCGAGGAGTGGCTGGTTCGCTAGCAGTGTCAGACCTCGAATCGGGGTGACGACCCTTC
The DNA here is from genome assembly GCA_029216955.1 of Iris pallida. Lineage (NCBI taxonomy): Eukaryota > Viridiplantae > Streptophyta > Magnoliopsida > Asparagales > Iridaceae > Iris > Iris pallida. The sequence continues at coordinate 22,818,215 of JANAVB010030220.1, forward strand.
TTGGGAAGGCGTATTGTCAGCGGTTTGTCGGAGGGATTGAGCTTCTCCGTTTGGGGCTGACCGAATCTCGACAGTCTGATTGTTAGTGGCTCCGCTGTGGATCTTGGCACTTGGCCAAACCTCGGTAGCCGGATTATCATCTGCTCTTCTTGTGCCGAGAGGCTGATTGCGTCCTTACGCAGAGTGGCGATAAGGGGTGCAGACTTGCCCGATTTGCGAGCTTGGAGGTTGATCGTCAGAGGCTCTTCTATTCCTGTGGCTGTCTCGATACTAGCTTGTACATCTCCTTCATCAAGGTGCTTTTTTGACTTTTCGTACAGGCAAGAGTTTGAGTAGTAAGATTCGAACCCTTTCAAGGGATCGATATCAGCAAATTTCGTCCTCACGAAGCCGTATTTGTCGACATATTTGAAGCACTGGTGCAGCGTGGAAGGCACGATCATATAATCGTGTATCCATGGGTGCCCCAAGAGGATGTTGTAAGAAATGCCTGTATCTATGACGTAGCAGGTGACTTCGGATTGGAGGTCGCCAATTTGACACTTCAGACGAATCTTTCCAATAGGGTAGCTCCTTCCCGAAGTGAAACCGCTGATGGCGGTGCTTGTAGGTGTCAGGCGATGCATTGGGATACGGAGATGATGTAGCAGACCCTTCAGGATGATGCTTATAGAAGAGCCAGGATCAATGTGCATCCGATCCACCTTTACGTCGTCGATGTATCCAGTCTAGTATAGTGGGCGATCGTGCAGATTAGTTTTGATGAGCATATCTTGCGGGGTGAAGACGATATTTGGCATTACGCCAGTACATGCACTGTCCTGGAGATCCACAGGTGAGTCCTCCCCGGTGAGGTTGGATTGAGCCAGATAGGCATCGGCATTTTGGAGTGCTTCGCTCAATACAATACGAACGTCCTTGGAGAGCCTTAGGAGTTCGTACAGTGACAACTTGGCCGGTGTGTTAGCCAATTGCGCTAAGATGTCAAAGTTGTAGGGCCTTTCTAGCCCTTGGGCTGCCTCTTTTCGGAGGGATTTGTCGAAGCGAGTCTCCCTCGGCCTAGGCTTGTCGGTCGTCGAAGGCTGAGCCGGTCCCGGAGCATCAGTTGTAGTGGGTTGATGATTCTCAGCTGGATTGTCAACCACAGGTTGGGATTGCACTCTAGACCGTGTGACGACGGCTGTAGCTTCCTCGATGTTTGCCGAGATTGTGTGGCAGGTCCTATCTTTTCCACTTTTCTTCTTGTAGGTGGAAGATGGTGTGGGCCGAGTCACTTCTGACACCAAGTCTGGATGGATCCACATGACCTTCCCTCGTGATGTGGTGAGGGGTACTAGATCAGCTGCTTGATCTCGGAGAGATGGAAGATTGGTAATCTCCATTGTCGCCAGAGGGATGGGGACCACCCCGTCTTGAGTTTTCGTCGGAGGGAAGCTGCAGAATTGTACGGACACCATATTGGCTGCCACGGTTACCTCTTCGAAATCGATGGCCAGAGCATTCGAATCGATGAGGTTTTGGATGTACCGTTTCAGCTGGTAGCAGTCGTGTGTAGCATGATGGACATAGCGATGATAATAGCAGTACTTTGGATTCTCCATCTCTGCCGGCCGCGGTTCCCGTCTTGGTGGAGGAAGCTGAATTCTGTCCCCTTGTATGAGCATGTCCAAGATGGGCTTGACGTGACCGTCTTCGAAGGAGTAAGTGATTTGCGGCCATTGTTTGTCTGTTGGTTTTGGCTCAGGTTTCTGTGTCGTATCGGCCACCATAGCCTACTTGCCCCTGCCGTCCTGATTGTTGGAGGGACTACCCTCATTGGTGTTAGGACGCTTGCCCTTGTTCTCTCCGTTTGAGATGTGCAATCCCAGTTGGCGAGCCTTCTTCAGTCGTTCTTCGGCGCTTGTGACACTGATGATGAACGTCTTCCAATCCTTGAATTGACTCTCGCCCATCCAGAGATTGATTGTTGGAATGAGTCTCTTTTGGCAAATCTCGATCAAGGAGGAATCTGAATTTCCAGAGGGCAGCTTCATGGCGGTTTGGCAGAACCGCTCGATGTAGTTCCTTGTCAGCTCTTTCTCCCCTTGGACGATGTCCATGAGGGTGGACATGGTGATGTCCTGCCCTACTTCGTAGAATCTCTCCAAGAACATGCGCTTGAAGCCGGCAAAAGAGGGTATGCAGTTGTCCGGCAGGTTGCGATACCAGTCGAGGCGACTCCTTCCAATGCCCCGATGAATAATCGTATGAGAATGGCATCGTCATGGGGCAGATGGTCGGTGGTGACTTTGAAGTAGGTGATGTACCGACTTGCCGAGGTCTTTCCATTATAAGGATTGATATTGAACGGCTTATATCTTGGTGGGAATGGAACATCCCTCCATGCAGCAGGGTACGGTTGCCGTATTCTGAGGTCTTGAGAGTTTTCTCGAGCGTGGAACATGGCTCGGAGCTCATGGACCTCTCTTCTTGCTTTGTGTGCTTCGTCCACGGTGGTGGGGGCCGTTGTTTCCGGCGGATTGTTGCCCGGGATTGGTGCCGCCGAATTCGAGTCCACATTGACTGTGAGACCCGCGCTTGTTTGGCCAGGCGTACCTCCTTGCAGAGTTGGAAAGGCCGCTTTAATCTCGTCTACAGACTTGACCAAAGCAAGCAATATGGCTTCGAGACTGTCGATGTGCTGGCGATCACTGGAACCACCTTGGTTGCTGTCTGTCATGAATACCGTCTTCACATGAGGAGAGATAGACGGAGCGGTGGAGGAAGCGCCCTCCGAATCGTACCCCTGTAGTGAGAAGTCATCGGGGTATGTGGGTATGTTCCCTTCTGATTCAGACTCGGAAGGAACAGTACCCCCAGCCTCCGAGTTCGCCTCGTCTTGGGAATTGTGGATGTCGTCGGGGACGTTGAGGTTTGCTACATCCGATGGGAGAGTCATCTCCCCTGGCTCGTCTTCTTAGAACATCGGATTGCTGTAGAGGCTCGAAGGGGCGCTACCCCCAGCCCCAACAACCCCCTGCATTATGGACGACGAGTCTCCCACTGTAGCAGATTTCGTTATAGAACAAGTACCTTAGAAAACTCCGGTGGTGGGCACCCGCTTAGACGACAGTCTTTTAGTCGCAGTGGTTGAGGTCTTTGGGCTGGAAACATTCGTCTTCTTCTTCCTTCCATCAGCGGAGACTTTCCGAACAGAGTTGCAGGAGACGACGGGTAGTGTCTCGTCTTCTGAAGATGGCTGTTGCAGTCTTTGAAAGACAGACTGCCGGTCTTCTTGCATCGTCGTGCCATTGCAGTAGCAGTTGACGATGATTTGGGTACAGTGACGTCCGTGGGAGGACTCTTTGCATCCTGATGCATCTTTTCTTTCCTTGCGTTTGTGGAGGATGGCCTCACGCAAGTCAGATGGGTCTGGACCGACCATGTTTGCTCCCGGGATTTTGAGAGACTTTTGTGAACCTCTCTGTCCGTCTGCCGCCGGGGGCTGGACTCGAGTGGTTCTGTACAACTTTCCATCCGAGGCCCGCATAATAATTAGCGGGACGCCCTGATAATCAGAGGTTGGGGCAGCTGACTGGGCTTGGTGGGCCCGCGCTGCCCTAGACTTCATCCTTTTAGCACTCGCGGGTGCGTAATAGGAAGAGTCCAAGTTGAATATCACAGAGTCTGGCTTATCATCCAGAGAATCATCAGGGTCAGGACCGCATGAGAGACGGTCGAAGACTGATTGAGAGAAGCGTGGAACAGCCGCTATGCGGCTAGGATTGGGAACCGTGCAGGCTGTCTGTATGCGGCTGTATTTAGCTGTCGGATGGGTTATCCTTGTGCGACTGTAAAATCCCTATTTTTTTAATTTTTTTATTATTTTATTAGACTTCAAATGAATTTATACAATTTATGATTTTTATTAATAATTAATAATGACCTTAGCCATTGTTGAATTTTGGAACACAAGATTACCATGAATTTTGGCAAAAAAAATGGAGCAGTGTGCCTTGACTAGTACATTAGCCATGCCGGGGGAAGCCTAGCCATGGTGATGACCAAACTAGGAAAACTAGACAAAGTTGTGAATGGAATTATTTAAAGTATTTTAATTAAATATTATTTTATATATTGATTTTTAGATAACCCGGTTTGTCCAATTCAGTCCGAACTGGGCCCGAACCAAATTTTAGCCCATGTAAGTAGGTAGTGCGACCAAATATGGCCATGTAGACATATTTTATGTACTTAAAAATATTTCCTAAATTAATTTAGAATTTTTATGTACAATTTCTAATTATTTAAATATTGGTACAATTATTGGTATTTTATTATTAAATAATATTTTACAAGATTGTACATGTTCCTGGACCCGGATAAGGGTGTGTGGTACAGTTCACCCATTGGAGTATTTTTTATTAATTTATTATTATTAAAATTTATTTTGTAGAGATTTAATAAATATGTTTTCCTATTTAAATATTATTACTAGTTTGAATTGAATTATTAAGGATTTAATTTATATATATGTAGATATGCCCATATATATTAAATAATTGGGTAGTTGACTTTTAATTGGTATTTGGATTTTAAATAGATTTTTTGTGTATTTATGGATATATACATATATAGTTATAAATATTTATATTTAAAAAGATTTTGAAAAGATTAAGATAAGAAGAAAAAAAAAATGCAAAAACCCATGAGGTGATCGGCCCCACCAATGTGGCAGCCGACCACCACATGCAAAGTTAGCTTGCGTTTGTATAAAGCAGCAGCAAGCCTAAGGGGCCGAACCCCTTCCCCCCTTTAGCATTAGCATATATATATATATATATATATATATATATATATATATATATATATATATATATATATATATATATATATATATATATATATAGAGGAAGGATAGGCATCCCCACAATTTTTGCATCCCCATGCATCCCCATGTTCACATCCGTTGGATGTGCTTTAAGTCATCTAATCTTAACCATTGGTAAATCAACGGTTAAGATTAAATGACTTAAAGTACCATCCAACGGTGCAAATAGAGGGGATGCATGGGGATGCAAAAAGTGTGGGGATCTTGATCCTTCCTCATATATATATATATATATATATATATATATATATATATATATATATATATATATATATATATATATATGTTTTAGTTAAAGGAAAACCAAAAACCTAATTAATTCTCCTCCACTCTCCTTCCTCCCCTCTATGCTTCGTACACTACCAGCCCCAACCCAACTCGAGCGCCCCAGGTCCTCTATGCGTACGCCAGTCATGTCCCGCGAAAGACGACGACAACACGGCAACGGAAACAACGACAACAACTTCGACAAAATTTAATATCAAGGTACCCGACTTCTCCAATTAATTTCTCCTCCAATCCTTGTCCGTTTTTAGATCCGTAATTTCCTGTAGAAAGCCCACATGACCCTCTATCATCCCCTTCAAATATATTTATTTATTCTGCAATAAATTTCAGTTTTTAATTAAATAAAATTTTTGAAAAATTTGTTTTTGTAAACATCAAAACCCCGTACGAGGTACGTCCCGACAAACCGGACGACCCCGTCGCAAATCGAAAGTACCAAAAGGTCCGTATCGAATTTGTGGACGTGCGAGAATTGACGGGATTCAAATTGGTTGCGTGTGCGCGACGAATTTGGTCCGTATCCGTCGCATTTTTGCGTATCGGGCATTTTCGGTATTTTCCAATTACTTTTTGCACACTCATCATATCGCGATGAAACTTGCGCCATTGGACTCGAAATATTTTTCTGGTCCTGTGAGCCAAGTTTGGTCCGATTCTGAGACCGTTGACCGGGACGCTAATTTTGGCGGGCCCACAATCCCACTCAACGGGCGATTTTGTGCACGGCCCATCGGAATCCAAAATTACCGTTGGGTTCATCTCGTCAAAATAAATCCGTAGACATGTAGTTTGACGACTTTAGAGACCGTAGGTTCTGGCGCGCATTTCGGTGCAAAGCGGGTCCAACGGCGCACATCGTTTTGAACCGAAATTACGATTTTGCCCCTGTTCCAGAATTTAACTTTTGGACAGGCATTTCCTAGGTATATATTTTATTCCAAACTCGTTCGTGATGTTTGTTTCAGCATCCGGAGCTCCTTGTGAATTTTAACTTTCGTGTGGACGATTCTTACTGTCGGATTTTGCTACATCTCGTACCACCCTCAGGCAAGACACCTTGCCTTTTGCTGTTTAATTATTTTAGCTCATATTTTATGCATGTTTATTATTTTCTTTATGTAAAATAAACTGTGATACATAGCATAACTGTTAGAATTTACTGTTCAGTTTCCTGCTGTGTATTATTTTTCTTACAAATTAAACCTAGATTTAAGGGACCATCTTGTGTGTTGCATTCATTGGCCTTGACACGTTGTAACACGAGGTTGTGTGTCGCATGTAGAATACGGAAGTGCGTGATTGGCTGGCCACCAGTACGTACAAGCCGTGCGATAGGAATAACCGCTAATAGAGGTTGCATGCTAGTTTGACTTAGCGATTATAGTGGTTTGTGTTGTGGATACAACACAGTAGGCATTGGGCGGGGAGGACAATTTCTTAGCGTATGGGCTTCGATGCACTTCCCTTGTGACCCGGACTCTCCGCTGGAGATACGGGGTTGATGACCCATGATTACTGCTGGGGCCTCTGGTGCCCAAGGGGGTACTATGCCGATCCTATTCAGCCAGGGCCCATGCGTAGGAAGGATTGTTCTTAACAATATTTCACTTAGAACGGTAGGCTACCCTATCCGTTAGGTACAAGTACTTTTGGTTTGGGTACTTGTATCTGACCGTGGCTTGGAACAATAACTTGTCGCGGATTAGTTCGTCACATCTTGTCCTTATTTGGTTGTAGGTGTGACTTACTACTTCGATGAGAAGGTATTGAACCTTGTTGGGGTCCGGATACCATATCGTATTCTTAGCATGGAAAGATACGTCACCGTGAATTAGTTTACCATCTCCTGTCCTTGTTTGGTTGGGGGGATGGTACGCTCGTTCAGTAGGTGCGTATTGGAACATATTATAATTCGATTTACTTATTTATTGAGCAATATTTATTCAGTTTATATGGCATGCTATTATGTATCTTGTTACGTCCCTCTGAGGACCTGGTTGTCTTGCCAGGTGTGTGCTATTGTCTTCCGCAGGTGCTTCAGCTCTAGCCGTGTTCATTGCTATTTCTCGAGGATGATTGCACTTGGATCGTCTTCGCTTCGCTCGCCACTCATTTCATTTTCTATGTACTTTTTCTTATTTTGTTGGTAGTGGATTTGTCTCCGCCCAATATATTGTATCAAGACAAATTCATAGTTGATATATGATATCTTTTATTCTTTAATTTGTGGATGAGATTAGTTAGTTATGGTTCTACTGCATTTTACAGCTTATGTACTCATACGAGGATTCCATATATTGGAGTGTACTTCGTATGAATACAGCTGGCATGTCTACGTTCCTAGTTCTACGTATTTTGGGACTAGGGCGTTACATATTTTTGTGGTGGCCCATGCAGGTCAAGATAAATTGTTTGGTTACTTTACCGTACCATGCAAGCCTGCGTATAGGATTAGAAGTCTAGGATCTCATCCACATACTTGACCTCCTTCCTTGAATTTTTCTACCGTTTGACTCATCAATTGCATCTTGCTAGCTTCCTTCCATCCCTATTCTTATCTTTCCTTCGTGCTTGTTAGACCCTACTAGTTAGTTATCCCAAAACCCATTAGTTTAATTCTTTAAGTTTGGTAGAATACCTTATGAACTAGCAATCCATTTGTCCTTGTGACCTATATTAGCAAGTTTACTTAGATTCTAGAATTTAGAGGACCCTAACCAATATAGCCAACCAAGGACTTGGACAAGAAGATTATAAGACGACTGTCTGACTTAGAATACGTAGAACTTCAAGTCTCTTCTTTTAGATAACTCTACTGAGCATTCCACACTAATTGCCATGTCACTTATGACCATGATAGTAGTATATACAAGTGTTGTTAGTCATCTACTCAGCTATGTGACTGTATTTCACCTCGGCTTACTCGACCTTCCTTCAATTCTAGAACTTTTAATTGCGACCTTCTAACCCATTTTGCAATTTTAATAATGAGTTAGTGGTTCCTTAACTGTATTCATCTAGGAGACTATCTTCTCTCTAGAACTATGTCCCTAAATGATTTTATTGGATTCTCTAATTAATTTTATTTCATGCTTTAACTTGATCTCCTTTATTATTGTGCATTAATTATCACCTCGTGAACTCCCACTTTCTTATTTAGATCTTTTGGCGTCCCTTACCGTGACTTAGATAATTGGAGTACAATACTAGACTTTTTCTTCTAATGAATTTCATATGTAAGACCTAGACGAGCCCACCTTCATGTAGACATATCATGTCCCACCAAAACCCACCACCTTGTACTCTATTTTTTTGATATGACCTTATGGTCAAAATGGCCAAACTAAAATCTTTACCATGATACCTATATATTTTCGACCACGGATAGGGATTCAACCTTGACTCAATTCTTTCGACCGATATGTGATTTTGTTCTACTAACTTCCTTAAAAGCTTAAATTATGCTTTATCTTGATTGCTTGACTCGTTGTCCCATCACACTATTAGCTTAACTCTTGTAAGTTGGGTAGAATACCTTACCACCTAACAAACCTTTTCCTTGTGAACCACGTTGGTAAGTTCACTTAGACTATAAATTCAGAGGACCCTACCTTATCTAGTCTACCAAGCCATAAATAAAGGAACACTAGGACAACTGTATAGGCCCACATTTCGGGCAAGACGTGATTTTAAAAAAAGATCTTGGACTATTTAAAATTCCTTCATCAGTACCTCCCTTGCTCATATTTTGACTATCTCATGCTGCTAATGTAGCTTCAATTTTACAAGCTTATTTCGTTACCAAGCTTGATCATGACATATTTTATTGGATGCACCCACTAACATATTGTCTAATCAGAATTGGTGCATGATGGTCTGATCAACCTATTGCACTTTGGTTCGCTTTTCATGAATTATACTACGTGGATGGAGACATAGTTAAACTTGCCTTAGAGTCTCATCTGCGACAGCCTTGGCAATTCCCTTTTTGAATTATTTATGTCGCCTATGAACCTCGTATTTCGTACTCGATAGCATCGTCTTTGAACTCCTTACTGTTTTGTCTTATTTTTTTAAGACAAGACACTGTACTTGATAGATAGACACAAGAGATCACCTTCAGTTTTCCTATCAGTTATCTTCCACACGCATTTAGATAGCCACCGACAGACCCATATGGCTATATCCTCGCCTTCGACTACTCTTTCCTTTCCTCAGTCCTAAATTTTTTACCGTGCCTTCCAATCATTCTTGAACACACGAGAGTGGTTCTAATCGCCACTTAAATCCAACTCTTCACTCAGATGATTAGTATCCATTTTTTCTCCCAAGGAACCATATCTCCCAAATGTCTAATTATCCTCTTTGATCTATTAAATTTCTCTCTATTTTTTTGGGTTATCAAATTTTGTCACCTTCACTAGCAACCCTTATTCAATTCCATAACCATGATATATTTTTGTATGTATGACTCCACAAATTTTCTATTGCATGATGATGTTGAACGCCGTTTTATCGGCTCCTCCAAAAATTTAATTGCATTTTTGGTATTGACGAACTCTTCCTATCCCTCAACCCTATCTACCCTATTAATCCTAAATTTCGAGGACGAATTCTTGTAAGTTGGGTAGGATGTAAAATTCCTATTTTTTTAATTTTTTTTATTATTTTATTAGACTTCAAATGAATTTATACAATTTATGATTTTTATTAATTATTAATAACGACCTTAGCCATTGTTGAATTTTGGAACACAAGACTACCATGAATTTTGGCACAAAAAATGGAGCAGTGTGCCTTGACTAGTACATTAGCCATGCCGGGGGAAGCCTAGCCATGGTGATGACCAAACTAGGAAAACCAGACAAAGTTGTGAATGGAATTATTTAAAGTATTTTAATTAAATATTATTTTATATATTGATTTTTAGATAACCCGGTTTGTCCAATTCAGTCCGAACTGGGCCCGAACCAAATTTTAGCCCATGTAAGTAGGTAGTGCGACCAAATGTGGCCATGTAGACATATTTTATGTACTTAAAAATATTTTCTAAATTAATTTAGAATTTTTATGTACAATTTCTAATTATTTAAATATTGGTACAATTATTGGTATTTTATTATTAAATAATATTTTACAAGATTGTACATGTTCCTGGACCCGGATAAGGGTGTGTGGTACAGTTCACCCATTGGAGTATTTTTTATTAATTTATTATTATTAAAATTTATTTTGTAGAGATTTAATAAATATGTTTTCCTATTTAAATATTATTACTAGTTTGAATTGAATTATTAAGGATTTAATTTATATATATGTAGATATGCCCATATATATTAAATAATTGGGTAGTTGACTTTTAAATGGTATTTGGATTTTAAATAGATTTTTTGTGTATTTATGGATATATAAATATATAGTTATAAATATTTATATTTAAAAAGATTTTGAAAAGATTAAGATAAGAAGAAAAAAAAATACAAAAACCCATGAGGTGGTCGGCCCCACCAATGTGGCAGCCGACCACCACATGCAAAGTTAGCTTGCGTTTGTATAAAGGGCCGAACCCCTTCCCCCCTTTAGCATTAGCATATATATATATATATATATATATATATATATATATATATATATATATATATATATATATATATATATATACTATATATATGTTTTAGTTAAAGGAAAACCAAAAACCTAATTAATTCTCCTCCACTCTCCTTCCTCCCCTCTATGCTTCGTACACTACCAGCCCCAACCCAACTCGAGCGCCCCAGGCCCTCTACGCGTACGTCAGTCATGTCCCGCGAAAGACGACGACAACACGGCAACGGAAACAACGACAACAACTTCGACAAAATTTAATATCAAGGTACCCGACTTCTCCAATTAATTTCTCCTCCAATCCTTGTCCATTTTTAGATCCGTAATTTCCTGTAGAAAGCCCACATGATCCTCTATCATCCCCTTCAAATATATTTATTTATTCTGCAATAAATTTCAGTTTTTAATTAAATAAAATTTCTGAAAAATTTGTTTTTGTAAACATTAAAACCCCGTACGAGGTACGTTCCGACAAACCGGACGACCCCGTCGCAAATCGAAAGTACCGAAAGGTCCGTATCGAATTTGTGGACGTGCGAGAATTGACGGGATTCAAATTGGTTGCGTGTGCGCGACGAATTTGGTCCGTATCCGTCGCATTTTTGCGTATCGGGCATTTTCGGTATTTTCCAATTACTTTGTGCACACTCATCATATCGCGATGAAACTTGCGCCATTGGACTCGAAATATTTTTTTGGTCCTGTGAGCCAAGTTTGGTCCGATTATGAGACCGTTGATCGGGACGCTAATTTTGGCGGGCCCACAATCCCACTCAACGGGCGATTTTGTGCACGGTCCATCGGAATCAAAAATTACCGTTGGGTTCGTCTCGTCAAAATAAATCCGTAGACATGTAGTTTGACGACTTTAGAGACCGTAGGTTCTGGCGCGCATTTCGGTGCAAAGCGGGTCCAACGGCGCACATCGTTTTGACCCGAAATTACGATTTTGCCCCTGTTCCAGAATTTAACTTTTGGACAGGCATTTCCTAGGTATATATTTTATTCCAAACTCGTTCGTGATGTTTGTTTCAGCAACCGGAGCTCCTTGTGGATTTTAACTTTCGTGTGGACGATTCTTACTGTCGGATTTTGTTACATCTCGCACCACCCTCAGGCAAGACACCTTGCCATTTGCTGTTTAATTATTTTAGCTCATATTTCATACATGTTCATTATTTTCTTTATGCAAAATAAACTGTGATACATAGCATAACTGTTAGAATTTACTGTTCAGTTTCCTGCTGTGTATTATTTTTCTTACAAATTAAACCTAGATTTAAGGGACCATCTTGTGTGTTGCATTCATTGGCCTTGACACGTTGTAACACGAGGTTGTGTGTCGCATGTAGAATACAGAAGTGCGTGATTGGCTGGCCACCAGTACGTACAAGCCGTGCGATAGGAATAACCGCTAATAGAGGTTGCATGCTAGTTTGACTTAGCGGTTATAGTGGTTTGTGTTGTGGATACAACACAGTAGGCATTGGGCGGGGAGGACAATTCCTTAGCGTATGTGCTTCGATGCACTTTCCTTGTGACCCGGACTCTCCGCTGGAGATACGAGGTTGATGACCCATAATTACTGCTGGGGCCTCTGGTGCCCAAGGGGACACTATGCCGATCCTATTCAGCCAGGGCCCATGCGTAGGAAGGATTGTTCTTAACAACATTTCACTTAGAACGGTAGGCTACCCTATCTGTTAGGTACGAGTACTTTTGGTTTGGGTACTTGTTTCTGACCGTGGCTTGGAACAATAACTTGTCGCGGATTAGTTCGTCACATCTTGTCCTTGTTTGGTTGTAGGTGTGACTTACTACTTCGATGAGAAGGTATTGAACCTTGTTGGGGTCCGGATACCCTATCGGATTCTTAGCATGGAAAGATACGTCACCGTGAATTAGTTTACCATCTCCTGTCCTTGTTTGGTTGGGGGGATGGTACGCTCGTTCAGTAGGTGCGTATTGGAACATGTTATAATTCAATTTACTTATTTATTGAGCAATATTTATTCAATTTATATGGCATGCTATTATGTATCTTGTTACGTCCCTCTGAGGACCTGGTTGTCTTGCCAGGTGTGTGCTATTGTCTTTCGCAGGTGCTTCAGCTCTAGCCGTGTTCATTGCTATTTCTCGAGGATGATTGCACTTGCATCGTCTTCGCTTCGCTCGCCACTCATTTCATTTTCTATGTACTTTTTCTTATTTTGTTGGTAGTGGATTTGTCTCCGCCCAATATATTGTATCAAGACAAATTCATAGTTGATATATGATATCTTTTATTCTTTGATTTGTGGATGAGATTAGTTAGTTATGGTTCTACTGCATTTTACAGCTTATGTACTCATACGAGGATTCCATATATTGGAGTGTACTTCGTATGAATACAGCTGGCATGTCTACGTTCCTAGTTCTACGTATTTTGGGACTGGAGCGTTACAGCGACTAGGAGTCACGATCGTGCAGGCTGGCCGCATGCGGTTGGCAATTGTGGCCGCATGGGTTTTTTGCAAGCGATTGACTTCAGTAGCCGCATAAGCTTCGTCCATGCGGTTGGCAACTGTAGCCGCATAAGTTATGCGGCTGACAGATGTGGCCGCGTGAGTTTTCTTCCTGCGGTTTGCGGATGTAACCGCATAGTCTTTCTCCATATGCTGGAACCCTTATGCGGCTCGGATCGCATAGAGTTCCTCTTTGCCCCTGCAAGTCTAGCATCATAATATTTTCTTCTGCCGGACTTGGGGACAACAGAGTCGTCTATGATCTGAAGTGGGGCCGCGGGAGAGTCTTCTCCGCCGTCTTGAGCAACAGAGGGTATCTCTGCAAGAGCTTCAGTAGGAACGAAGGATCGGAGTCTCCACTCCTTACGGGCCTTCTTTGTGCGGGCTCGCTTCTGGACCGGGCCAGCGCTCTTGTCGGAGAGCATTTCTTCGAACGCATGTTGGTCAAACCGGGCGACCATCTTCTGTTGCGTGGAGCCAAGCTTGGCTGCATCCGATTGGTCACCAACTCCTCAGCCGTGGAGAAGTTTGTCCCCAGCAGAGTCGCCATCGTGTTTGCCATCAAATATAAAAGAGCAGAACAGTTTTATGGGAGGACTGGACTTTTACTTCATGTTACAAACTCGCTTGTACAAAGAAAGCCTAGGGACGAAAACCTAGGTACAACAATCTAAGTACAATTGTTTATTTTTGATTCTGGGGGATGACGATAGAGGTTCGGGAAGGCGACGGCAGCCCTGCCTTACTCCTTGGACGATCGATATACAGCCTTGGCTCCTGTGACGAGATGGTTGGCGTTAATGAAGAAATGCTCTTCTTGCTTTCCTCGTATTGCTCTTCTGGCTTCTCTCACTGGATTGATCTCTGTGGATTTTTCTCTCTAATTATTGGGGGGAGTGTCTCTCTGTATGTGCGTATCTCTCTCTGTCAGTATGAGCATCATTAGGGTTTACAATGATTGCCTCTTGGAGACGGCGGCGGCCTGTGGATTGGTCAATCTATGCCCTTTATTTTAAGCGTGAAGGATCTGGCCATTAATGATGATTATTCCAAACCATGTCGGTCATTAATGTTGATTGCAATAATTCTCCATCATGATGATTTGCTGATGCCCGCAAATCTAAAATGAATCAATTTAATTCATTCTCTTGCCACGTGTCCCAAATTATCGGGATCTGATCCAAGATTTGATTATCTTTAGGACACGTGTCCTGTCATCGTTGTTGAGCCGCATAGGGGGCGTTCATATTTGGGCCGCATAAAGGTCGTCATGACCGAGCCGCATGAATAGTCTCTATACTCGAACTGCATGAAGGTTGTCATGACCGAGCCGCATGAATAGGTTCATGACCGAGCCGCATGGGGGTCTTCATGGCCGAGCTGTATGAGAGTCTTCATGGCCGAGCCGCATGGATTTCTTCATGGCCGAGCCGCATGGGGGGCCTTCATGATTGAACCACATAGGTTTCTCTGCACTTGCCGCATGAACTCGTCTAATCTGGCCGCATAAACTAGCCTCGAAATTGTGAAGATCTTCTCCAATTCCCTAGGGAGATGTTGCTCTTGTGTCAGTCATCATGACTTCTTTTCGTCAGGGCTGTCAGCTGTCAGCCGTCAGAGCATTAATTGCGTTTGAATGACGCTGGGTACAGCCGTTCTAAAAAGGCACGTGGCTTCCCTCTGCTGTCCGCATGGAGTCCACTCTGTGATTGAGCCGCATGGGACTCGTTTGAGCCGCATGTGGCTCATTGGCTGCATGGATCATTTTTTTTCTCTTTTTCATGCTTCTACAGTGTCAGTTGCCGATTACAAGACAATGTGCGAGTCCCTGAATCACGCTCTCCGTCTTGAATGCCAATATCCCCCAGATGCTGTCGGTGCTGTACATATATACAATCACAAACGCCCTAGACATGCGGGAGGAAACAATGGGACCAAGGGTCCAAACAATGGACAACAAGGCGGATATCAAGGGCGTAATCCATGGCCTCGATGCACCCTATGTCACCGTTTCGGTCACACTAGCAACGATTGCCAGATAACAGGTGGTGGATGCTGGAACTATGGTAAACATGGCCACTGCATGCTGATTGTCTGACCAGAAGGCCGAACCCAACGACGCACCAACATCAACAATATCGTCCAGGGAACCAGGGCCCAGCGCCTCGAGCCCATCAACCCGTGCCGCAAAATGGCCAAGACTGTCGCCCTAATGCCCAGGGCCACGTCTATGCCATGACTCGATGTAAACCCCTTGACCAAATTTTTCCTTATTTATTAAAATGTATAAACATTCTTTATTGTCTCATTTATTCATTATGGTTAATTTACTTTAAATATCGATAGAGGCTTAAACTGGTAATATATGAATTGGCAGGGACCTGAGTGTGAACTTGCAATTCAAACCCCAAGTGTTGTTTAAAGCATACTCGCAACCACCAAACTTTAAATTCAAAAATCTGTTTGAAGGATTGATCACTCCCAACTTGGATTCTAAATCTGATTTTCCTCTATCAAACTCCCTCCTCTAATCTAATCTAGAACCCTAGTATATATATATATATATATATATATATATATATATTTATATAAAAATATATATATATATATATATATATATATATATATATATATATATATATATATATATATATATATAAAACATATATATAAAAAAATATATATATATTTTATATATATGTTTTATATATAAAAAAAATATATATATATATAAAAATATATATATATATATATATATATATATATATATATATATATATATATATATATATATATATATATATATATATATATATATATAGACAACAACTGATCCCAAAACCCTTGTGAACCCTAGACTACCTACATCATCCCTGTCGTAAGGAAGGAGCAAGTCGAGTTCTTCCTCAAGCAAAGAAGGTACGTTCAGCCACACTTGGTTTTGTCAATTACTATATTCTTTTACAAACACTAGAAAGGAGGGGGATGGTAGATGTTTGCTGTAACTCCTAAGTAGAGATAAGGGGCCCTGTTCTGAAATACAGGCAGGACACGAGAACCTTGTATCAAGATACATGAAGCGTTAGGTTGGGTAATGCAGGTTTTACAGAAGGAGTACACCTCCATGGTAGTACACATAGAGCCTTCACTAGGCAAAATCCTAGGTTAAAGACTAGTAATGGGAATTGGATTAGGGTAGGTGTTAGCCATATCAATATAGGCATACCCATAGAAACCAAGGAAGCAAGGAAACTTCAAAATCCTCTCCTATGACATGGACTTTTCCTTGTCACCCATTAGATATTCTCCTTTGTACCCATTAGATACTGAAGTGAATCTCCCTTTGTGATCAGATCAGTGCTGACCTAAGAACCACCAAATTGATTCTGACCTAGACTCTTCCCTGTTATCCATTAGGTATGGGTATGAGAACTTCCTTTTGTAATCAAAGGGATACTGACATATAGGTTTCCTTGTATCCATATGAACCTTTCCCTAGTATCCATTAGATTTTGTAGGTGAACCTTCCTTTATATTCAGATTCCTTTATAATCAGATTTACACTGACAGGATATTAATATGGGAACTTCCTTTCTAACCCATTAGGTACTGCAATAAGAGTTTTTTCTGATACTGCCATATAATCTTCTTGGCATCCATTCAATACTATTAAATGAATTCTCCTTGTACCTAATGGTTGTTGACAAGATAACGTTATCCTTGTATACCAACTTGATGCTGACATTAGAAATACTTCATGGTATCAAGCCGATACTACAACATTTAGCAAAATTCCTAGTACCTGGCGCCTTAGACCTACCTGGCCTTGAACGACGATGTTCCTTTGTTATCATCTCTATTTCTTAAGGGTTTGAGGATATGAACCAAGTGTGCCACTGCAATTTGAGTCTAGGTACCAAGTAGAGTTTGGAAAGTTTCCTAAGAATAATAGATTTGAATGCATGTTCTGTACTGCAGTTCTGCAATAGAAAAATATCCTTCAAATGCAATTAGATACCAGGAATGGAGAGACACCATGTGGTAGGATAAGTGGAAGTCCCATATGTGTTCTGCTAATTGGGACAGTCGACTTAGAGAAGGGTTCGTACTCGTGTGTAATAACCAAAAGATCTGTTACACTATATGTTTAGATTAATGTATCAAAGTAGCTATGATGTCCATAAGGTCACAGAACTAGTATAGTTAAGGGTGCCTATCACTACAGCAGAGGAGTCTCTATACTAAGTATTAGGAAAAAGGGGTGGAGTTAGTAGTTGGCACAGGTAGAGGGCTAAGAAGAGGTACAAAGTCAAGTCTCTAAGGGGAATGTGGTACAAATACAAACCTGGGCAGCAAACAGCAAATCCTTCCCAAAGTCTGCAGTAGAGACCATGCCATATCCCATCTGTGAATTGATATAAGAACTTTCTTTACATTCAAAGTGATACTGACATGATACTGCCACATGAACTTTCCTTTGTATCCATTAAATATTGTTGTATGAGTTTTCCTTGTGTCCAATAAATATTGACATGTGAACCTTCCTCATATACCAAATTGTTACTGACACCAAGGGTAGGTTAGATCAATAGGGTAGATTGAACTAGGAAAACACTATAGGATCTCGACAAGACAAGGAATGGCTAGTGTATCCAGGTTGGGTACCTGACTAAGTTGAGGGCAGTCTAGACATAGACTTATACTGGAGTATATCCTGTTATAGCAGAGGGAATTTAGAACTGTAGTGACAAATTGATTGAGTATAATTGAGCCATTGGTACAAAAGGACAACCATACAACCATGTACTCATGAGCAAGGGTAAATGAAGGTAGGTTAAAGAGAGAACACACTAGGTAAGGCTTGAGTTTGTCAGGATATGGGAAAGTGCAACCTAGAATATCAACTTTCACCTATATGGATAAGTAACCCTTAGCTCTCAACACATCTGGTAGGAGAAACAAGGGTATGAGGCGTGCCTAATAACATAAACACCAAGTAAATAGGGTAGTCTTGATTTGAGTTGCTCATTTATTTTATAATTTTATAAAATAGGTTACTTGGACTCGAGATTTGCATCAGACCCTTACCAGCAGCTCAGGACACCAGACGAGTATACTTTGTTGTTTGTTTTCAATATTAATTATTACTATATTTCACTGTTGGTCATTCTTTATGTGGTTTTTGTTTCCTTCTTATATGCTGTCATATTTTGTGGAGTTGGAAATAAGAAGTACCAAGGATGTGTGATTCGACCTTAGACATTGTAAATATCGTAGACATTGTTTATTATCTGTAAGTAAACCTCGTAGACATTTTTTATTATTTGTAAGTAGATCTCGTAGACATTGTTTATTATTTGCAAGTATAGACATTGTTTTTTTATGCAAGTAGACCTCGTAGACCTCGCGGTGTAGTGTCCCAGATCGATAACATATCAAATGTACTTCTAACAGTTAAAAATGTATTTTTTATTTACTGTTGATTTTTTGTCTTTTCTTACGTCTTTTTTCTGCTTATTTTCAAAACATATAACTAATGTCTAACCTCTGTCTTAGAGTCATTTTCATATATTGGAACTGTATTCAGTGAATTGTACTCGTTCCATCCTGACTGGGTAATCCAAAATTTTAGAAAATTATGACGAGAATTTATGCCCCGAGCAGTATGGCCCCACTTCTCTTGCTTAGATGTTTTAGACATTATTGAGACATTGTGGTGGATATTGACATCGATTTCTGAGACTTGTAGTTGAGATTTTATTTATCAGTGGACTTCATACATTCATTTTTAAGCTTATATATATATATATATATTCTCTTTTTCCATTCAGTATTGATTCGTGATCTTATGTTGTTGTCTTCCAATTGGAGCACATACTATTATTGCGTGGTTGTTCATCATATTGTTACAATATTCTATCGTCGACTCTACAGTGTAGGCTGGACGTGCACACGATTCATGCCCAATTATTTGGTGCGGGTCATGACACTCGAGATGAAGTGCTTGCATCAGATACGGTAGTGACAGGTATACTTAATTTCAATAATGTGCCTGCTCGTGTACTATTTGATTCAGGCGCTTCGCATAGTTTTATATCGGCAGACTTTGCCATCGAACACAAATTTTCTATAATATTATTAGATCTCGATCTTAGCGTAAGTACCCCTTCGGATGCACCACTACTCACGAATTTAGCCTGCGGTGACGGAATCTTCTGTATTGTGGGTCAGAAGATCGGTCTTGATGTGATAGTCCTAGATATGAAGGACTTCGACATCATACTGGGAATGGATTGGCTCGATCCTTGCAACGCCACCATCGATTGTGCAGGAAAGAAGGTCACCTTCCGTATACCTGGAGTGTCCGAATTCTACTATACGTGTGGTGAAGCATCGCCGACCTGCATGGTGATCTCGACAATTTCTGTTCGAAAGCTGCTTCATTCCGGGTGCGAAGGCTACTTGGCGTCCGTTCATGACATGAGACAGGATGGTGCAAACGCGGGTCAGACCGACGTTATGGCAGAATTCTCTGACGTGTTCCCGACCGAGCTACCCGATATGCTGCTCGATCGAGAAATCGAGTTCACTATCAACACCTTTTCCGAGACCCGACAGATCTAGAAAGCTCCGTACAGAATGGCCCTGACAGAATTGAAAGAACTGAAGGTACAACTACAGGAATTACTTGACAAAGGGTTTATCCGTTCGAGTGTCTCATCGTGGGGTACGCCTATGCTATTTGGGAAAAAGAAGGATAGATCGATGCGACTCTACATCGACAATTGAGAATTGAATATGGCCACGGTCTGGAACAAATACCCCATGTCCCGTATCGACGACTTGTTTGACCAGCTCCAAGGTGCAACGGTGTTTTCGAAGATTGATCTGCGGTCAGATTATCACCAACTCAAAGTAAAGCCAGATAACGTACCGAAGTTTACCTTCCGTACTCGTTACGGCCACTACGAGTTCAAGGTAATTCCATTCGGTCTAACAAACGCCCCTGCCGTCTTCACGGATCTGATGAATCGGGTGTTCCGTCCATTCATTGACAAATTCGTAGTAGTCTTCATCAACGACATCCTCGTCTACTCGAAGGATCGAATGCAACATACAAAACACCTGGGGACGGTACTCCAAACCCTTCGAGAGAATCATTTGTATGCGAAGAGGAGCAAGTGCAAATTTTGGCTGAACAGCGTCTCATTTCTCGGGCATATCATCTCCGTCGCGAACATCTCAGTCGATCCGAAGAAAGTCGAGGCAGTTGCTGATTAGAAACGGCCTGCATCAGTTAGCAAAATTTGAAGCTTCCTAGGCTTACTACCGACGCTTCGTGAAATACTTCACGAAGATTGCATCGCCGTTGACTTACCTCACCCAAAAATGAGTCGCATTCGAGTGGTTAGACGACTTTGAAGCTTCCTTCCAGGAGCTCAAACAACGGCTCATTTTGGCCTCGATACTTGCTCTTCCTGAAGGGACTGAGGGATTTCAAAGCTTCAGCGATGCTTCTGGCCAGGGCTTGGGGTGTCTGCTCATGCAGCATGATAAGGTAATATCTTTTGTTTCCCAGCAGTTGAAGCCGCACGAGAAGAACTACCCCACGCACGACCTAGAACTAGCGGCGATTGTGTTCGCGTTAAAGCTGTGGCGTCACTATCTTTATGGCATGGTATACAAGATTTATAAATATCATAAAAGCCACAAGTATCTCTTCACACAGAAGAAACCGAATTTGTGGCAGAGAAGATGACTTGAACTGATCAAAGACTATGACTTATCAATCAACTATACATCGGGCAAAGGAAATATTATAGCGGATGCACTAAGCCGGAAGTACTTAGCTTCGTTATGCATCAACAGTCGACTGCTGTATGACTTGGAAGGAATGGACATTGAACTCCCAGTTCATTTTAGAGACGTGAAACTGGCACAACTGCGGCTGGATCCAAGCCTATTGGAGAAAATCAAGTCTGCTCACAAGGACGACACCCATATCTGGAGAAGATGCGGAAGCTGATATCGACAGGAAAAACGTCCAACTTTGCAGAGGACGAGTCGGGAGTTTTGCGAGTGAAGGGTCGGCTATGCGTTCCGCATGACGCAGAACTTAGAAAGAAGATAATATTGGAGGTGCATTATGCAAAATATTTCTTGCATTCTGGTAGCACCAAGATGTATAATGAGCTTCGTGTTGTCTTTTGGTGGCATGACATGAAGAGGGACGTAGCGCTCTTTGTGTCGAAGTGTATGGCCTGTCAGCAAGTTAAAGCCGAACACCTGCGACCGGACGGGGAGATACAGAACCTTGCCATTCCAGAGTGGAAGTGGGATCATGTCACTATGGACTTTGTTGTTAGCTTACCGAGGATGCCACGGGAAAATGACGCCGTCTGGGTCATCGTCGATCGACTAACCAAGTCAGCGTACTTCATAGCCATTAAAGTTACTTGGAGCGTCGACCGCCTTGCTCAAATATACCTTGATAAAATAGTTCAGCTACACGGGATCCCGGTATCTATCGTCTCGGATCGGGATGGACGGTTCATGGCACGCTTCTGGGGTAGTCTTCATTTAGCATTGGGGACCAAGTTGAAGTTTAGCTCAGCTTATCATCCTCAAACTGGCGGCCAAACAGAGCGGGTGAACCAGATTTTCGAGGACATGTTACGACTCTGTGTGATCGACTTGAAGTCAAGTTGGGACGTTCATCTACCGTTGGTCGAGTTTGCATACAACAACAACTATCAATCCAGCATCCAAATGGCACCGTATGAAGCTTTGTACGGTCGGAAGTGCAGATCACCCATTTGCTGGGATGAAGTCAGGAAACGATAGATACTTGGCTCGAAACTGGTGGAGCAGACTGTGCAGAAGGTCAAGTTAATACGAAAGAGATTGAGAATAGCATAAAGTCGACAAAAGAGTTATGCCGACAGGTACCGACGCCCCATCGAGCTCTCGGAAGGCGACCATGTATTCCTGAAAGTAATACCCATGCGTGGAGTTACCAGATTCGGCACGAAAGGGAAGTTGAGCCCAAGATTTGTTGGTCCGTTCAAGATATTGAAACGAGTAGCCCCAGTAGCTTATCAAATTGCTTTGTCGCCTGTATTATCGAATGTACACAACGTCTTCTATGTCTCATAGTTACGAAAGTACATGCACGATCCGAGCCATGTGGTGGATTTGGGTCAGCTGGATCTGAAGGTATATTTGTCATATGTGGAAGAGGCTGTGCAAATCTTGGAGCACAAAGATAAACTTCTCCACAACTGCGCTATTCCACTTGTTCGAGTGCTCTGGAAGAACTATGCAGTCGAGGAGTCGACCTGGGAACTAGAGTCAGAGATGAGGGAAAGTTCTCTTCCCTATTTTCCTAGTGGTAGGTGCTTTTCTTAAGTTTCGAGGATAAAACTTTTTTTAGTTGGTTATGGTGTGTACCCTATCCTACATCATACTCCGTTCTTCGTCCACGGGGTACGCGAGAAAGGAATACTGTCGCCATCGATTCGGTCGGAACCGATAGGTCGGGATCAACAGAATCGGTCGAACGAGAACGGTTGAAGTAAGATCCATTTTTCATTATGGAATGGCTTCTTCAGAACCACGTCCCATATTCAGCGGATTGTGCCTCAAGGACTGGCTCTGCGGCTGAGTCGGAAGAGACCTCCCATTGCTCTGTTTTTTTAAGCCACACTTGCTTTGGCTTTTCGTGAATGCATTTTCGTGAATATTTTCGATGGTTTTTATGGCTTGGGTTTTCCGATTTCGCATTCATATCAAAATCTTTTGAATAACACAGTGTTCTAATCAGTTGCTTGTGCGATTGTAGGTGATCGCGTAGGCGATGACTAGCGCAACCAACAAGTCTCTCACCGCGAACAACAATCAAGGTGAGTGGCTGACCTCCTTCACCTCGACCCTCTATTTCAAATGAGAACTCGGGTAACTGTATCAAAATTGAATGATTCACTTGGAAAATACAAGTCCTATGTTCTAGAAGAAAAAATATATGATTCTAGAAAAGAGAGAAATTATTTTAGGTCTGAAAAAGCAAAACCAAGTAAATGAATCATTTACATAACCAGCCCTAATGATACCCTAAAATATACCTTGTTAACATAACACGGTCATGGACAACTTATCGACAAGGGCGATTGTTTCTTCGAGCGGCAACCTGGGGCCACGGGACCGACTCGGCCTAGGAAGAAACCAGAATAGCCGAGCTGGATAGAAGCAACCGATAATTCGAGGACTTACATCGGAGCTCACTACTTGCATTGCAAGGGCCCCGTTTACTAGGCTAAGTCCAGGATGGCTAGTTAATGCTAGTGACCTCCTCATTATACACTTGGTACAAATTATTATCAACAAATAGAGAAAGTGATAGTAAGTTTTATATTGCACGGCGCGCTCTACCGAGAGAAATTTTGGCATAACTCACGTGGTTTATATTTCGTCAAACTGTTTGCATGAAAATAAATAGGATGGCTAGAAAGATCACAAACAAACAAGTTATATGTTTTATCTAAATTCTTGAACCAAATGAGAGCCTGGAAACTAATTAGCCACTCGCCAGTACACGTTGATTGTACTGATCCTCGCTCTTTTTATAGGTACGATAAATCGGAAGGAGCGTACTGCATGACAGAAGACAACACTCATGTGTTTTGAAGCTTCGTCCGTGCGGCCGAATCTAAGATCAAATCTTTTGAAGACTCCACTGTCGAAGACCAGAAGACAGACGGAGCGACTCCCCACCATCCCAGGTGGTTTTGTAATGCTGATTGTACCAACAAATGGATAAAATGTATGGAATGGCTATCTTATCGACGTTCATTTTGTAATGGAGTCAGTGTGTAAAAAGCCCGTACGACATCTTTGTATCGTATCTGTAAAATGATGTTCATTATCAATAAAGCTCAAGTTTCTTCTTTATAATGTGTACAAATTTACTTTGTGCGTTCTCTTGTTGTTGTGTTTCGGATAACGTTATGACTATGCCTTGTGCGATCGCAATTTAGGTTCGCACGATATCACGCCCGAGAGATGACTATCGATTCTATGGAATCGGGACGTGACAGCCACCTGTTTGCCATTGATTGTAAAAGTACAGAACAATTATCGGAGGACTGAACTTAGACTCACAATACAAACTCGCTTGTACAAAGAAATCCTAGGAACGAAAACCTAGGTACAATAATCTAAGTACAATTATTTATTTTAGATTCTAGAGGGTAACAGTAGAGGCTCGGGAAAGCGACGGCAGCTCTGTCTTACTCCTTGGACGATCGGGTGCAACCTTGGCTCTGTAGATGAACACCTTAGCGTTGATGAAGAAATGCTCTCCTTTCAATTTCTCTCTGACTCTTTGGATTCGAGGGGGGTGTGCTCTCTATCTTTCTACTTCTTTGCAAGGAAATAGTACCTTGCTATTTATAAGAGTGGGGGACATCATTAGGGTTTGTAATGATTGCCCATTCCAAAGGTCGGCGGTTAAGGATCAATGAATCTGGGCCGCTCATAATAGATTTGAGAAATTAATGTGATTATATCAAATCTCTGTGGGAAATTAATAATGATTGCCATAAATCCTTATGATTTGTTATGCCAAGCTCGGATCTCCTGCCACGTGTTCAATTTGATTGCAAATGATGTGATTTGATCCCAGTAATTACGAGGATGGCACTAAACCTGGTTGTTAGGATTTGTTGATGAATCTTGCCACGTGTTCCACTATTATTAGGCTGATAGCTGTAGAAACGCTGGCAGAATTGCAGGCCACTTAGGAAATCTGAGCCACATGAGGATTGCCCCTACTGAGCCGCATAAGGCTAGCCACGTGTCAAGGGTGCTTGGGAGTGGCCTCTGAATATTTGAACTGCATGGAGATGATCTGAGTCGCATGAAAGTAGGCAACCGTATGATGGGTGGCTTTTCAGTGAGTCACAAGAAGATAGTCCTCGTGAGCCACATGGGTAGCCTCTACCTGAGCTGCATGGGGTGGCCTCTGTCTGAGCCGTATGCGACTGTCCACGTGTCAAGGCCGTATAGAGGTCTTTGGGGTTTGATGGATTGTGTCAGAGATTTCCTTCGTTTCCCTTGGAGTCTGCCATTATGACAGAGTCATCATTGCGTCTTTATGTCAGAGCTGTCATTGGTCAGAGCTGTCAGCCGTCAAGGCATTAAATACAGTAAAGACAAAGGGAAGAGCTGTTGAGGGCTACGTAGCTCCTATCTAGGCCGTATGGAACTATTCGAGCCGTATAGACGCTTGAGCCGCATGGATCCCTGAGTCGCATGAGCTCTCTGAGTCGCATGGGGATCCTTGGCCGCATGGATATTTCTTTATTCTTTTCTATGCTTCTACAAGATCCCCTTCAAAGTTTTTAATTTACAAAATTGAAATACTTTGAATAAGAAGCATGGCTATGTATGAACTCTTCTGGCCGCATATGATGTCCTGGCCGCATGGATGTCCTAGCCGCATAGCCTCCTCAGCCGCATTGGTCAATCAGCCGCATGGACCCTTTGGCCGCATGGGCTGTCTGGCTGTATGAGCTCCTTGCCACGTCATCCTGTCACGTGTACAAATCTTTTACATTAATTGCTGTTGATTTACGGTCAGTTTTAAGGCCACTTTTTGGGGAAGGATCCCAAGAGTTTGGCCTTTATTTTAGTCGGTCGTCTAAAGAATCGAAGGGTCGGTTTCTGTACGTGGATCGAGGCGCCTCTCTCTTGCCTATAAAATATGAACGTGCTCAGTTGGAGAGACTTTTTTACTCTCTCTTTCGTCTTTGGCCCTAATTTTCTTCCTTCGTCTTCCTTCTCCGACCGTCGATACGATAATGGCCCCAAGTCTTCCAAGGTTGCTTCTGCTGCTGCAAAGGGCAAGAAAGCGGCCTCCTCATCAGCCACTACGTCTAAAGTATACCCCGACGTCCACCCTGCTTTCAAGGGTAAGGATTGGATTAAATGTTTTGAACCCTAAACCCCATGGCTCTGTTGCATGATTTATGCACAAGCCTTCCTCCTTCGTCTTTATTAAACTGCCCAAGTTTAATCATGATGATACCGCTCTCGTATTTGAGCCGCATGGGGCATGCCCTGTGTTTGAGCCGCATGAGAAGGACTTGAGGCACAGGAGCACTTTCTGTATTTGAATCGTATGAAGTCTCATTTGAGCTGGACCGCAAAAAGCTTCACTAATTCGTGCCGTATAAGCTCTTCTGCTAAATAGAACCGCATACGTTCAACCAAACCGCATAAGCTCCATCGAAGCAGTGCCGCATGAAACCCAATTGAATCGGGCCGCATAAGGCTGCGTTGACCTGAGCCGCATAGGCTCCATCGAAGCCGTGCCGCATGAAACCCAACTGAATTTGGACCGCATTTGGCTTCGTTGTTCCGAGCCGCATAGGCTCACAGGAGCTTCTTTAAGAAACTTTCATTTTAACCATCTTTTGATACTGTTTCTTTTGTCTTCTTTCAGTGAATCTGCCAGTCAATGCTGCCGAAGAACCCTTGGTGGGTTCAGTCCAATATGCCATAGGTGTGCGGCTCGACAACTTGGTTCGACGTGTGTCAGATCAGCTTTCTGCCAATGAGCTTTTGGAGAGGGTAAACGTCATCAATAACCAGCATTTCCACTTTCTTTGTACTATGATGAACTCGGGAAGGCTGGACGGAGAGTGTCTGAAACCAGCCTTTCTCTTTGGGGATGCTCTATCCATAAAGAACCCCCGAGTGTTGGACATTTCTGAGAGCTGGGACTTTACTGTGGACGGAAAGGAGATCTATATTCCTAAAATAGAACGTCATTTTCCCCTATCGTGGTTCAATATGGTACCGTTGAGCAGGCGGATGGTGGGCTCCCTAACTCTAACCCAATCGGGGATGCTCGTGGGCAACATCTATTATAATAAGAATATTAGGTCAGCATGTGCGAGCAGGGACTCGGTCAGTCAGAGTGTGATGGAGCAAATTCCGGGTACCTTCATAAACGTATCTGGTCCCAACTTCACGTTTACTATAGCTGATACCTTCCTGAACCAGCTTGCTCGCAAGGGGTCTTATCCTGTTGGCAGGTTGTCGCTGTTGAACTGGATAAACCCCATCCCTACGTGGGCCAACCTGACCTCATAGATTCTGAGGAAAAACGAGAAATTCCTTCGGAAGATTGACCTCTATTATGCCATCCGGGGCACCTGTTACGGGTTACCCATCAATAAGCCGTTGTTCATGGCCCTTTTGGAAATGTATAACCGGAGGACAGGAACTTTTTTCGCGCCCGAAAGGAAGTTGGGACTTGCTCTCCATGAAATGTATGCTGTTTCTAAGCTGCCATGGGGGTGAGGCCTTCAGAGTATATACCCTAACAAACGAGGAATTCGAGGACCTGGATCGACGATTCCCGGGTTTTGTTGCCGTGTACCAGGAACTGCTATGCCACCACAGTATTTTCCACCAAACGGCTATCAAGAAGAATAATAGCTCAGAAGGGAACGCTCCCCATACTACTTCTTGGGTCTCGTATCTTTTTAATTCAGTCCTTCTGGTCGGGTTTCTTCTCGAGGTCCTCGGACCCAGGAGGAGATAAACAACCTGATGTCGAATGCCAAGAGGTCGAGGTCCACCGGTGACAAGTTTGGAAGTCGCACTGACTCCTTCAGCTATTTCTACCATGGTACCAGGCAAATGTATGAGAAGGCGCTCTTGGCCGGATTCTTGATGGTATGGCTACGGAAATGCGTAGTCTCGGGAGGGACAGGTTCTATTAAAAGGACCAGCCGCCACTTCATCCTTCCGGCCGTGAAGCTGGTCTTCAGAGTCAGGCTGGCCCTTCTTCCGGCTATGGTGTATAGCATTCACCACGGCCTCCGTGCCTATTCGTCCAAAGTCATTGCTCCCGAGACGACACTGGACTTTGAACGAATAGAACTACCCTACCATTATTTAATGGGTTGGCTATTAATGCATTATTGGTCGTTGATGAGGCCCGGAGCAGACGATGGCGTTACCGATGATGACGCTTTCCTTTTCCGATACCATCGTCAGCCTTGGGAATTCAACACCATGCCAGCCTGTCGGAGGGCGTTGGCGAGAGTAGATGGCCCCAATTTTTTTGTGTCTGTCCCTCAATTTACCGCTAGAGAAGTGAGGGGTGTACACGTTGACGGCATTGAACCTCTCCTGCTCTTATCTGAAAAGATGCTTCTCTGGCTGTGCAATATTCGTCCGGCGCACCTGGTATATCGTTACCGCAATAACATGTACCTGGAGCCCTACTTGCCTAGTAGGTTCTCCCGACAGTTCGGGTACAGCCAGCTGTTCCTTGATTGTCCCAGTGCTTGCCTAGGCTACGAGGGCAGTGTCATTGACGGTATCAGGGCGTGGCATTATTACAATACGGTTCATACCCGAGCTAGCTTCTCGGTCCTTGGCACTAATACGTAAGGGGAGATTTTGTACATGGCGGCCCTCTATCATATTGTGGCGAGCAACCCTCCCGTGAATTTTAACATGAGCACCAGCTTTATTGTCGGGACTGGTTTGGCAGAGAAGCCCGAGGGGTCCAAGAAGAGGAAGAAAAAGACGAATATGGTTCCTGTGGCGGACTCGGAGTCCACGATGGCGGGCGAAGAGGATGATGGACAGGATGCCGATGATTCGTTCCCACCCTCAGACGAGGAGGCGGAGGATCAGCCATCTATCGTGTCGGATGACATGGTTGCGAGGCAGCCGCCTGCTTTGCCTGGTCCTTCATACAAGCGAAGCTGGCATATGTCTACTGATGATAACATACTCCACGAAGCGAGCTGCGGTAAGACGCCGCAGGCTATTTATTGATGATGTTGGTGCTGTTTCTGAGGTGATTTGAATTTCAACTACCTTTTCCTTCTTTTTCTAAGCTATGGCCTAATCATCTTCTTTTACTCTTTGCAGGCGTCAGAGGAGTCAGTTTTTCGGGATCCGACTGCTGAGGTCGATCCGGCCCTAACCACTTTGATCAATGATATGTGCACCACTATCATTTCTGCTGGGGTTCTTCCGGAGGCGGCCGAGGAGTCCCACCTTGCTGAGACCTCAGTCCATGGGGACGGAGGCTCTACTGCACCTATCCCTGAGACAGCTGAATTTCAACGGGGTGACGTTGAACCGGCTGGTTCCTTTTCAGGGGTGGCTGGGGCAGAGAAATCAGTTGAACTCAACTTGGAAGCCGCGGGTGAGGAGACTACGTCAGCTGCGAGCGAGCTGCGGCCTTCATGCCCCTCCCGTGGTAAGATAAGCCGAATCTTAACTTGTGAGGAGGCCTATCTGCTCTATCATCATATCCTTCGGGTTACGTCGATTGATGGTTGCTTTGGACGTACAGGTCCCGTCCCTTTATTGCCGGTGACGGACATTGTCGGGATGGAATCTACCAGAGGGGATCTGATGGAAGCACGTGTGCCTCTTTCTCTTCCCACATATATTGAAGGGCCTCCAGCTGGTTCAAGTTCGGCGGCTCAAGTGTGGCACAGCCGGGGCAAGGAACAACGCTTCCTGCGTACTCTTCCGTGAATATGGTCTCGGGGGTTGACCTTTCCACCTTGCTAAGTATCCAAGCTGTTCGGGCGGCGGAAGAGGAGCTAGCCGCTATTAATGCATCTTTTTGCACGGAATTTATTTCCCTGGTGGCAGGGATGGCAAGTTCCGATGCTATTCCTTCGATATTGCCAGCCACACTCCCTCTAACGCCATCCTCTACCGAAGTTTTGGATGAAGTGTCCCAGGATGTGGTTGACAGCTTTCACCGCCATCTGAAGAGAGGGGTCGAGGCACCCGTGGAGAAGGGAACTCCTTTTGCTATGGCCCGTCGGTGCGCCGGTGGCCAAATCG
This sequence comes from Iris pallida, assembly GCA_029216955.1. Classification (NCBI taxonomy): domain Eukaryota; kingdom Viridiplantae; phylum Streptophyta; class Magnoliopsida; order Asparagales; family Iridaceae; genus Iris; species Iris pallida. The sequence continues at coordinate 22,848,371 of JANAVB010030220.1, forward strand.
ACATCCTTAGAACACTCCCCTGTGGGGCAGGGTTAGCTGCGCTTCTGGAGCCTAAGCTGTTAGAGGCCGATCGTCTTATGGCCCAGTTTCATGTGTTACAGCAAGCTGATCTGTCCGCGGCGATAGATCAAGAGCGCACTTTCCTCATAACCGCGATGGAGAAGGTGAGGCTTGCTCGGGAGTCGATCAAACCGACTATACTGAAGGACCGCCGTGATCTGTCTCAGTTACACGATCAATGGAGCCGTAGAAGTGAAGATTGCACGGCTCGGGAAGCGACCGCCTCCCGCGGGATAATCGACACCAGGAAGCAGATCCTCGAGCTCCAGAGAAAACTGGCCTTCCTGGAGTCCGAGCTCGAAGCCGCCCGTACTGAGAAGGGGCTTGCTATCCAGGAGGCTGACAGACTTAGTCGAGCTTCTGCCAATCAGAAACTCGCCCTGAAGAAGATGGAGGATGATTGGTGGGCACATATGCACTTGGGTGATGCGGAGCAGTTGTCCCAGGAGGCTGAACGTCGAGCTAGACAGCGGCTTGAGCAGGGGACCACCTAGGTGAGAAACCGCCTCCTGGAATTGTGTTATGCCGAACTATAGTCGGCCTTTTTCTCCTTTTATTTATGTTCTCTTTTTCTTTTCTTTTTGAGAGGGACGTGGTCCCAAACATGTAATGCTTTTTGGCTTCCAAATAAAAGAGTATACTTTATTCTACCCTTTATCTGTACTGCTTGTTGTGCTTGTGGTGTTATGGTGGCGTTTGTCCCGAATGGGAGACTTATTTGTGGACCTGTTACCCTTGGCATATCTTGGTTTTAGGTACGGATAACAAGTTTGACTCGGGATACCTAGAACAATTCTACGGCAAGGTGATTATGGACGTTCCGGGTATCGGAAAAGAGAATACCATGGAGCAGCTGGGCTCCCGGGACACGATGAGAAGTGATGGGCCTGTGCTGGGAAACTCAGCACAGGACATTCGTGGGCCTATTATCCTTTGCGTACCCTGGCTTAGGATACGGATAATAGGATGAAAGGGAACCAACATACTTACTCAGAGGTAATGAGGACATGGCAAGTATGGGGGTTTTGTCGCGGAGTCTTCCTACTCAGAGGTAATGAGGACATGGCAGGAGTGGACTCAACAGAGGATATTTGTGGTCAACAGAGGACATTTATGGACCTATTATCCTTGGCGTACCCTGGTTCGGGATACGGATAATAAGACGAGCGAGAACCAATCATACTTACTCAGAGGTAATGAGGACATGGCAAGTATGAAGGTTTTACCGTAGAGTATTCCTACTCAGAGGTAATGAGGACATGGCAGGAGTGGACTCAACGGGGGATATTTGTGGACCTATTATCCTTAGCGTACCCTGGGTTTTTTTTGGTACAGATAATAAGTCGAGGGAGGACCAACATATTTACTCAGAGGTAATGAGGACATGGCAAATATGATGGTTTCTTCGATGGAGCCTTCCCACTCAGAGGTAATGAGGACATGGTAGGAGTGGGCTCCATGAAGGGGTACATAGGACGACTCAGAGGTAATGAGGACATAGAAGTTTTATGTAGAGGGATGATTTGTTTTTGGCGGAAGTGAAACGACTCAGAGGTAACATCGACTTGGTCGTTTTGAAAATTTTGTGGATCCGTTACCCTTTTTGTGCACAGAGAGTACGGGTAGTAGATCACGAGGGAGGATCTCTTTCAGAAAGAAAAGTTCAGAGGTATGGTCATACATGACTTACTATCTGAAAGAGTGACCGGAATGTGAGTTCAGAGGCACCTGGGGGTACATAACTCGATAATCTGAGAGAGTTGGAATGTGAGTTCAGCAATACCGACGGGTACATGACTCGATAATTTGGAGTATTATGGATGTGAGTTCAGTGGCACCGGAGGGTACATGGCTCAATAATCTGGAATTTGGAATATGAGTTCAACGGTACCAGCGGGTACATAACTCAGCAATCTAGGAAATGTGATATGAGTTCAGCGGTACCGGCGGTTACATGACTCGATGATCTGGAAAACGTCGTTTAGACATAATATTTCTTCAGGAACTTGCCGTTGACGGGCAACATGAGCAAGTCTCCATTTTGTTTTACGAGGCGGTAAGCACCGTTGGAGAATACGGCCTCAATGATAAATGGACCTTCCCATTTTGGCTGGAATTTGTCGACGGTTTTGTGAGTCATGACCATCGGCCTCCGGACTGCCAGAACGAGATCGTCCACTTGGAATGTTCTGATTTTAACCTTCTCATTGAAGGCTCCGGAGATGCGTGCTTGGTATAGCTCGATCCATTGCTGAGCCAAGAGGCGCTTTTCATCTAAGACCTCCAACTCTTGTAGCCGGCGACGGTAGTTATCGTCCATGGTCAATTGATAAGTAAGAGCGACGCGGAGCGAGGGTATTTGATTCTCCAATGGGAGGACTGCCTCACTCCCGTACACCAGGAAGAATGGTGTGTTCCCTATGGCTGTTCGGACTGTAGTACGGTACGCCCACAAGCATTTACCAAGCTTCTCGTTCCAGTCGCATTTGTTGGACGATATGAACTTCTTGAGAAGTTTGATGATTGTTTTGTTGAATGCTTCTGCCAACCCATTCGCTGCTGGATTGTATGGCGTTGAAGCAATATTCTGGATGCGGTGCTTGTCATAAAACCGATAGAAGGCGTGGCTTACAAACTGCGGACCATTATCGTGGATGATCCTTCGGGGTAATCCGAAGCGATAGATGACGTGATGCTTGAGGAACCTGATCACATTTGAAGTCTTTACTTCTGCAAGCGGGACAGCTTCCGCCCATTTGGAAAAGTAATCCGTGATTGCGAGTATGAAGTGATGTCCTCGAAAAGAAGGTGGAGCGATCGGACCGATGATATCCATTCTCCATGCTTCGAATGGCCAGGACGCCACTGTCGGATGTAGAAATTCGGATGGTTGGTAGATGAAATCCGCATAGACTTGGCAGGCTTTATACTTTTTTGCATGGTCTATCGCATCTTCTACCATCGTGGGCCAGTAGTAGCACATTCGACGAAGGCGGTCTTGTAATTTAGGGCCAGGCTGATGGGCCCCGCGGACACCGTTATGAGCTTCACGTACGGCATCTTTGGCTTCTGCGTTTCTCAGACACTGAAGCAATAGCACATCGTGGGATCGCCGATACAACATTTTTGTCTCTGTATCGTAGAAGAATCTGAGAGAACGCCTTCTGATGGAAGTGGCTTCCTTTGGGTTCTCGGGCGGGATGTCGTAGACTACAAAATCTATGAATGGTTGTCTCCAGTCTGGCGCTTCGTCGATCGTCTGAGTGGAATAACTCACCACGAATTGAACGTTGTTCTTGGGACAGACCAGTTCATGGCCTATCACGTCCACCAAATGATGAACTTGGTTTGGCACTGCTAGGGAAGCGGCAAGGCCTGCTAGGGCATCCACTTCGATATTTTGGAGTCTGGGGATATGTTCGATGAAGAATCCCTCAAATGACAAAATAATGTTGATCGCTATTTGGTAATAGGGGATCATGTCTTCATGGCGGACTTCGTATGAACCCCGGATCTGATTGACGATTAACTGAGAATCATCGTATGCTTCAAGATATTCTACCCCCAGCTCTCTTGCAAGTTGGAGACCAATGACCAAAGCGTTGTACTCGGCCATATTGTTAGAACAGGGCTCTGTGAGAGAGTAAGCACGGTTGATCACCAATCCAGAAGGAGAAACCAGCACCATCCCGACTCCGACGACGATGTTGTCCTTAGGTCCGGTCCTTGAGGTGCCGTCGACGAACATTTGCCATATATCATCGTGAGAGATTGCATGCGAGTCGGCGACCTCTTCTGGAATTTTTTCATATATTCTGGACGACTCCGAGCCTGGGTGGGCTGCTAAGAAGTCTGCCAGAGCTTGACCTTTAACATCCTTTTGTGGGACGAAGATCATATGATAGGGGGATAGCAATATCGCCCTTATAGCGAGGCGAGAGATGAGTGCCCCTGGTTTAGTCATGAGTACCCTGAGAGGGTTGACTCGTGAGATCACATGTATGGTTTGTCCTGTGACATAGTACCGCATCTTCTGAATGGCGAACACTAGGGCGAGGCATTCTTTCTCTACGGTGGTATATCGATGCTCTGGCCCAATCATCATTCGACTGAGGTAATATATTGCTTGTTCATGGCCTGCATCGTTGTTTTGTACTAGCAGAGCGCCGAGGGAATGCTCTGTTGCTCGTACATAGAGCAGAAATAGTTTTTCAGCAACCGGGGCCACCAGGACTGGAGGGTTCGACAAATATTCTTTGATGTTGTCGAAGGCACGTTGACATTCTTCATCCCATAGGAATGAGACGCCTTTCTTCATGAGATGGGTGAATGGCCGACATCGTCCGGAGAGGTTAGAAATAAACCTCCTGATGTAAGCTAGCCTCCCTTGGAGGCCTCGAAGTTCTCAAAGATTTCTTAGGGGACCCATCTCCATGATTGCCTTCGTCTTCTCAGGGTCTACAAGGATACCCTAGGCGGTGATGATGAAACCCAAGAACTTTTCGTTGGATACGCCCAAGAAAGATTTTGTGGGATTCATCTTCAGGTTGTGTGCTCGCATCAGGTCGAATACCGTCCTCAGATCCTGGAGATGGTCTCCCTTACAGCGACTCTTGACGGCGATGTCATCAACATAGCACTCCACCGTCTTGCGTAAGTGGTCTCTGAAGGTGATACTCATGGCTCTTTGATATGTGGAGCCAGCATTCTTTAAACCGAAAGGCATGACTGTGTAGCAGTATGTGCCAATCGGTGTTCGGAATGATGTATGCTTTTCGTCATCAGGAGACATCTTGATTTGGTTGTACCCCGAGAAGCCGTCCATGAATGACATGCGTTCGAAGCCGTACGTATTGTCGATCATGATGTCTGTGATAGGGAGAAGAAATTTGTCTTTGGGACATGCCTCGTTTAGATTGCGGAAGTCGATGCAGATTCGAATCTTTTCGTTCTTCTTGAGGACCAGTACTATATTGACGACCCAGTCTGGATGTTGCTCCTTGCGTATAAAGCCGCTGGCTATGAGTTTGTTGACTTCGGCTTCGATCGCATCCATGATGCTTGGGCGGAAGCGTCGTTGTTGTTGTTTGACCGGCTTTGCCTCTGGCCGAATGTTGAGCTTGTGAAGGGCAACTTCGGGGTTTAGTCCTGCCATGTCTTCGTAACTCCAGGCGAACACATCAATATATTCTTTGACAAGTTCCAGCAGCGATTCTCGCTCTTCGTCTGTTAGGCTTTTGCTGACGAAGATTGGTTTTGGAGAAGATTCGCTGCCGAGATCCACTTGTATAACCTCATCTTCAGTAGGAGGTTCTCTCTGTTCAAACCGCTTTTCCCATTGTGCATCCAACTGTTGGGCCCACGGCTCTAACTCGAGGATTTCAAGAATGTCTTCATCTTTTTCGTAAGCGTCGGCAAATGCCATATTGACTGACATGACTTGTCTGAATACGTCTCCGATGTTGGTGTCTAAATCAGAAGTTGGTGACCCGGTTGAATGTGAATGCCATTCGCATTGCTCATCTGAACTTTCAGGGGTCGTTGTGGGCATAACATACCCTAATCCACATCGGGTCTTGCTGTAGTAGTCCCGTGGTTTGCCAGCCGGGACTGGTGGCTTTAAAGGTAATCGTCGCCCAGTGCCGTAGTTCAAACCTGGCGTAGTTTCCAGATCATACCCCTATTTTTGCATGAGATATTTGGATTGGGGGCTATACAGGTAAAGAGGCAGTCTTCCGGCATCTGATTCGATATCGACCTTTTTTATAGTGAAGGGCTGTGGGTCGTCCTTTCGGCCGAAGATGATTGGATGGTCTCCTCCTTCGATTATGCGATAAACATCTTCCACTGGGGTAAGCTTGTTTACGGTGTAAACATTTGTCACCTATGTGTGTAGGTGAGTGCCTATACCGTGTTCCATAGCATACATTGTACAAAGCTTATTAAGCTCGAGGTAGTTCAAAGATAGCCCTTTATTGATGAAGTAAGGTATCTTTTCTAGCGAGATTACATCATCTGCGGAGGGAACATCAGTGTGGGCAGCCATATACTTGGCTAGCTTCGGTTCTTCTTCGGCTACCCTCTGTATAAATGAAGATTGAGAGGACGACCTGGGCAGCTTGATCGTCAGGGGTTCAGCAGGTGGAGCCGAGCGTGGAGTTGTTGGCAAACTAGCGACCCCCAGTTTGGTACCTGATGCTGGACGGGGAGTTGTTGGCTCGCTAGAAGCCCCAGACTTTGTATCGGGATGACGATTCTTCCTGGGAAGACGTATCGTCATTGGTTTGTCAGAGGGATTGAGCTTCTCCATTTGTGGCTGGCCGACTCTTGGCAGTCTGATTATCAGTGGCTCCGTTGTGGGTCTTGGCACTTGGCCAGACCTTGGCAGCCGGATTATCATTTGCTCTTCTTGTGCCGAGAGGCTGATTGCGTTCTTACGTAGAGTGGCTGTAAGCGGTACGGACTTGCCAGGTTTACGAGCTTGGAGGTGGATCGTCAGAGGTTCTTCTGATCCTGTGGTTGTCTCGGTACGAGCTTGCACATCTCCTTCACCAAGGTGCCTCTTCGACTTTTCGTATAGGCAGGAAACTGAGTAGTAGGATTCAACCCCTTTGAAGGGATCGATGTCGGCAAATTCTGTCCTTACGAAGTCGTATTTGTCGATATACTTGAAGTACTGGTGCAGAGTGGAAGGCATGATCATATAATCGTGTATCCAAGGGTGCCCCAAGAGGATGTTGTAGGAAGTGTCTGCATCTATGACGTAACAGGTGACTTCCGACTGGAGATCGCCAATTTGGCACTTCAGGCGTATCTTCCCAATTGGATAGCTCCTGCCCGAATTAAAACTGCTGATGGCGGTGCTTGTTGGCGTTAGGCGATGCATAGGAATACGGAGATGATGTAGCAGACCCTTCAGGATGATGCTTATGGAAGAACCAGGATCAATGTGCATTCGGTCCACCTTTACGTCCCCGATGTACCCGGTGTAGTATAATGGACGATCGTACAGGTTGGTTTTGATGAGCATATCCTGTGGGGTGAAGACAATGTTGGGCATCTCTCCCATGCAAGCACTGTCTTGGAGATGTGCAGGCGGGCTCTCTCCCGTGAGATTGACCTGAGCCAGATAGACGTCGATATTCTGGAGTGCATCGCTCAAAGCCATACGAACATCTTTTGAGAGTCTCAGGAGCTCGTATAATGACAATTTGGCCGGTGTGTTGGCCAATTGCGCCAAGATGTCGAAGTTGTAGGGTCTCTCCAGCCCCTATGGTGCCTCTTTCCGGAGGGATTTGTCAAAGCGAGTCTCCTTCGGCCTAGGCTTGTCGGTCGTCGGAGGCTGAGAAGGTCCCGGAGCGTCAGCAGTAGCTGGCTGATGATCTTCAGTTGAGTTATCAGCCACAGGTTGGAATTGTACCCCAGACCGGGTGACGACAGCTGTGACTTCTTCGACATCTGCCGAGATTGTGCGACAAGATCTGACTTCTCCACTCTTCTTCTTGTGAATGGAAGTATGGTGTGGACTGAGTCACTTCGGGTACCAGGTCCGGATGGACCCACATGACCTCTCCCCGTGATGTGGTGAGGGACACTAGACCAGCAGCCTGATCCCGGGGAGGTAGAAGATTAGCAATTTCTCTTATTGCCAGATGGATGGGTACCACACTGTCTTGAGTCTCTGTTGGAGGGAAGCTGCCGAATTGTACTGACACCATATTGGCTGCCACGGTCACCTCCTCGAAATTAATGGCCAGAGCCTTCGAATCGATGAGATGTTGGATGTATCGCTTCAGTTGGTAGCAGTCGTGTGTAGCATGGTGGACGTAGCGGTGGTAATGACAGTACTTTGGGCTCTCCATTTCTGCCGGCCGAGGTTCCCGTCTTAGCGGAAAGAGCTGAATTCTGTCTCCTTGTATGAGCATGTCCAAGTTGGGCTTGACATGGCCGTCTTCGAAGGAGTAGATCATTTGTGGCCATTGCTTGTCTACCGATTTTGGCTCAGGTTTCTGTACTGTATCGGCCACCATAGCCTGCTTGCCCTTGTTGTCCCGATTGTTGGTGGAGCTACCCCCATTGTTGTTGTTGGCGTTGGGACGCCTGCCCTTGTCCCCTCCCTACGAGATGTGCAATCCCAGTTGGCGGGCCTTCTTCAATCGTTCTTCGGCGCTAGTGGCACTGATAGTAAATGTCTTCCAGTCCTTGAATTGACTTTCACCCATCCAGAGGCTGATTGTTGGAAGCAGTCTCTTTTGGCAAATTTTAATTAAGGAGGAATCTGAATTTTCGGATGACAGCTTCATGGCGGTTCGGCGGAACCACTCAATATAGTTCCTTGTCAGCTCGGCGGAACCACTCAATATAGTTCCTTGTCAGCTCTTTCTTCCTTTGAACGACATCCATGTGGGTGGACATTGTGATGTCCTGTCCTACTTCATAGAATCTCTCCAAGAACATGTGCTTGAAGCTGGCGAAGGAGTGGATGCAGTTGTCTGGCAGGTTACGGTACCAGTCGAAGGCGACTCCTTCCAATGCCCCAATAAATAATCGTGTAAGGATGGCATCATCATGGAGTAGATGGTCGGTGGTGACCTCGAAGTACGTGATGTACCGACTTGTGCAGGTCTTCCCATCATATGGATTGATGTGGAATGGTTTATACTTTGGTGGAAAGGGAACATCTCTCCATGCAGCGGGATACGGTTGTCGTATCCTGAGGTCTTGGCAATTTTTTCGGGCGTGGAACATGGCCCGAAGCTCCTGGACCTCTTTTCTTGTCTTCCTGGCTTCGTCTGCAACGGTAGGAGCCGACATTTCAGGAGGAATATTGCCCGGGTTTGGTGCTGCTTAGTTTGAGTCTGTATTGACCGCAGGGCCCAAGTTTGTCTGGCCAGGCATCCCTTCTTGCAGAGTAGGGAGGGCTACTTTGATCTCGTCCATGGATTTGACCAAAGAGCGTAGTATGGCCTCCAGAGTGTCGATGCGCTGGCGATCACTGGGACCATCCTGTTCGTTATTTGTCATGAATGCCGTCCTTGCATGAGTAGATGTGGAAGGGACGGTGGATGACGTACACTTTGAATCATACCCCTGTAATAAGAAGTCGTCGGGGTATGTGGGAATGTCTTCCTCTCGTTCGGACTCAGAAGGAACAGTACCCCCAGCTTCCGAGTTCACCTCGTCATGGGAATTGTGGACGTCTTCGGGGACGTCAGGATTTACTGCATCTGATGGGAGAGTTGCTTCCCCCAGCTCGTCTTCTTGGAACATCGGATTATCGTGGAGGTTCGAAGGAATGCTACCCCTAGTTGCAGCAACCCCCAGTGGTGTGGACGATGAATCTTCCACTGTAGCAGATTTCGTCTTTGAACGGGTACCTTGGAAAACTCTGGTGGTGGGCACCCGCTTAGACGACAGTCTCTTAGTCATAGTGGTTGAAATCTTCGGGCTAGGAACATTAGTCTTCTTCCATCTTCCATCGACGAAGATTTTTTGAGCAGAGTTGCAGGAGACGATGGAAAGTGCCTCATCTTCTGAACATGTTTGTTGCAGTATTTGGAAGACGAACTGCTGGTCTTCTCGTATCATCGCATTATTGCAACAGCAGTTGACGATGATTTGGGTGCAGTGACGCCCTTGGGAGGAATCTTTGCACCCCGAGGCCCCTTTTCTTTCCTTATATTTGTGAAGGATAGCCTCACGCAAGTCAGATGGGTCCGGAGCGACCATGTTTGCTCCCTAGATTTTGGAAGACTTTTGGGAACCTCTCTGTCCGTTTTCCACCGGGGGCTGGACTCGAGTGGTTCTGTACAACTTCCCGTCAGAGGCCCGCATAACAATATGTGGGATGCTCGGATGGTCAGAGGTCGGATCACGGACCGACCTTGCCAAGCTCGTGCTGCCCTAGACTTCTTCACTCTAGTGCGTGAGGGCACATAGTAGGACGAGCCTAAGTGGTGCTGGAGAGAATCAGTCATGTCTTCTTGGGAGCACAAGAGATCAGGACCATAGGAGATGCGGTCGAAGACAGAGCCGCGTGGAACAGGCGTCATGCGGCTGGAATCAATAATCTTCATGCGGCTGGCAGTCGTAGCCGCATAGGTCTTCTCCATGCGGCTGAAAATCCTGGCCGCATGAGTGTTCTCCATATGGCTGGAAATCCTGGCCGCATGAGTGTTATGCATTTGGCTAGCAGTTTCAGCCGCATGGTCATTATTCATGCGGCTGGCAATCTTGGCCGCATGAGTCTTCGTTTTGCGGCTAGTGCCCTTGTTCGGTTTCTTCCTGGAGCACATAGAGTCATTCTTTGCCCCTGCAAGTCCAGTATCGTAGTACTTTCCTCTGCCGAACTTGGGGACAGCAGAGTCCTCTATGGCTTGAAGTGGGGCCGCACGAGAGTCGACTTCGCCGTCTTGGGCAGCAGACAGTACTACGTCCAGAGCTTGGAAAGGAGCAAATGACTTTGGCCTCCACTTCCTGCGAGCCTTCTTTGTGCGGGTTCGCTTTTGGATCGGGCCAGCGCTTCCTTCGGAGAGCATTTCTTCAAACGCCTGTTGGTCGAAGCGGACGACCATCTTCTGTTGCATGGAGCCAAGTTTGGCTGTATCCGATTGCATCACCAACTTCTCAGCCGTGGAAAAGTTTGTCCCCAGCAGAGTCGCCATCGTATTTGTCATTGATTGTAAAAGTATAGAACAATTATCGGAGGACTGAACTTAGACTCACAATACAAACTCGCTTGTATAAAGAAAGCTTAGGGACGAATACCTAGGTACAACAATCTAAGTACAATTGTTTATTTTAGATTCTTGGGGGTGACGGTAGAGGCTCGGGAAAGCGACGACAGCTCTGTCTTACTCCTTGGACGATCGGGTGCAGCCTTGGCTTTATAGAAGAACTGCTTGGCATTTATGAAGAAATGCTCTACTTTCAATTTCTCTCTGACTCTCTGGATCCGAGGGGGTGTGCTCTCTCTCTCTCTACTCCTTTGCAAGGGAATGGCACCTTGCTATTTATAAGAGTGGGGGGCATCATTAGGGTTTGCAACGATTGCCCATTCTCAAAAGTCGGCGGTTAAAGATCAATGAATCTGGGCCGCTCATAATAGATTTGAGCAATTAATGTGATTGCATCAAATCTCTGTGGGCAATTAATGATGATTGCCATAAATTCTCATGATTTGTTATGCCAAGCTCGGATCTCCTGCCACATGTTCAATTTGATTGCAAATGATCTGATTTGATCCCAATAATTATTAGGATGGCACTAAACCTGGTTGTTAGGATTTGTTGATGAATCTTGCCACGTGTCCCACTATTATTAGGCTAATAGCTGTAGGGACGCTGGCAGAACTGCGGGCCACTTAGGAAATCTGAGCCGCATGAGGATTGCCCCCCCACTGAGCCGCATAAGGCTGGCCATGTGTTAAGGCTGCTTGGGAGTGGCCTCTGAACATTTGAACCGCATGGAGATGATCTGAGCCGCATGAGCGTAGGCGACCGTATGATGGATGGCTTCTCAGTGAGCCACATGAAGATAGTCCTCGTGAGCCGTATTGGTAGCCTCTGCCTGAGCCGTATGGGGTTGTCTCTGTCTGAGCCGCATGGGACTGTCCACGTGTCAAGGCCGCATAGAGGTCTTTGGGGTTTGATGGATTGTGTCAGAGATTTTCTTCATTTCCCTAGGAGTCTGCCATTATGACAGAGTCATCATTGCGTCTTTATGTCAGAGCTGTCAGCCGTCAAGGCATTAAATGCAGTAAAGACAAAGGGAAGAGCTGTTGAGGGCCACGTACCTCCTCTCTAGGCTGCATGGAACTATTCGAGCCGCATAGAAGCTTGAGCCGCATAGATCCCTGAGCCGCATGGGGATCCTTGGCCGCATGGATCTTTCTTTATTCTTTTTCATGCTTCTACACCACCGCTTCCATCTCTTCCTTATTTTTCTCTGCCAGTGGTCGACCGCCTGTCCGAGCCCCTCCACTCGACCTTGCCGCGCCACCGCAGGTTCTCTTCTGCTTTTCCCTTTCTGTCTATACTTCCTCCATCGCGTGGCCTGCCCGACCTGGCCAAGACTTCACCGGCAGCTCCTCTGCACCCTCCTTTCTAATTTCCCAGTAGGCTGTGCCACCACCGTGCCTTCGCCGCGCTGGCTCCTCCGTCAGCGAGGGTTCTCGAGCACCCCTCTCTCTTTCTTTCTCGATTTGTGTGCGCATCGGGCTGCGTACTACCTCGAACAGTACACTACCTCATGGAGTGTGTTGTCTCGAGCAGCGTACACTCATTCTGCGTGCGTCTCATACTGTATGTGCCTCGATCTGTATACCTCGTTCTCTGTGCACCTCGACGTACGTGTTGGCCTCGGTGTGCATGCTGTTTTAGTTTTTGTGCATCTAGATTCACGTGCTGCCTTAGACAGCAGGACGCTCCGAGCCTCGCGCTGCCTCGGGCACCGTGCCAAATCGATTTGTGCATCGCCTCATTTTTCGTATCTCAGCCTTTGTGCCTACCTCTTGACCCGTGCCGTATTGATTTATGTGCACGCACCAATTTGTGTGTTGTATTGATTTGTGCGTCACATTGTGTCTTGTATCGCCTCGATTTGTGTGCATGCACCGATTTACGTGCCGTATTTGTTTGTGGGCTACTTTGGACTATGTGTCGTATGGATTCGCGTGCACACTTCGACCTGTGTGTCGTGTTGATTAGTACGCCATTCTGAGGTTCATGATCCTTCGATCTACGTATTCGTTTTGATTTACGTGCACGTCATGTTTCCCGTTCATCTCGATATTCATGTTGTCTCGAATCTCATGCGTATCTCGGTTTGAGTGTCCGTATCAATCTGCGTGCCTCGGTTTCTGTGCCGAATCTCTACACTGCTTGCGGAACCTACACGGTATAACCTCCTACCATCCTCCATAATTTCTGACATTATTTTATTATTATATTCTAATGATTCTTTATTTTGTGTTTGAGGACTTCGATGGACGTGCGACCTGGATCCCGATCGCTGAAGACTTACTTACCTAGCCATGCCCTCTAGGCAAGTATCCCTTGCTCATCGACGGCTCTTGCCCTATCTCCTGGATTTAATTATATTTAATTCAATTGTAATTGTAATTATGAATGTATAACTGTAAGTAGTGTAGCATAGTAGTAGAACTACCATGATGATAACGTATGATAGCTTGGTTCGTTACTGGGTCAAGCCGTATCGGACAATTCGGATGGGTTATCCACACCTCCGAGGACACGAGCACAACTCACAAGTATAGATTGTCCCTATATGCCCCGTGTCCGGCTCGCGGTCGGGTAATGACTTTGGCTAAACTATTCTTGTGGCTATGATTGTGTTTTGGTTAGAATTATAGACATGTGCTCTGATGCGCCCTGTGTGGCAATTTTGTATGTGCTGGCTTGGCGCCCAGCACGCATCATAGTGCTGCTGGAGGTCAAGACTTAGTGTTCTCGGCTATGGTTTGATTCCCAGTACGCATCATAGCGCTGCTGGAAGCTGAGACTTAGTGTTTTCAGTATACAATTCTGCGACGGGTTGTGCCAAGTGGTTTTAGCCCTAATTTACTGGGAGCTCCCGTCCAGTATACAAAGAAGACTGCCAAATTTTTCCAGAATTTTCGGTCAAAAATTTGGTTCGAAGGGTTGGGCAGAACCATTCCTTTAGTTTGCTGAACCAGCCCCATGCACATTTATCGTGGTATAGTATACCTGATCCCAGTACCTGCTAGGTAGATGCCTGACTAGATTAGTCGCCTAGCCCTTGACATGTCTTGTCCGTCGGACAGCGCTAGGAAAGCCGTCCATGCTATCCTTGCTATTTTTCGGCGACATTTATTAATAGACTCTTGTCCCCTGACCATTCATTCTAGGAGTTATTATAGTCTAGCCAGATAAGACTAAGAGTTGTTTTATGTATCATAATTGTATTTTTGGATATATTAGAGGATTGAGTATAATTTGGAGGGTTGATATGGAATATGATAGGATAGACTCACGTGGATTCTTGGATATTATTGTGATTTCCATTTCGATGATATTCTAATTTGATCAGATATGACTATGTGGATTCCTGGATTTCGATGATTATGCGAATGCTTCGCGGAATGAGAAGAATATCGAGGGTATCATTATAAGATTTTTACCCGAATTCCTAAATGCCCAAAACTTGGTACCTTTGTTGTATCCCGGTAGTTGGAGGAAACTGTTTGCTGATAGCTTGTGATCAATGATTCAGAGGATTCTTGTGAGCCAGAGGGCCTAGCATTGTTTATTGTGATTAGCTTAGTATCTGGTGATCGTCCTTCCATGTTTGCCATGAAATATCAAGAACAAAAAATTATAGAAGAATTGAACTTGATTGCAAAATCGCTTATACAGGAGAAAGCCTAGAAAAAAAATCCTAGGAAACAATATAAGTATAATTGTTTAGTTTTGATTCTGGGGGGTGATGATAGAGGCTCGGAAAAGTGTAGCAACTCTGCCTTACTCCTTGGACTATGTGACGCGATCCTTGCTCTTGAAGAAATTGCCCTTTGTAGGTTGCCAGCCTTTGCATGAGTGTGGTACCCTGCTATTTATAGTAATTTCGGAATGAAAGATATTTTGAGCCGCATAGATGGTCACATGGCCATGTGGCTACAACAGCACACAAAGACCTTCTCCTTGGCCGCCAGCTGATGACTTGTTGAGATTTTGTTGCAGCAAATCTGGGTGGTTGAGACTTATTCAGCCTGCCACATGTCCTCTCGCGGAATAAGTTCAGTCTGTTTGAGTCATTTTGAGCCACATAGGCCTTTCAGTATTCGGCCATGCTGGGCCACATAAGACTCATGCGGCTTGAGTCGCAGTCTCCCTTAGTCCGCATGTAGCTTGGGGATTTTTGAGCCGCATAGATTCTGTATTCTTGGGTCGCATAAGGCTCATGCAGCTTAGGTTGCAGTCACCCTTGGCCGCATGAAGCGCATGGATTGAGCCGCCTAAGGTTCATGTGGTTCGGGTCGCAGTCCTTCTAGCCGCATGACTATGTCTAGTCTTATGACATGACATTTTGTTTGATCACGTCTTATCTCTTTTTGTCAGAGTGTCAAAGTTGTCATAGCTGTCAGTTCTGTCAATTTTGACAGAGTTTGTCAGCTTTATCAGAAGGGTTGATCAGCTTGGCCGCATACGTAACTATTCTTTCCGCGGCTTAAATCAGTCTGGTGAAGATGGGCCGCAGGGGGCATGCCAAGTCTATCATGCGACTCTTCTTTATGCGGACCAATTTGTCCCAAAGTACTCATGCGGTCAGTTGTGATCCGTATGAACCCCATATTTTCCATGTTTCTACCCCCTTTAAAGTTTTCAAATTGCAAATTTGGAATACTTTGAATAAGAAGCATGGAAGTATGTCAGGCCGCAAGGAATCTTCGAGTCAGGAGAGACGTTGTGCCACAGGGACATTTTGAACCGCAGGGACATTTTTGAGCTGCGGGTAGATTTTGTGCCGCAGAGAGATCTTATGCCGCAGGAAAATCTTGTTTGCCAGCTGTTACTACTGCATTTTATGCCTTGATTTGGTTTTATATTTTGGGCTCTTTTTTCGAGATAAAGCTGACGGTTACTAAAGATAAAATCCTCAAATGTCATCATTCTCTTTAATGGATACGAAAATCAAAGCGGCGACGACGGTTATTAAGGATAAAAATTCCCATGTGTCATCATTATGTCACGATAATCGACACGACGTTCATCTGTTTCCTCTTTGAAGAACTATAAGTATGGGCCATACGAAGAGAATTTTTTCCTTTTAAGTTTTTTCCTTCGTCTTCATTGTCCTTGTGTAACGCCCCAGTCCCAAATTACGTAGGACTAGGAACGTAGATATGCAAGCGGTATACATACGAACTACAGGGGCCTTGTATGTATACATAAGCTGTAAAATGCAGTAAACCACAACTAACTAATCTCATCCACAAAATAAGAAATAAAAGATATCATATAATGAATTGTTTTGGTACAATATGTTGGGTGGAGGCACATCCACTACCAACCAAAATAAAAAGGAACAAGTACATGATATAAAAAAGGACTAAGTAAAACTAGCAAGGAGGAACCAGGTCACGTCATCTTCGAATAAATGGAGAAGACCACGATCCCGGCTAGGTTACCTGCGGAAGACATGAACACACACCTAGGGAATAACCAGGTCCTCAGAGGCACGTAGCAAGATACAGGAAAAACATGCTAATATGAACTGTTAAAATAATAAAATAATATATAAAGACTATCCTAGACACAAATATGCAAAGGAGATTGCTAACCATCTATTGTGCAATTTAGAGGACAACTTTCATGCGCATGGGTGAGATTTTAGGCTACATGTACGTAACTGGCATCCAGTAATCCGTATCCGTCCGTAACGTCCAAAACGTCAGAGAGCATATGCAAATATAAATCGTCACAGTTCCATCCGGAGACTGTAGTTTACGTGTTTGGATTCCCATACGCACTAGCGACTGTCCACCCCCAATATTTTCCATACTGTTCAAGTCATGTCCAAGGCTCGTCCAGTTTTGTAACGCTTGAGTCTCTAAAACCCTAGTCATAGCAGTTACGATCGTCTACCGTCACACGACTTTAGAGATGGCCAGTCCATAAGTAGTTCCCCTAGCAAAAATGTCTCAAACCGTATAGTGTGAGTGTCATGGCCCAAGGAGATATAAGGATATCCTCCAACAAGAAGGTAGTCTACTAAAACTAAGTTAACATGCATAAAATAATGTAAAAATGACTAATAGAGTCACTTGCACCCAAGTGTGGCTGGGATGCACAGCTTTTAACAATTAAAAATAATAAATATGAAACAAAGTAAATAATGCAAAAAAATAAATAATATGACAGTAAATTAGTAAGGTATACTTGCCTGTTGTGACGCCTGGTGAGCTGCCAGGTGGGGTATAATAAAGGTGGCACAAGATCGACTTCGGTGTTACGACTACGCAAAGGAGCCTCTGTTGACGACACAGAGTATTCCATCGGGTCCAGAACGGTCAACTTAGTTAGGTCTGACATAATAAAGTACGGAATTGGAGAGAAAATAGGAATGATGGGATTGGTATGGTCAAGAATCGATAGTCGAAGGGTTTGTGAAAGTAATATATATACTATTTTAGAAAACAATTATAATGCTTGAAGCTATATTTTATTATCCCAAAATATAGTAAAATCATTTTAGGTCAAAAACTTAATTTACTTAGTGAATATTTCGTATACTACTTGAAAATATATTTGATAACTTGGAAATTCATTTTTATTAGTCACAATACTTTCTAGGAATTTATTGGATATAAATACCTATATATATGTATATATATAAAATATATTGAGAGTCAATAACTAAAAAAAGATACTAATTAATAATAATAATATAATATTCTTTAAAATATAGACATGCTTACTGTTGAAAATACTTATAGTATATAATACTCACAACAGTACAATATACCAAAAAAATTATTTTTATAATGATAATAATAATAATAATAATAATAATAATAATAATAATAATAATAATAACAGAAAAAAATTGCTATTGTTATCCTTACACAAAATAGAGAATAGGAACAAAATTATAGGAATAAGAAAGAGGGGTACAAAGGAAGAGAGAGGAGAGCGGAAGGGAAGAGATGAGGGTCGAAGAGAATGGGAGAAGGGGGAGTGAGAGAAAGGGGATCGGGAGAGGAAAAGAGAGGGAAAGAAGGAGGAAAGGGGCTTAGAGGCCGGCCGGCGGCCATGGAGTGGTGGCTTGGGAGAGGGGACGCCGGTGGTTCTGGAATCGAGCGCCCACGGGGGCTCATGGCGGGGTTCTGGACTGCGGAGGACGGGACGCGGCGCAGCATGAAGGAGGGGCTTTGAAGGGCTGGACCCGACCGTTCGGCGGCGAGGCGGCGCTCGTCTACGACTGAGGTAAGGGCGGTGGCTCGACGGGATGGTGGGCGCAAGCACGAGCGGGTGGCGACACAGGCCGACCTGCCAGCATGGAGGGCCGGGTGAGGCGTGCTCCCGGCTGTCTACGAGAGGAAACGAAGGTCGGTGGTGATTGCCGGCGCACGAAGATATCGGTCGGAGAGCGCACCACGGACGTGTGGCCGGAGAGGTATGGATCGATATTTATTTTTTTTGATTTTTGGTGGATTGATGGTTTCGGGCGATTGGAGGGGATGACGGCGGTAGTAAGGGTTGTGACGGTGGAGTTGGAGTGGCTGCCGCGGCAATAGCCGCGGTGGTGGCTGTGGTGATGGTTGGGTTCGGGTCTAGCCAGAAAGGAGGGTGATGGTGGTGAGGCTGCAGTGGTGTTATGGGCTGTAGTTGTGTTGGTGATGGTGTCAGAGTTTTGGGGACGAAGATGGTGGTGGTGTCGGAGTTTTGGGGACGAAGATGGTGGTGGTGGTGTGGCGGTCGGGACTCGGGACGTGATGGGGTCAACAGTGGTAGTGACGATGGCTGAGGAATCGACGGAGGCAGGGGAGGACACGAGCGGGGATGGGGTTTAGAGTAGGGTTAGGTTAGGAATTTGATTATGTCGGGATTGTCGACACGGGAAAAGGTTCATGTACATGTAAATGTTGGAATAAGATGTGGGTGGGAAAACATGGACACGATGCACGTGGGTGGTGGAAATTATGGAGGAGTACCTGCCTATTTATAGGGTATGGGAATTCCCATTTGGATAGGATTGTGGGAGTTTTAAATCTCCATAGATAATATCATATTTATTTAATTTGCTTTAAATATTTACTTGCTCGAATCCAATTTAAACATCAATAAATCTTTATTTTGATTCAAATTCAAATTAAATCGTTTCAAATTTAAATTGTCTCATTTAATCAAATATTAACTTTTAAAAATATCTCAAATACCATTTTCATAAATAATAAAATAATTAATTTCAAAAATTGTACTGTTATTTAAAATAACTAATAAATATTTACAAAAATGGGTATGCTCAATAATATTTATATAAATATACCTTTCTAGTATTCAATAAAAATATTATTTATTATTTATTACTGAAGGGCCTTTAAAATGAAAAGAACAAACTTAGCAATTTTTTTATGATAGCAAAGTACTTATTATATAAATTATTTTGAACTATAAAAATAAAAATAAAAATATTTTTCTAAAAATATGTACGCTCGCACATATTCGCACTCGACGAGCAATTACGAAAAATGCCGTTTGCGCACAACGTACAATACGACTACGCGACGTACAATACAAAATTTTTAAATCAGTACCAAAATCGATAAAAATATAGTAGAAATTTAGGGGTTTTATATCCTACCCAACTTAAAAGAATTTTGTCCTCGAAATTAAGGGTTAGCAGGGGGTGAGAAGGCATAAAACAGTTCACAATATTCAACAAAAGATGCACTAGAAAATCTCGATTTCAATAACGGCAAGGATAATCATGGGTTAACGCAAGAAGGAAAATGTGCGGGGGTTAAAGTTAGAATGTGAAATAACAATTTGAGAAGATGGATTAAATACCTAGAAGGTATGCTTTGAGAGTAGGTTGAGGGCACGAGTTGGAGAGCGCTAAATTTAGAAGGTCATGAAAGTAAATATTGGCCAACAGACGAGTAGTTTAGGATGAATATAGCAACATTGAGTGGTGAGGGTCATAGGTGATAGGGTAGCTAGAGAAATTTCTAGTACCACGCCTCCGTCCTTCTAAAATAGGTAGAGACAAAAGCAATAAGGAGTTCAATGACGATTTTATCAAATACGAATACGTGATTCAAAGACGACCGTATAATTTCAAAAGAATTTTCAAGGCAGTCGTGGATGGGATTCTAGGGCCAAGTTTAATTATGTCTCATCCACGTAGAATAATAGGTAAAAGCGAACCAAAGTGCACTAGCTGATCAGACCATCATGCACCGGTTCTGATTAGACGATATGTTAGTGGGAGCTCTTCCAATAACATAGGTCGTGAACACGCTTGATAACGGGTGAGCTTGCAAAACTAGGCTATATTTGGGGCGTTAGTCAAGTTAGTCAAAATATACGTACGCTAGATAATGAAGAAAGGAAATACAAACAGTCTTAGTTCCTTAATAGGTCATAAAGTCAATAGAAATACTAGACCGTGAAGCATTCTACCCAACTTAAAAGAGTTAAGCTAGTAGTGTGATGGGGCAACGGGTGAAGCATTCAAGATAAACCACAAGTTAAGTATTCAAGGAATTAAATGGATCACAAGCATTCGTTTGGTCAAAAAAATTGAGTCGAGGTTGAGTAAGTCAAGATTGAGATATAATCACATGCTTGGTAGATGACTAATTATACTTGAGTATATATAATTATCATGGCTCGAGTGCTATGGCAACCAGTGTGGAATACTTAATATCTCATTAGGGCTATCTTGGTTGTCTTCCATTAAATTTTTTTTTAACTCGAGTTTTCCTCAAAAAGTTTCTTATCCATCAAGACTTTAAATCTTAAATTCCTTAATCATTCTCAAGAAGTGAACCTCAATATATCACTAATCAAATCTACCATGATTGCTAATATTCATAATCAAAACTTGTAACTCTATATGAATTTATCGATCATAATTTATAAGACACAAATTTGAAATTTTCTCTCAAAGTTAATTTCATATCTTCCAAAATATTTCAAAAAACTTGTAGTCATATTGCAATATTTAAAATCCTTTTAACTAATTTTTATATCTCTTCAAGGATCTTCAAGGATGAGTTAATTATAACTCTATAGCTCAAGAGTTTCAAAACTCAAAATCAAATATCAATTTGTTTCCACATTTGTATATAGATTCTAACAATCTTCTGGTAGTAATAAAATTCCAACAATCTTCTAAGTTTGTAATGTCGCTACTATCCCACTTGGAATCAACAAATTCTTCCTACAAGATCATACATCAAGAAGATATGGTCCTTTGATTCTTAAAGTAAAAATATCTTTATAACTCTAATATGATCTCTAATGCATACTAATTGCCGATGGAATCTTCCAAGCCATGTGTTTGACCTATGAACATTTACTAGTGTAGTCGTCTTCCTAACGGTTGGTAAGCATGAAATAAGAAGTAAGGTTTATGGTAGGAGAGATCAAGCAGGATGCAAGGAAGTCGGACGAGAGTTCAGAGATTTGAATCAAGGAAGGTGATCAAGTAAGTGAATGAGATTTCTAGACTCTAATCCTAGATGCAGGCTCACATCGGTACAGTAACGTAACCCGAAGTGATAAACTTGACCTGCATGGACCACCACAAAAATATGTAACGCCCCAGTCCCAAATTACGTAGGATTAGGAACGTAGACATGCCAGATGTATACATACGAAGTACAGGGGCCTTGTATGTATACGTAAGCTGTAAAATATAGTAATCCACAACAAACTAATCCCATCCACAAAAAAATAAAATAAAAGATATCATATAATGAATTATTTTGGTACAATATGTTGGGTGGAGACACATCCACTACCAACCAAAATAAAAAGGAAGAAGTACATGATATATAAAAGGACCAAGTGGAAGTAGCAAGAAGGAACCAAGTCACATCATCTTCGAATAAATGGAGAAGACCATGATCCCGGCTAGGATACCTGCGGAAGACATGAACACACACATGGGGAATAACCAGGTCCTCAGAGGGACGTAGCAAGATACAGGATGAGCATGCTAATATAAACTGTCAGAATAATAAAATAATATATAAAAGACTATCCTAGACACAAATATGCAAAGGAGATTGCTAACCATCGATTGTGCAATTTAGAGGACAACTTTTATGTGCATGGATAGAATTTTAGGCTACATGTACGTAACTGGCATCCAGTAATCCATATCCGTCCGTAACGTCCAAAACGTCAGAGGGTATCTACAAATATAAATCGCCATAGTTCCATCCGGAGATTGTGGTTTACCTGTTTGGATTTCCATACGTACTAGCGACTGTCCTCCTCCAATATTTCCTACACTGTTCAAGTCATATCCATGGCTCGTCCAGTTTTGTAACTGCTTGAGTCTCTAAAACCCTAGTCATAGCAGTTACGATCATCTACCGTCACACGACTTTAGAGATGGCCAGTCCATAAGTCGTACCCCTAGCAAAAATGTCTCAAACCGTGTAGTGTGAGTGTTATGGCCCAAGGAGATATAAGGATATCCCCCAACAAGAAGGTAGTCCGCTAAAACTAAGTTAACATGCATAAAATAAAGTAAAAATGACTAATAGAGTCGCTTACACCCAAGTGTGGCTTGGACACGCAGTTTTTAACAATTAAAAATAAAAAATATGAAACAAAGTAAATAATACAAAAAATAAATAATATGACAGTAAATTATCAAGGTATACTTGCATGTTGTGACGTCTGGTGAGCTGCCTAGTGGGGTACAATAAAGGTGGCACAAGATCGACTTCGGTGTTATAACTACGCAAAGAAGCCTCTGTTGACGACACAGAGCATTCCGTCGGGTCCAGAACGGTCAACTTAGTTAGGTCTGATATAATGAAGTACGGAATTGGAGAGAAAATAGGAATGAAGGGATTGTTATAGTCAAGAATCGATAGTCGAAGGGTTTGTGAAAGTAATATATATACTATTTTAGAAAACAGTTATATTGCTTGAAGCTATATTTTATTATCCCAAAATATAGTAAAATTATTTTAGGTCAAAAACATAATTTACTTAGTAAATATTTCGTATACTACTTGAAAATATATTTGATAACTTAGAAATTCATTTTTATTAGTCACAATACTTTCTAGAAATATATTGGATAAAATACCTATATATATATGTATATATATAAAATATATTGAGAGTCAATAACTAAATAAAGATACTAATTAATAATAATAATAATATAATATTCTTTAAAATATATACATACTTACTGTCGAAAATACTTATAGTATATAATACTCACAACAGTACAATATACCAAAAAAATTATTTTTATAATGATAATAATAATAATAGAAAAAACTGTTGTTGTTATCCTTACACAAAATAGAGAATAGGAACAAAATTATAGGAATAAGAAAGAGGGGTACAGAGGAAGAGAGAAGAGAGCGGAAGGGAAGAGATAAGGGTCGAAGAGAACGGGAGGAGAAGGAGTGAGAGAAAGGGGATCGGAAGAGGAAAAGAGAGGGGAGGAAGGAGGAAAGGGGCTTAGAGGCCGACGGGCGGCCGTGGAGCGGTGGCTCGGGAGAGGGGACGCCGGAGGTTCTGGAATCGAGCGCCCACGGAGGCGCATGGCGGGGCTGGGGACTGCGGAGGACGGAACGCGGCGCTGCACGAAGGAGGGGCTTTGGAGGGCTGGACCCGACTGTTCGCCGGCGAGGCGGCGCTCGCCTACGACTGAGGAATGGATGGTGGCTCGACGGGATGGTAGGCGGAGGCACGAGCGGGTGGCGACACAGGTCGACCTGCCAGCGTGTAGGGCCGGGTGAGGCGTGCTCCCGGCTGTCTATGAGATGAGGCGGAGGTCGGTGGCGATTGTCGGCGCGCGGAGATGTCGGTCGGGGAGCGCATCACGGACGTATGGCCGGAGAGGTAAAGTTCGATATTTATTTTTGATTTTTGGTGGATTGATGGTTTTGGGCGATTGGAGGGGATAACGGCAGTGGCACGGGTTGTGATGGTGGAGTTGGGGTGGCTGCCGCGACAGTAGCCGCGATGGTGGCTGTGGTACTTCTAAAATAAGGTAGATTAGCGACGTCCAGATACGTCGCTAATTATGAAAAATACGTCGCTAATCGTAATTAGCGACGACTTTAGCGACGAAAAATGAAGGTCGCTTTAAAGCTAGTCGCAGATGACAAATTCGTCGCTCTACGTCGCTGTTGGCGACTTCACTACCATGTCGCTGGGTCATCGCAAAGTTAGCGACAGAGAGAGACGACAACTTTATATCGCAGAAATAGCGACGTAGTGCGACTACTTGGCAATGTTTATTTCTATTTATGTGATGACATTGCATGCCTGCCATGTCAGCATGGTAGCGACGTACAGCGACGTACCGACGCAAATTAGCGGCGTATTAGCGACGTCCCCATACGTCGCTAAGACGTCGCTATCCATCGCTATCCGTCGCAGAATCCTGAAAAAAATAAAAAAAATATAAGGTATATTTTTGTTATGTTGTGTGTCTGTGTTTACAGTGTGTGTGAAGTGCAGTGTTCGAACCATCGACAGTTTTGCTTACTGTTCTATATTTTATCTTAGATAGAAAGAGCAACAGTTCAGGGTGCACTTCTCAGAGCTTCCTCTTCACGTCCTTCCCGGGATCCTGTACGACGTCCCGAGAGAGTGAAGGATGTGAAAATGAAGCTCTCAGAAGTACACCCCGAACAGTTGCTCTTTCTGTCCAAGATAAAACATACAACAGTAATCGAAACTATCGATGGTTCCGAACACTGTATTTCACTCACATACAATGTAAACATAGATACACATCATCACAAAAATACACATTATATTTTTTTAAAATTTGGACAGCACCTCCTTTGTATATCAGATCATCGCTTATAACCCAGCGTAGGTATATTGGTCATCCCCGTCGCAGATATCATCATATATAATTAACAGACTCCCATCATAACAGTCTACAACTAATAGATAAATAACAGTCTCCCATCATAACTGTTGTTTTACTTAACAAAATGCCTAAAAATTGGCTTTTGAAAGAAAACGAGAAAAAGTACCAAAGTACAAGTTGTTCTGGAAAGTATTGCTATAGAAGTCTGATATGAGAGCGATCACTTTGTTCCTTGGACCATACGATGATGAAAAAAACTGCTTGAAGAAGACGACCAATCGGAAGAACTAAGTCACCGGAAAGGTATCGAACAATGGCACTGATGGCATAGTCGAATGCTTTCTTGCTTTGCTTCACCCTGTTCTTGAGAAAAAGTTGAAAAAATGCTTCTGGGAATATCACTCTGAAAGTATGAGTTTTCTCAGAATCTCCTCTCTTGTCTCTATTGATCTCTTGATGATCTTGTCTGTGTTGAAAATAAGTCTATTTATAGACTAGACCCTTTGTACTTAAAAAAGCAACAAAAAATGGGTCTCTACACGAGTAACTGTCACCTACGATGTAAATCATCCTCTACGCATGTTGACACGTGTTCTATGTAGAATTTTGATCTCTACGCATGGTGACACGTATCCCACTACTTCAATAAAATGGGGAGAGCACGTACACACGTTCCTCGATAAAAGTGGCATGAAAGCCACGTAAGCAAGCCATGTTCTCATGTAGTCAGGAAAGCTCGGGCGTAAAATGACCCAAAACATACTCCCAGCGTAAAGTAGCAGACTGGGCATAAAAATAGGCCAAAATAAGCTTCCAGCGTAAAGTGGCTAAAAATAGCCTTGAGCGCAAAATTAGCTCAAATAAACTTTACGCACACAATAGCCTTGAGCTTAAAAGCTCAAAATAGCTATCGTGTGTAAAAGAAGCAGCTTATTGAGCGTAAAGTAGCCTATCTGCACACTAAACGACAAGCGTTGGGTTTGGCAAAAAGATCTCCTCGGTTTCTGTGTACTGTTGTCAGAAAATTATTCTGTCAGATCAAATCACTAGCATTAAATGCGACCTGACAGTCTGTCGTCCACGCGTAAAAGTGGGGGATAACTCTCGCATAAAAAGCTTCTCACATAGAGAATAGCTTACGTAGAGAGTAGCTCGCGAAGAGTCTGAGTTTGACTCAGTTTGAATTGCGTAAAGTTCTTAACTTCTTTGA
Source organism: Iris pallida (assembly GCA_029216955.1). Lineage (NCBI taxonomy): Eukaryota > Viridiplantae > Streptophyta > Magnoliopsida > Asparagales > Iridaceae > Iris > Iris pallida. The sequence goes on from JANAVB010030220.1 coordinate 22,874,214, forward strand.
CTTGGTCTTTGAAGTACTTTTTACGCTCCTACAAGACCCCCTTCAAAGTTTTCAAATCATTTTCAAAATTTAAAATACTTTGAACAGAAGCATAAAATTTGGGATTTCAACAGTCAGCGTAGAATTCGGGATGTCCAACGGTCATCTGCGTAAAAGTTGAGATGTCCAACAGTCAGCGTAAAAGTCAAAAATTTGAACCGATTCAAAATTCTCTATAAATAGAGCCCTTTGAATAGAGATAAGACTTTACTTGTCATTCACAATCCCGATCTCTCTTTACTCTTCTTCCTCCTTTATACTCTCGCTTCGATCCGATGGCCCCCAAGAAGTCCACCGTCGGCAGCAAGGGTAATAAGCCCGTCATTGATTCATCGTCGGCCGACCGCACGAAAACCCCAGTCCCATCATCAACGACGCCCCAACAGAGCAATCCCGCCGTGGCTCCGACAATGAAGGGTAAAGCACTGAACATCGACCATGAGTTCGTCAGAGAAGAAAACTCGAATTTTTTTTTTACTTCACGCCCACGTTATGCGTGTCAGCGTAGAAACTAAGATAATAAAATACGCCCACGTTATACGTGTCAGCGTAAAATTAAGAATATACGCCCACGTTTATACGTGCCAGTGTAAAAATTAGAATACGCTCACGTCAACACGTGCCAGCGTAAAATTCACAATACGCTCACATCAACATGTGACAGCGTAAAAATTAAAATACGCTCAAGCTAGCATAAAAATTAAAATATGCTCATGTCAACACATGCTAGCGTAACAATTAAACTACGCTCATGTCAACACATGCCAGCGTAAAATTTATAATACGCTCACATACATGTGCCAGCGTAAAAATTAAAATACACTCAAGCTAGCATAAAAATTAAAATACGCTCATGTCAACACATGCCAGCGTAAAATTCACAAGTGAAAGACTTTATGTAAAACAAATAACTTTTACACTTTAAAAGTTTTTTATCAACTTTAATAAGCGTAAAGCTTGCATAGTCAGAGTCTTTAATCTTTATGCGTAAAACTCAGACCAAATCATCTGCGTAAAAATTTCCAATTAGGTTTTCACTAACTTGATTTTTTTTTTTCTTTTTGGCAGTGGATTTGTAAATTCACCCACTTGTAGAAGTATTTGGCTCATCAGCTGGTATGGTGGGCTCAAATTATTTAGAGAACCTATCCCATGTGGAGTTTTCCCAGTCGAACACGGAATATCCTGTAGAGAGAGGACAACTGATAGCTGCTCAAGGGGATAGAATGTTGCTATCCATGATAAATGGAGAAGTGTTGACATCGCTGGATGGCCAACAATTTGCAAAGCCGGCTTTCTTATCCGGGGATGCGATAGCCTTCAAATTACAAACACACCCCAAAAAGGAGGCTTGGATGTTCAAATTTAGAGATAGAATAATGTACCTCCATGACATGGATAGAGATTATCCCTTGTCTGCTTTCATCCATGCCACCCATCCTCGAAAGATGTTATAGAACCTGACTCCCAGCAGTCATGGTAGACCAGGAAGGATCATTTTCAAAAGAGAGAGAGCAAATGACATGGGCTACCACACCCCAGTGGTGGTGTTGTCCCCTTCTCTGGTCTCTTGTCAGGTTTTACTCTGAGCGAGGATTCTGCTCTGATTCAGCCAGTGCAGACCCAAATGTTCATTAATCAGTTCATTAGGGCTGCAGTATTATATCCTCAGGCCAACCCCAGGCTACCAGGGTGGCTAACTCCTTTTAACCAGAACTGGATTCAGATTAGTGTTTGGGTTATGAGGAACTTCCAGACGGAGCTAAAAGACATCGGCCTGTATGAGGCAGTGGCCTCCACTAGTCAGGGTATACCATCGAACAGTAATTTGTTCATGGCTCTGATGGAGATATATATCAGTTCAATAAGAACTTTTATGACCTTAAAAGGAGAAATGGGTCTCGCGCTTCACGAGATGCAATTCATCTCCAAGTTGCCAATGGGGGAAGACCATATGAAGAGTATGTTCCCTCCGACCGAGAACTAACAGAAATCAGGGAGAAGAATCCTTAATTAGTTGAGGAATATGAAGAGTTGATGTGCCATTACATGATTTGCACTACCATGCATGAAAGTGGATCTCATCTGGCGTACATCAATAAGTGGACAACATATCTCTTTTACCATAAGGATAATATATCCAAGGATGATAAAGAAAGATTTTAGGAGAACAAAGCTCCAATCATCAATACTGGTTCAACAATCCCTGCTGATAAAATACGGGATATGATGATTGGCTATAAATTTTCGAACAAATATTTGTCCACCAAGACTGGAGAGTTCTCTGCAGGAACCGAAGCCTTGAGTTTCCTCAGATATGGCAGCCAGAAGATCTCCAAGAAAGCCTTGCTGGCAGGCTTTCTTTCTTTGTGGTTGAGGAGATGGGTTGTACCGGGAACCGGTACAGTTGATAGAATCCACCGAAGCGTGCAATGGCCAGCAGTACGTTTGGTGTTCAAAGTTAGAATCAACCTGCTATCGGTAATGGTGTGCCAAATAAACGCAGGTCTGAGGACTTTTGGTGAGGAATTAATTAACAATGCTCCTCACCGGAATGTATTCCTTAGGATAGAAATGCCCTACACTTACCTTATGGGCTGGCTATTGCATCACAACTGCAATTTGTTACCACCAGGCCCTGGAGATGATGTGGAGGTCTTCCTCCAGAAGTTCAGCAAAGCCACATGGACTGCCACGACAGTGGCAGATACCAGAGCAGTATTGAATTATTTTTATGGTTGGAACTTTTTCTGTACCCGGCCACCAATTCCAGCCGACTGCTTCGACGTATAATTTGAAGATGAAGTTGAAGGAAGAACTTTATTGTCAGCGCCAGTTTTCAGATGGCTACAGTACATCAGACCCTCCCATCTGATGTACAGAAATGAAGACAGCTGTGCGTTCGAACCATATCTACCAAGCCGGTTCGCTCGCCAGTTTGGGTATGCCCAACTTCATGTTGGTAATCCCTCCACCAGTTTTCGTCATTATGGAAAGCTGATTGATGGTGCCAGAGGCTGGAGATATTTTTGCACTGCCTGTACCGGTGCTAAATTTCGAATATCGACTGCTACAAGCACCACCGAGCTGCGTATACTTCATATGTATGCTGCTTCGATCCGCTCCTTCGCCCATGGCTCTAACCTGAAGGGTAGTCTAAGATGGCCCAAGGAAAGAAATATTGAAGAGCCAGTCAGGGTACCATCGGACATACCTGACGACGCTGCCGTTCTAGATGCGTATCTGGAAGTAATCCCAACGGGAATGGAGGAAAAAGCTGCAGAACCTATAATTATTGGCAAGACTCGAAAACGGAAAAAAGGTGCAGCTGCTACTCTTCTAGAAAAGACTCCAGAAAAGAAGAAGAAGGTTACCACCAAAGGGCCTTCTAGACCAAGAGCCGCTATCCGAGAGATTGATATTCCAGTCGAGGAGCTGCAACATGTTGCATCTTCTTCAGCTCATCCTGGAGAAAGGTCCTCGGCCTCCCAACCAGTAGCATCAATGGAAGCGGTGACAGTCCTATCTTCGGGACGACTCAGCTCAGCACTTCATTTGACTTTGCCACAAAAGGCACAAGTTGTTGAGGATGTCGCTCCAGTACATACAGTTGATCGAGAGCCCATCCCATCAGATGAACGAGCTATTAATTTTGACGATGATGACTGGATGGGGACTATGACGTGTACTTGGCACGTCCTACACCTACCCCAGGTAAATATAACTTATACAAAATCTATACAAAATTATGATATTTAGTATATTAACTTATCTTGTTTAATTCTTGTAAGTATTATCATCACATCAAAGCTTGTGGCTCCTCCTCCTCCTCAAGAAGCTATTTATGAGAAAAATGCGGAGTCTGAGGACGAGGATTCTTCTTTAGAAGAAAAAGATGCTCAAGAAGAATGTCCTCCATCTATGGAGGTACAACAAGAGCCAGAGATACAGGCTCAGCCAGAATTGTCTCTTCCTGCTGAGGACGAAAATAAAGAACAAACTACATTAGAACCTACTGTAGATGATGAAGTGGCTGCTGAGGAAGAAATAGACTTCAACAAAGAACCAGTTGTAGAAAAACCCACTACAACTGAAATACTTGAAGATCCTGCAGAGCCGGTAGCCGAAAAAGGTGATGAAGACATAGTCGAATCATCAACTGAAGCTGAGGACGTTGAAATAGCATCCTCTGCTATTGCTACTGTTTCAGAAAAAGTTCTTACAGAGACAATGCCCGAACCGGAGTCAGCTGCCATAACTACCATTCCACCTGCACCAATCACCGCCACCGAAACTCAAGTAGTTTTGTCTTCAGAACTGGCTGGAATAACACATACTAAAAACACTTTTCCTGAACCTCCTAGGGATCAATTGGCCATAGTAGCAACGACAACAACAGTTTTATCTCAGTCTGCTACTAAGGCAACAACATCTGCTCCTAGTCTTCAGAGAAGAGATCTGGTAGACATCGCCACAACGCCGAGCTCAAGTGCAGAAATGAATCTCTTAGTTGAGATTCATACTAATAATTTTTACAAGACTCTGGCGGATCTAATCAAAATGGTCCTGAATAAGGACCTCAATTATGAAAGCTTGAAGGCGTCTATTTCTCTTACGATCAGAAATGTCGCTATGTTTAATGATGCGGTGAGAGCAGCGGCATTGGAGAAGACCGTGGAGGAACTTGAACAGCCCATTGGAGAATATCTAAAGCTGTCAAGCAAAACTACTGAAAGTCTCATCCAAAGCAAGTATGACGCTTTATCAGCTGAATACCTCGCTCGAGAAACGACTTTCAATGAAGCCCTCCATGAGTACGGCATAAAGGTCGCCAAAGAAAAAGCTTTTTTAGCTGGAGCGAAGCCCCAGTTGGATAGCCAGAGAGAAGCCTATGAAACTTCGAATATAAGAATTCATCAACAGAATGATAGAATTCGTAAAGTCGAAGCTGAGCTGGCTCGTTTGAAGGCGGAGAAGGAGCAGTTGATAATAGTTCGAGACCAGCAGCTTACACAGAGCTCGATTTTGGAAGAACAAGTCTTTGGAGCCGAGTCTATCATCAAAATCATTGACGAAGCCAAGGATAAGATGATAGTCACTTTTGCTGGACTTTTTCATATTTGCACTCCCGAAGCTCGACGCTCCGTAGCTACTATGAATGTATTGAGCTCTCGTTAAAAGCGTCTAGCAGAGCTGCAGAAATTGCTAAAAGACTTATCTGCTCTGCCTTAGGCAAATAAAGAGCTTTTGTAATCTTCTATCTTTTTTCATTCTGTAATGTTTACAAAAAATGAATAAAATATTTGTTTTATGATCCTATCATTTATTTTGAATTTAAACAATAGGTATGAGATAGAAAATACTTATCAGAGGTAATATGGATATGACAAGTCTTCTAAACTCAATAAATTATATCTATCCAGAGTTAATATGGACATGATAGATAATGAATCTATTTTTCTGTTTAGAGTATATGATACTATCAGAGGTAATATGAACATGACAGATCGTAACAACTCAAAGAAAAATAGATTAATATCTATTCAAAGGCCAAAAGGACATGATAAATAGAAGAACAAGTAGACTTAATATTTATTCAGAGGTCATGAGAACATGATAAATAATAAATCTATCTTTTTTTTATCAGTTGGTAAGACAGAAGATCAAAATTTTCTTTTATGAAGATAAATGGTCAGCTTTACCAAACATTGGTAGCTGGAGAATAAAGAAAAAATTCAAACATAATATTTCTTCAAGAATTTGCTATTGATCGGTATCATAAGCAAATCTCCATTAGGTTTAGACAACCTATAGGCACCATCGGAGAATACCGACTCGACTACATAGGGACCTTCCCATTTTGCTTAAAATTTCCCTTTGCTCTTATGAGTCATCACCATCGGTCTTCGAACAGCTAGAACTAGTTCACCGACTATAAATACCCTCTCTTTAACTTTACGATTGAAAGTTTGAGATATGCGGGCTTTATATAGCTCGATGTGCTGTTGCGCTTGAAGACACTTCCCGTCCAATCCTTCAAGTTCTTGAAGCCTTAATTGATCATTATTCTCTGTAGTAAGCTCATTTGCAATAGCTATTCTAAGATATGGAATCTGAATTTCCAGTGGAAGAACAGCCTCACATCCGTAAACCAGTAAAAATGGTGTAAAACCAGTAGGAGTTCGGACTGTTGTTTGGTAAGCCCATAAACATTCTCCAAGTTTCATATTCCATTCACGTTTATTAGAAGAGACAAACTTTTTGAGAAGTTTAATGATGGTCTTGTTGAAAGCTTCGGCCAAACCATTAGCAGCTGGATTATAGGCCGTAGAAGCCAAATTTTGGATCCGATTCTTATCATAGAATCGATAAAATACCTGACTGGCAAATTGTGGTCCATTGTCATGAATTATCCGTCGAAGAATCCCAAAGCGATCAATGACATGGTGTTTGATGAAACTAACCACATTTGATGTTTTTACTTCAACAAGGGGAATAGCTTCCGCCCATTTAGAGAAATAATCAGTTATGGCTAGGATAAACCGATATCCTTTGACAGAAGGAGGGTTAATCGGACCAATAATATCCATGCTCCAAGTTTTAAAAGGCCAAGAAGCTGCTGTTGGATGTAAAAATTCAGATGGTTGGTGAATAAAATCAGCCTGAATCTGACGTGCTTTACATCTTCTGGCATAATCTACAACATCTGCTATCAAAGAAGGCCAATAATATACTATTCTTCGAATGCGGTCCTGCAATTTCGGACCCAGTTGATGGGCACCACAGACACCATCTTGAGCTTCATGAAGTGTTTGCTTAGCTTTACTTTCAGAGAGACAACGTAGTAAAAGTCCGTCATAAGAACGACGATATAACATATGTAAGAAAGAATCATAATATTATTGAAATGATCGTCTTTTGATTGATGCAGCTTCTTTTGGATCTTCAGATAAAATTCCATGGACCGCATAATCAATGAATGGACTTCTCCAATCCCTTTGTTGAAAACTTGATTCTGTAGTATAACTCTGTTCAATATGCATGTTATTCTTTACACAGAATAAGTCTCGATCCAATAAAGTAATGGTATTTTGTCTTCTAATTGGAACAGCTAAGTCTGCAGCTAAACTAGCAAGAGCATCAGCTTCCAAGTTCCGAGAACATGGTACGAATTCGATGAAGAATCCTTTGAATGAAAGGACTAATTCGATTACCACTAGATGATAAGGAATGAGGTCAGGATTTCTGACTTCATATGTCCCTCTGACTTGATTAACAATCAGTTGAGAGTCTCCATAAGCTTTCAAAAACTCAATGTCCAATTTTTTTGCTACTTGGAGACCAATCAGCAGAGCATTATATTCTGCCACATTATTGGAACATGGTTCATTGAGAGAATAAGCACGATATATGACCATCTTATCAGGAGAGACCAAGACGATGCCTACTCCAGAGACAATATTGCCTTTAGGTCCAACCCGTGATGCTCCATCAAAATATAGTTGCCAAATGTTATTCTTCGAAGTCATGTTGCAATCCACAACTTCATCTGGAATGTCCTCATATAGCTTCGATGTTTCAGGTATAGGGTGAGTTGCTAAAAAATCAGCTAATGCTTGGCCCTTCACTGATTTTTGAGGTACATAGACCATATCATAAGGAGTGAGCAACATCACCCAGGTGGCTAACCTGGAGTTAAGAATGCTTGGTTTTCTCATCAACACCCGAATAGGATTTATTCTGGAGATGACATGAATAGTCTGTCCTGACACATAATGTCGTGTCTTTTGAATAGAAAAAACTAAGGCCAGATATTCTTTTTCCACAGGAATGTACCTACGTTCAGCTCCGACCATCATTCAGCTAAGATAATAAATTGTCTGTTCATGTCCCATATCACTTTTCTGTGCAAGAAAAGTACCAAGGGAATGATCTAAGGCTCGAACATATAGCAAAAATATTCTTCCCACCACTGGGGGTACCAAAACAGGTGGATTTGTAAGATATTATTTGATGTCATTGAAAGCTTTCTGACATGCTTCATCCCAGACAAATGATACACCTTTCTTTAATAAACGGGAAAAAGGTTGACATCTCCCAGAAAGATTGGATATAAATCTCCTAATATAAGTAATGCGACCTTAAAAACTACGAAGTTTTTTTAAATTACGTGGAGGACGCATTTCAAGAATCGCTTTAATTTTGTCAGGATCAACATGGATACCTTGAGAAGTGATGACAAATCCCAAAAACTTGCCACTGGAAACCCCTAAGAAAGACTTAGTAGGATTCATCTTTAGTTGATGTTGGCACATCAACTCAAATACTGTCTTCAAGTCTTGAATGTGATCATCTTTTGATCGACTTTTGACAGCAATATCAACTACATAACATTCTACTATTTTTCGTAGATGTTCTTGAAAGATGCTGCTCATGGCCCGTTGATACGTAGCACCGACATTTTTTAGTCCGAACGGCACAACCGTATAGCAGTAAACACCAAGGAGGTACGAAAAGCGGTATGCCTTTCGTCTCCTGGATGCATCTTAATTTGATTGTATCCTAAAAATCCGTCCATGAAAGACATGCGTTCAAAACTATTGTCTATCATTACATCAGTAATCGAAAGTAGAAATTCATCTTTTGGACAAGCTGTATTAAGATCTAAAAAATCTATGCAAACTCGAACTTTTCCATTCTTCTTCATAACAGGAACAATGTTGGCAACACAATCTAGGTGTTGTTCTTCACGAACAAAGCCACATGTTATCAGTTTTTTGACTTCTGTATCAATTACGTTCATCATATCTGGTCGAAAATGCCGTTGATGTTGTTTCACAGGCTTGGCATTAGAAAGAATATTGAGTTTATGAGTAGCTACTTTAGGATCTACACCCGGCATATCCTCATAACTCCATACAAAGATATCAATATATTATTTAATCAGCTGTATCAACTCTTCCTCTGCATCTTCAGAAAGATCTTTACTGATGAATATCGGCTTGGATGTAGTTCTGTCTTCGACGTCAATATGGACAATTTTATCCTCTGTTGATGGCTGTCGTTGTTCAAAGCAAAGCTCCCATTGAGTGTCCATTTGTTGTGCCCAAGGGTCATTCTCAAATGATTCTGATTCACCATCGGTTTGAACCATGTTAATTGAGAATATATACTCAGATTCATTATAATAGTCTTCCTCAGAATATGAGGATTATAAAAAAATGGAAGAACATTCTTCTTCCATATTTTCCTTGCAGATGTGGGATGTATCCGATTCGATGAATTGGATTTCTTCATAATCTGAGGATTATGAAGGACTGGAAGTAAATTCTTCTTGTATATCCTTATTAAACATGTGGGACGGATCATATCCCAATCCATGCCGAGTTTTCTGGTAAAATAGATCACCACATAATGGTAACCATCTACCTTTACCTTGATTAAGACCCTGTATAGTCTTTAAATCATATCCCATATTCTGGATAATCTTGAGAGATTGTTGACTATATTTGTCAATTCGGATTCTTCCTTTATTTTTATCTCTAAGATCATCTGTCTGAATAATAGAGATATTTCTAGCCAGACCAAACACAATTTGGCGCTTATTTTTTTATCAGACGGAATCACAAAATAAGATTCTTCGTGACGCCTATAAGTTATACAAGCTTGTGAGGCTACAGGAAGAAGATAGGGGAAAGATGTTAGGAATCTTTGAGCATAAGGTCTGACATCAACATGAGGAGGAAAGAAATTTTCCTTATGGTCAATGTATAAGATTTTTTCTGTATTTATGTCATTTTTATGTTGATGACTTTGATCATCAGAAGATAAAGTCATTCTTTCAATAAATTTGACAGCCATATACTCCAAAAGAAAATCTTCATTGATATTAGAAAGTACAAAATGATCAATATTTAGATCATTTACAAGTTGACTACTATGCTTTGGATTGATCATTAATGGACCATCATCTGTCTTCTGCATAGATTTGCCAAGGTTGATGATCAGTGGTGGTTCTGGATCATTCGTACGAGAAGTACGTCCCTTGACCTTGATCATAAGAGGTTGAACTTGACTCTTGACTGGAATGCTCGCTGATTCCTCAGACAAAGCTCGAGTTCTTCCTTTAACTTTGATCACCAGAGGTTGATCATTGACAGGTTGGGGTTGGATTCGGTCTTTGACTTTAATCTTCAAAGGTTGTTCTTCTGGAGGATCTTTTTTGACAGATTGATCCTCGACAGGTGATCGATCTTCTGCCATATCCGATATCTCCTTTACATGCTCCTGCTTGCAGAGTATTGAATCAGAGAAATAAGCTTCAACACCCTTAAAGGGATTGATATCTACAAATTTGGTCTTCACGATCCCTTGAGAATCCACGTACTTGAAGCATTGATGGAGATTTGAAGGCATAATGTTATGCTAATATATCCACGGTCTTCCAAGGAGGATGTTGTAAGATACATCTGAGTTGATAACATAAAAAGTTGCCATAGTTCGAAGATCATTAATTTAAATCTTCAGACGAATCTTTTCCAGTGGTTTACTCTTTCCAGAGTGAAACCAACTATTGTGGTACTAGTGTAAGTCAAATCACTAGTAGGGATCCTCAAAGGTCGTAGCATACTTTGAAGAATTATGCTAATTGAAGACCCAGGATCGATGTAAATCCTGTCAATTTCAGTAGATTCAATATACCATGTATAGCACAGAGGCCTATCATGCTTATTATGCTTCAACAACGTATCTTCTTGTATGAAGGTAATGTCAGGAATTGCCTCCATCACACTATGACATTGTGGACATGACACTGGTATATTGTCAGGACTCTTGAGTTGAGCTAAACATGAGTCTTCTTGTAGCAAAGCTTCGTTCAGAGTTTCTCGGCTTTCTTTAGAAAGATGAAGCAGCTCGAAGATAGCGAGTCTAGCCGGAGTATTAGCTAACTGGGCTAGAATATCAAACTTGTAGGGTTTTATCACCATCCCTTGATTTGAAGCATATTTCAATGGAACGTCAAAGCGTACTGCTTTCTGTTTTCCTTTCTCAACCACAGATGGTTTAATAGGAATAGGAGATGGTTGAGCTGGTGATGTTTCAACAACGTCCTCTGCTTCTTTGGAAGATCCCTCATAATCTTTGTGGTACTCTTTTCTAGATCTCGTACTAGCAAAGATTTCTTCTTCAGACTCAGAAGAATGAAGTACCATATTGCAGGATTTAGTCTTCTTTTCCTTAGTCTTCTTCTTGTGAGGATTTTTATGAGAAACCTTAAAACCTAATCTAACAGTAGATTTTTGACTTTGTAGTTGTAAAGGAAGTCGCATTCCTTTATCATAATTCAAGCCTTCCGTCTTTTAAAAGTCATAGCCCATCTTTTTTATGAGATGGACTGATTGCTGACTATACAAATGAGTGGGTAGCGAACTTTCAATAGATGGTTTAACAGAGGAAGAAGAGACAGAAACCTCTGTAACCTCAGGAGAAGAAGGCATAGAGACTTTTGTAGAAGGAGGAATAGAAACTCTGTAGCCACATGAGAAGGAAAAATACTCGAGATAGAAAAAAAAATCCCTATAGGAGCTTTCTCATAAGCAGCAAAGACCTGTTGTGCCCTATATAAGGGGACACTGTTCATTGCTAACCATTGCCAATGAGTAAGCTTGAGTTTGGTAGGAGGAGCCAAACTTGGAGGGCATATATTCAAACCCCTCAGTCTATCCTCCAAAGGAATGCCATCCCATAAATGATCCAAATCATCATGGTCTGGGATTAAAATATGAGAAATCATGTTACAGGTTTTGACTTTTTTACCTTTCTTGGATTTCGAAGTTTTACCTTCATTCTCTATTTTATGCACTAAATCAGGGTGTACCCACATGATTTTATCATTTTTTGGTGTAAGAGGCAAAAGTCCTTCATTTTGTACTTCGGCAGGCGGGATATTCACAATCTTCATCGCCGTCTTTGGAATTGGGACAATTCCATCTGGGACTTGCTGTGGAGAAAAACCTCCAAATTGAAGAGAAATCATATTGGTTGTGACCGTATGCTTATCATTGGTTAAAGCGATGGCATTGGCATTTATCAGCTCCTGGATTTTCTTCTTCAAGACATAGCAAGCAGGGATTGTCTGTCAGATTCACCTCATTAGGTCTTTTCGGCTCTAGAATCTGGAGTTTGCTACTCTTTACCAAATATTGGAATATCCCTGGGATATCACTGTCATCGAAAGAATATTCTTCTTTGGGCTTGGAAGACTCCTGATTATTCGACGTCGTTTTAGGTTTTGAAAGATTAACCACTAAGATTTCCTTCCCTTTTCCATTACGATTGCCGAAATTATTACCTGAAGAGTTTTTCTTTTCTTTGTCTTCTGAAGCGAAGATCATCCCGTCTTCACGAGCCAACCTACTATTGGTCTCGACTGAAACTACTGCTATGATGAACGAGGTCCATTCTGTGAATTGAGAGCCCGTAAAGACAGTAATGGATGGTCGCAGATTCATCTTGCATGTATCGATCAATGCTGAATCTGGCATACCCGAAGGCATTTTCAAAGTAGCCTGTCGAAAACGTTCAACGAACGTCCGAGTATTTTCTTTCTCCTTTTGCTTGATTTCTATTAGGGAAGATATATTCATGTCCATTCCTCCCTCATAGAAACGGGAAAGAAACATTGCTTTAAATTCGTCAAAAGATAAAATGCAATTATCGGGTAGACTACGATACCAGTCGTAAGCTGAACCCGTCAAACACCCGATGAAAACTCGGGTAAGAAGAGCATCATTCTTCTGTAAATGTACAGTCATAATATCAAAGTAATTGATATATTGACTAGAAGATGCCTTTCCATCAAATAAAACCATGGATTGTGGCTTGAACTTTGGAGGAAATGGCACATCGTTCCAATGAGGAGGATAAGGTTACTTAATCCCTAACCTCTGGAGCTGATCCTTGTGCTTCAGAATTTTAAACTGTGCTTTTAGCTCACGTACTGCTTGAATAGCTTCACTGGTTTAAGGAAGCACATTCGATTGAATAGTTATTGGATGTATCGTGACCCCCACCGGAGGTGGTACATCTTCTGGAATGATAGGATCTGGAGATGCAGAATTTTGATTGACAGCAGGCTCTTCATTATTCAAAGGTATATCAACCCCTTGACTATCTTGAGTTTGTGCTACCACTTGCACCGGAGTTATCACTGCTGGCTGAGCAGTTTGCTGAGTCATTATTATTTGATGCATGCTTTGCATCATGGTGAGCATGTCCTTCAGTGATTGCTCAATCACAGAGAGACACTATTCTGTATTAGCAGATGACGTCTTCGGTTCATCTCCGATAGCATATGATTCAACCTACCTTGAAGATACAGAGGGATTGGTGTAGAAGTATGAATCAACGCTATCAGTTTCGGACTCCAAAGACTGGGTACCTCCAGCTTCTGAATCGGAAGTCTACAACTGTCTTTGACTTCTTGATCAAGTATTCTGATATACTCCTTCAAAACTATCAAGAAGTCGATTGAACTGTTGTTGACCAGGAGTCTGGGATGAGTTACGTCTTGGACGTCGTCCTCTATTGGTATGAGATGCCATGTTGACTGATGCATATGACAACTCATGTTCTTGGTCATCAACTTGCTGCTGAGGCACATTGTAGCTTAATCGATCAAAAACTGACCGTTTAGAAGCTGAACAGCAACATTTGATTACAATATGGTGACACTCACAATGATAATTTTCTTGGGAGAGTGTCACAAAAGATTTTCTCTTTCTACGCTTTTGTACGATTAACTCGCGTAAATCAGAAGGAGTAGAGGGAGTAGTCTTCTTTATTACATTTAGGGTAGAAAACATTTAGTCCCTTGTGTATAAAGAAGATTACTGGCTGCATTAGTAGAATCAAACTGAGCATTTTTATGCGCCTGGAGTTACGAACGTAAATTCTGAGATTTTTGTGCACAAAGGACTCCATCAGCATTACGCGTATTTGAAGGTTTGGTACCTTGTGTAAAGCAGTGTAAGAAGGCTGTTGGTGGAAAACCGAAGTTTTACCAATAATAGAATTCATGTTTTTACGCTGTATGCGTGTAGACAAATTCATTTTAGATGCAGAGGAATCATTATAAATTTTATCTACTCTGTCACCGACAGGAGATTTACCTTTACGCATAGAGCGTAAAACATGAGTATCTGTCACGTCACAGACGGGAGATTTTCCTTTACGCATGGAGCGTAAAGCCTGGGCGTCTACCGCGTCACAGACGGGAGACTGGTTTTTACGCACAGCTGTAAAGTTTGAGTGTCTACCACGTCACAGACGGGAGACTAGTTTTTACGCACAGAGCATAAAGTTTGAGTGTCTACCACGTCATAGACGGAAGACGAGTTTTTATGCACAGAGCGTAAAGTTTAATTTTTACGCACAGAGCGTAAAACTTGATTTTTACGCACAGAGCGTAAAACTTGAGAGTCTGCCACGTCACAGACGGAAGACTAATTTTTACGTGCAGGACGTATCAGTGAAGTAGAGACTGCCTCATCACAGACGGGAACCTCAACAACAGGAGTAGGAAGGATTCCTTTGCCTTCAGGGACAACAGGGAGATTTGAGGATGGTTTGGACTTAGGAATCCAAACTTTTCACGCCTTTCGCGATTTCTGAACATTGGAGCAGCGAGTACTACCTCCAGTTCGGAGCATTTCTTCGTAGGCAGTCTGATCGAAGTACACAACCAGAGACTTCTTTGTCGATCCGACCGACACATCATCATATTGAGAAATTACCTTCTCGTCAGATGTGTTACGACCCGCACCCTGATTAGGGGCACGAGAAGTGGGTACGTCCAGCCTACGCCGCAGCATCGGCAGTAGAACACTGTATATAAGGTCTGTAAATACTACGACTAATAGTATAAAGGTACCTGTACAGTATATACACTCCGAGTGGAGGTGACATAGCAATACAGTCTCAATCACATAAACAAACTAGGATAGATAGCACGAAAGGAAATATAATAGATGAAAACAGAAAATAAGTTCAAGATCCACACAAGTCCAGAGCCAGAGTCTCAAAATATAACATAGAAGCTACAGTCTGATAATGCTAGCTGGATCGCAGTCCAGTCAAACCTAGCTAAGCTATACTACTCTGGGAGTACAAAGTCTAGTGGCTCTACTATAAGGCCATGGTCCTGGACTACTCCATCTGACTCGAGCCCATAATAGGTCGAGCAGTCTACCTCAGAGTCATCTGTAATATATCATAACGGTATCCTGTCAGGAAAATGAGCAA
The DNA here is from genome assembly GCA_029216955.1 of Iris pallida. Taxonomy (NCBI): domain Eukaryota; kingdom Viridiplantae; phylum Streptophyta; class Magnoliopsida; order Asparagales; family Iridaceae; genus Iris; species Iris pallida. The sequence goes on from JANAVB010030220.1 coordinate 22,889,556, forward strand.
GTACAAGTACTAACAGCAGTTCCATGTGAATTGACAAATTCTATAAGAGACAGTATAATGAACTACAAGACAAAGATATATGAAAACTTGGGAACCGATCGAAAGCTGAGCTACAACCCTTAAACCAAACAAGGACCGGAGTTGTAACCCTTCTCCCGAGCAGAACCTAGTCTCCAATCAAGGTACAATATAAAGGCATATAGAATATGTGAGTAACTGAATATTATAGCATGGTAAGAAAGTACTGAATGTAGAACAGAACATGATATATGATAAGATAAGTAAATATAAAATATGCCTTGAATTATTAGAGCGTTATGTGATCGGCAAGGAAAACATGATAGGGTTATCCACTTGGCCCGGCAATCCACGGTGACCTCAACGAAAAGTCATGCCGGCCAACCTGGATAACATGGACATGGAGATATCTGCTACACCCTACGTGAGGTGAGGGTGGCGCAAGCAAAATAGTGACATGGGGCTTTGATCACATAACCCCTAATAATTCTCCATCTCCGAGTAGTATAATGGACCTGGACATGACACGTCATGACACGGGATTCCCTAAGAGGATAGCTACTCCCTCTCAGGAATCAGTATCTATACAAGTACAGGAAATAAGACAGGAAATGTACATATATACCAAGAAAATCTAGGAATAATATCTTATGTCATGATCCAACGTATACTAGTCCGTGAACTATCGTGACTGGAATCGAGTAAGACACTACAACTGAATCGGATATAGCAAATATCAAGACAATGAAAACTATCAGTGAATGTACTCGCCTGCTGTCCTGAGTTGTAGGGTATATCAATGCTCAGAGCTGTAATCAGAAACCTAAAGATGAGATACTGTATGTTAATTTAGGTGTAAACAAGTTTAAGAATGATTCACAATGAATGATATGAAATCTAGGTCAAACTAGGTCTCACTGAGTCACACTAAGTCCTGTCAAGTCAAATCTAGGTCAAATCAAGTTATATCAAGTCAATCTAAGTCAGAACAAGTCAACCCTAGATCATACCAGTCATCACAGGTCAAAACAAGTCAAAGAAAGTCAAACAGGGTCAAGAGTTGGCCTACAGTTGACTTTTGGTCAACTGGTCAACCCTGGTCAACTCTGGTCAACTCTAGGTTATCCTAGGTCAAACTGGTCAAATGTTGACCAACAGTTGACTTTTGGTCAACTGGTCAACTCTGGTTTGGATTTGGTCAAATCTAGACAAACTGTTGACTCACGGTTGACTTTTGGGTAAAAAGTCAACTCTGGGTCAACCGAGCCAAAATTGGCTCAAATATGACATTTGTAGGGTGTACCCAACATGCCACCCAAATTTCAAGTCAATTCGAATACCCGAACTCCGTATCTCGAAATTACCCGATTACCCCTTAACATTTACCCTTAAACCGTTCTAACTTGACGCCAAGTGGCCTTCCCTTAGGAATTCCACTCCGTGCTTCCTAGGGTAGTAGGGTACTAGCCTATACAACCATTACCCATCAAGTTTCCTAGGGTAAGTGGACATCCAGTCCATCTTACGGTCCGAATAGCCCGTTTACCCGTTATCTTGAATATTTCAAGATACGGGATGGTGCGGTGCGATACCATCTCCCCAAACCCACACGCAACCCCGATCCCAACTCCGAAGCCTACCCACAAAATCTAAATCATATTATCTAAGTTCCCTCCAAGTTTCGACGCGTTTCGAATCACGAAACTCAAATTCACCCTATCACCAAATCTAACTCACCCCCTTTAACTCACTCACTCAAACTCTCTTCAACCTATACTTTTCACACTCTCTTGGGACAAGTTTTGGTGGTTATTATAATGGTTTTATTAGGGTTATATAGAGCTAATAATAGGGTATATATATGTATATATATTAGTATATATATGGAGGTATATACGGGGGGTTACGGGGGTCAAAAAGGGGACCTAAAAGGGTGCTAAACTGCTGTGGCTGATGCTGCAATTTTTGCTACTGCTGCTACTGTTTTTGGGGCTGTTTAGGGGGGGGCAGCAGTCCCCTTGCTGCTGTGGTGCCCTCCCTCTTCCCCTTCACTTTTCTCACTCATTCTCCCTCTATTTCCCTATCTAAACTCTCAATCTCTCACATCCATATCCATATATATATATATAGATATAGAGACACTCACACACACACAGTCTAATCTCTCATTCTTCCCTCACCATATATGTAAATACACACTCTCACACATACATATCTACATACACAAATATATATATATATATATATATATATATATATATATATATATATATATATATATATAATAAAATATATATATATATATATAGACACACACACACACACACACACACACATATACACACACACATATATATATATATATATATATATATATATATATATATATATAGTGATCTACATCCATCACAAAGCCGATAGAACACACTCAGCTATGCTGTCCAACATGACCTCCTTCCTTTACTTAGGCTGTCCGCTGGTGTACGGCAGAACGAACTCTGGCATTTTCGACCTCATGGTGAGCAAGATTCGCAAGAAAATTTTGGGCTGGCACAACGCAACCCTTTCCCCCGAAGGAAAGTTAATTCTCATAAAGCACGTCCTATCCTCCATCCCCATATACACCCTTGCGGTGTGCTCGCCCCCCATCAAAGTGCTCCATGCTATTGAATCTATCCTCGCCAATTTCTTTTGGGGTCATCTCGAAGGAAAGAACAAGTACCACTGGGCCAGTTGGGCGACCATGGCCAAACCCACAGAAGTGGGTGGTCTGGGATTCTGCAGGCTTGCTCACATGGTCGACGTCCTCTCGGCTAAATTATGGTGGAAACTCCGCTCCGAAAACTCGATCTGGACTAGGTTCATGAGAGTGAGATACTCCAGATTCTGTCACCTGACGGTAGCGTCTGCCAACAACAGATCCTCTGCGTCATGGCGGCGCATCATCCGGGGCCGTATCCTTGCGGAACCGTACATGCGTTTGACATTGGGCAATGGTCACTCGCAAGCTTGCAAGGAACGCTGGTTGGGGGACGTCATCCTCAGGCCCAACGATATTACTCCGACGTAGTACGAGATCCGTGATTTATGGGATGAGGACGCGGCTGAGTAGAATTGGGATAGAGTTCGTGACTGGCTTGGCCCGGCGGCCGTGGCGAGCCTGGCCGCTTCTCACTTGTCGATCAATGACGACCATGACGTCCTCAGATGGTCCCCCAACCCCAGCGGCCTCTTCACCCTCGCTTCGGCCAGAGCCATCACCAGAAACATCCTGATTACAACCTTCCCGGCCGCCAAGTTTTGGCACGCTTGTATTCCAACAAAATGATCCATCCTCCTCTGGCGTACCGTGCATCGGAAACTCCCCACGGACGATGCCGTCCAATCCTTCGGCGTTAGTCTGGCGTCCAGATGCCACTGCTGTGTTGATCACAGATCGGAATCTGCAGATCACGTCCTTCGTTCTGGTGAATCTGCCTCCCACATTTGGACGCAACTTCAATACAGGTATAAAATGGTCCCCACAACCGGGGGCATCAACGATCTGTTGGCCAACTGGAACACGTCTCACGGGCATCAGATCGTCGCTGCCGTCACTTTTTGGGTTTTATGGAAAAACAGAAATAAACACATATTCGAGGGCCGTCCCTTCCCGCCTCCTTTATTGTACAGAGAGGTTGTGCGACAAATCTTCAAAAGAAAGAGGCTTTGCACTCACATATCGAACCAATTTTGGGCCGCCCTGGACTGACCTGATCGCCGCGTGTAATATGCTGCCTCTTTGGCCTTGTTCGACCGAGGGGCCGGGGCGACTTTTCCTTTGGGGCTAACTTTGGCTGCCTATCCTTCTGATGCTCGGTCCGCGACCGTTTTGCGGGCAACACTTCGAGTTTCTTTCTGTTTTTTGGGCCGTGCGTTGCGCGCGGCGTGCTTTCTTGTATAGGCTTCGGCATTTTCCGCCTGTCAATCAATAAAGTTCTCGTTAAAATATATATATATATATATATATATATATATATATATATATATATATGCACTCACACACACACACATAGACACACACACTCCCACACATGGATACACACACTCCCACACATGCACACACACACACATATAAATACACACTCTTAACACCACTACCACTCTCCCCTACACACACAAATATACATGTATATATATATGTATATATATATATATATATATATATACCTCTCTAAAAAGGATAAATCCATAAATAATCCTTAAACTAGATTTTAGGGGAACCTACCAAATCTAGGGTCAACTTGTAGAGAATGGTCCCCTCCCTAATTTATGTGAAGGAATAAATGAAATATGAGAATTTATAAGGGTTTAAAAGCATAACTAAAAATAGATTTGGAAGAGGAAGAAGGAGTTGGAAAGAAAAGAAATGAAGAGAGAGGAAGGAAACTTAGTGGTGAAGAAATGAGAGGTGGAGGGGTGGCCTTATGTGGCCAGCCATGGAGGGATAGGGTAGGGGTACTTGTAATTACAAGTTTGCCCCTCCCTTGCTTCTAGGCTAAGTTAAGTCCCAAAACTGGTTTCGAAAGTTGCTAAAATTAAATAAAAATTATAATTAAACTTAATTACTCATGGGGGACTAGTCCAAACTCCTAAACCTAAAGTTTAGTGTGGTGGGCCATGGTTAAATAACATGCTAATTACGACTCAAGTTAAAATTCACCGGGGTCCCGAATTTACTCGGAATGCGATAAAATTCGAACCCGACTCCTATAATAATTAAATATTAATATTCATGAAATAAAATTCTCAAAAATATTATAAAATGGAAAATTATTATTTTACCCCTAACTTGGAAAAGTGAGGGTGACAAGTCTATCCACCTTAAAAAAATTCGTCCTCGAAATTAAAACCAAACAATAGTAAATATCAAAATCACAAGTCATGGCTTAAATTTTAAATGATTAAAATCCCAAAAATCAAAGCATGAATTAAATGACTAAAATTATAAAATTTAAAATTACTCTCAAATAGAAACTGGGTGCTACAAGTCTATCCACCTTAAAAAAATCATCCTCAAAAATTAAAACAAGTAAACACAAAAATCATGCAAATCGATAATCGTATACGTCTGTCCAATCATCATGATACTCAGAATCTCCGTCATGCTAGTGAGCAAGGCTACGATAATCACAGAGTCCGCAATTACGGTACATACATCTAGAATTATGGTATTTAAAATTTTTGTATTGCCGCATGCTTGGCAGCAAAAATCTTAAATTTCTACACCCAAGAAATACGACCATAATCTGACTATATGTCCTCACTATGCCTGCTAGCATGATCCTAGAGTATTCTAAAATCTCATAATCGAGGCGACCTAGCCCATACGACTTATCTTAGAAGGAATCACATCACAAGAACAATTTTTATCCAACGATCAAAGAACAGATAGAATCGAAGTTCAAGACAGTTTATAAGAAGGCAAATGCGGAAAGGAGATTTGAAATATCGGAACCTGCTATCGGCTCTGCTACTGCCTGAGTGGGCTCAACTGTCATGGCGAAAGCACGCCCCTGCTGGCCTCCTCTAGCCTGCTGTACTCTGTCCTGGTCTCTTCGGATTCCACTAGCGTGGCAATCCCTCAGCTAATGGTCAGGCACCCCACAGTATAGACAAACGCCTAACCTCTTCCTACAAGCCTCTCTGGTGTGCCCCGGCTTCCCGCAGAAGCCGCACGGAGTAGCCGGTCTTGTCACCCCCAGTTTTCAGAAATAGGGGTATTTTTGTCATTTTATATTTTTGAATATTTTTAAAATTTATTTTATTATTTATGATATTATTTTGGGATTGAAATTTATTTTATTATTTATGATATTGTTTTGGGGTTATTTGAGTCGGGTTCGAATTTCAACTCAATCCGACTTTAAACGGGGACCCGGAGGTAGTTTGACTCTAGTGGGACCTACACACTAGTTAGGCTTGGCCCACATGATATTAATTTTAGTTCACATGATAGAAATATTTTAGTTAGAGGTTAGACTAATTATTATGGATAAGGTTAGTGTGATTAGAGACTTTAGAATGACTAATTTAGCCCCAACCAATTAGCCCTTTCCTAATACTCATAGAATAGGTTAGTGGGGGCATTTTGGACCTTACCATAATAGGACAAATAGTACCATATGGCCAGCCACTTTGGGAGAGGATAGGCTCAAGTACATTTCATTATTCTCATCCACACTCTCTCTCTTGTTCTTCCACCAAATCCTTCCATTTCGCCACCAAATCTTCTACTTTCCTTCTCCATTCTAGCCAAGGAGGAAGCTACCCAAGTTTGGGAGGATTCGGAGCTCGTTCGTGTCCTTTTGGAATCTCTACGTGTCGGTGTCGCTCCGGGAAGGCTTTTCTTCGATTCGATCTACCGGGAGGTATAAATCCCTTCTCCTTTTCATTTCCTCATGCATATAGGTCTATTTTGAACCCATAAGAATGACCCCCATGGTTGTATCTCCATTTGTGTCCATTTCGTGTCCATTTGGAGGTCATAGGAGTGTCCTTTGTGTTGTGGTTGTGTCCATGTGGGAAAACCCCAAATTTGGACACATTATGTGTTGTTGTTATGTATGAATAAATTATTACATGTTTAATCTCATATTTTTGTATTGAAGATGTGTTCTATAGTGTCTCATATATATATTAGTGTAGAGAGTGAGTTCTTGATATATTATGTTATATACTTGTGTTCTTTTGTCTCAAACTACCCAAATCCGTCATGATTTTTATCCACGTTTTTAATTTCAGCCCTAACTTAGAAATATGTTAACTTCTAGTTTAAAGCTCGGTTTAATCTCTCGTTTTTTTTAAAAGAAGCGTATTGAAATTAGCTTTCCAAAAACATATATTAATAGGCCTAATTCTTTTTGTAACTTTCTGGAGAATTATTTAAGTGTCATCTGTACGAAAGACAAACGCGTTCTCGGTATTTTCGCAATTCCGGGAGTTTTCGGAAACGAAATGCGATCCGTTTGAAGTTTCGAAAAGCTAACACATAGATCTATAACATACTCTAATCCTAGATTTTAATTCATGCTGAGATAATACAGTATTGATTATTAGTAGGAGTTACTATTCGGCATATGCATTTTGTGCACCCTTGTGTGTAATATAATATTCTATTTGATTTTAACCCATGTTAATGTATATACATTATATAATTAAATAGAGAATACAAGCATGAGTAAATATTTAAATAAATGATGTATGAGGTGTAAGTATCCTATCTAATGTAAGCATGTATAAGTATGGCTTGTAATGAATATGTAGGTTCCATAGTATGTAATGTATGGTGCATATAGTAGTGCAAGAGAATAAATGAATGATGAATGAATGCAAGCATGAATATAATGTAATAATAGATGTAATGTATGTAATATACAAGTTAATGAGATATAATGTTCTATGTTAACACAAATCCTATATTACCTCATATACCCCTTACACTATGTAGACACTATCACACTTGACACTTTGTTCACTTACACTTTGACACTCTTTGATATGTATACACTATGTATGCTCATTTAACCCTCACTTGTCCCTTTGCCATGTTCACATATACACACATAGCCTCTTAAATAAGTATTTATGAATACAGTTAACTTAGCTATGTATGTATATTATATATATGTTAGCATATTGTGTTGTAATATATAAGTTTATATAACCATTTGAAATGCCATGATTATAGACCTAATGTTGAATACCAATATATGCATGTGTATATATGTGTAGACATATATAGTTTAAAGTAATAGATTACCTAGTGTATATCTAATGTGAATTCTTGTCTATTTGAGTATTGAATAATTGCATGCTATATAGAGTTGGGTGTATGTTGGCTTGTATAGCCTTGTATTGATGTGTGCTTGCTAGGATAGTCTTGGTTAGGCCTAGTAAGACTTGCTGGGTTAGGACATGACCTACTTTGACCTAGTTTGACTAGTGCAGTTGACCAGAGTTGACCAAGGGTTGACTTTGGCCTAGTTTGACCTAGATTCATGTAGAATACATGGTAGTGCTTTATATTACCCTTCTGGACATGTTGTGACTTGTGCTGTTCCAATTAGGAGCCAGACACCACTCCTCGGACAGTATATTCTCTTCGGACATTCAGGATACCAGGCGAGTACATTCTCTGATCATTTCATATCCTGCATTAGGAGTATATTTCCTGCTTTAGATTACTTTATATGATGCTGACACGTTGGAAACATGGATTAGTACTATATGGATCTTGTTGGGCGACGTTATCCCTTTAGCGGATACATCGGGTATTTCGTGTTCGTGTACTTTATCGTGAACATCGTGTACTCCTTGTATTTGTGACATTCGTGTACGAAACGTGTAAAATCGTGTATAATCATGTATTCACATGACCTTCGTGTACAATAACATAACTTAGCCAGATCCTTGTGTATTGATCGGGGCGGGGGAGTAGAAGTGGTTATGTATTCAATCTTGTAGATTACTCGTGTACAACCTTTGTAGATTACTCGTGTATAACATCGTGCCGTTTACATAACCAACTTGTGCTCTGAATTACTAGACACTATCAGTTCTCTATATATTGTAGCTATTTACTTACAGTCTCTCTCTTTTTATCATATTATTTCTTCAGATCCTGTATCTTACTCTCTAGCATGTTTATATTACCTAACCGGTTATGATTTTGTTGAGATGTAATATGCTCGCTCCTGTCCTGACTGGACCTGTTGATAATTTTTTCAGATAGCCTGGGATTGCCTGCTAGCCTAGAGGAGACACAGTAGAGGTTGTTTAGATAGTTATTTCATTTTGTCTGGAGTTGTATTTACTTGTGGATTACTGTATTTGAGTTTTGAGATATATTTCTGGGATTATGTATCTTAGACACTTAGACTTCTATCTCATGTATCTCTTTTTATTTCATGTTTATCTATCTTTATCATTCTACCTTAGATTGTGATTGAGTTGTACCTCTGTGTTGGCCTCCTTATGGAGAGTATTCATATTATGCTAGTTATAGTTCATGACCTAGAACAGCGTTCTACCGCCGACACTGCGGCGTAGGCTGGGCACTGTTACGTATTCGTACCCTCACGGTGGGTGCGGGTCGTGACACGTTTTTAGTGGTGGCCCATGCAGGTCGAGTTTATATAGTGGTATTCGAACTAGAATACCACTACAGCCTGCTGTAGGAATAGGATATATTTTGAAGGTACTCAATCACGGTTAGGATTCCTTGAGAGATTCCTGGGACGATCCTTGAGAATCTTATTTTAACTTCGATTTGAAATCTGTTTTTTCCTGATTTGATTTACCTTTACTTCCTGTTATTGAACTTGATTTTAATGGATTATTATTGAATTTCGAATCTTGATGTAAGTGGTTGAATTTGAGTCTGTATTTTTATGATTTTTGATGGATTATTGTTGAATTTTGAATCTTGATGATAGTGGTTGAATTTAAGTCTGTATTTTTATGATTTTTGATGGATTATTGTTGAATTTTGAATCTTGATGTTAGTTGTTGAAATTGAGTTTGTATTTATATGTATATGCATATTTTTTTGGAATTAAGGTATAACCTGATAACATACTTGATAAGGACAGTGAGAAAGGTAAAAGTCTACTCTATTATGGAATTTAGAATTTATTGCAGTCATATTTGCTAGCATGACAAGGACGTAGAGCCTGATATAGCTATACTTATCTTAGTTATGAAATCTAGATTTTCTTGCAGCCATACCGGGTGGCGTGGTAAGAATTCTAGATAACATGATTATAGGGTGTATGCCTTATTATGGACTCTATTGTTTATTGCAGCTATGCTTATTGGCGTGGCAGAATTCTGACAACATAATTTCAAGAAGACGCATATGATTATCAGATTGTACCTTAAATATTTTTGAACATGTTTTCTCTACTTTTGTTTCAGTCCTTCAAAAAAAAAAAAAAAAAAAGAATTGTTATTTGTTTGTTTTGTTTTGTTTCTCATTTATTTAACTTAGGAGTAGCTTTAGCTGTTTTTATAAACTTTGTGTAACTTCTTACTATGAAATTCTTCTTAATACAATGAATCGATGATTTTGCTAGACTTTATCTTGGATTTGAAAATTTAGCTCTGGGTTTCAAAATAGGTTTTTCTTTTAAACGGATAAGCAGAACAGATTTTATCGTTATTTCCTTTTTGCTACTATCCTTGTATTAAATAATAATAATAATAAAACTGTCTTGATTTTACCAATCACCTACTTGCAATCTTGGTAGGAATCTAAATCTTAGTCTTAACGTAGAATTAATTTTTTTATTAGGACATGAGAATATATGAATATATATATATATATAGTGGACACTTGCCTGGCACGTATGCATGCTACACTTTGAATTCCAACCTATCTAAATACATATTAATTTGTTGTTGATGTTTAAATTGTCAAAATCCCAATATTTCTGGTTCTCTGCTTTTTCCAGTTTAAATTCGTAATTCAAATATAAATTTTATGATAATAGTTTTATTTATATCACTGTACATGTATGTCATACCTAGAGTTTTATTTAAAATTTTTTTTTTGAGTTTTGTGTTTAAATTTGTCAAATCTGAGACTATGTGCATATTAACCCTTAATACTGGATTTTAAATGTTAGTTCAAATTGATTGTTTTAAATGTAATATTTAGAGCTGCGTACATTGTTGTTGTAGGGATATAATGTTAGGTTTCATATTCTTACATGATAGGTTGTGATAAGCATTGAGTTGGTTTTGATGTACAAATTCTCCAAAATCCTGAAAACTGAATACATGTTAACATTTTTACATTGATTTTCATGTTTAGTTCAATTTCTGATTTAACATGTAATATTGAACTGTATGCGTAGATAAATGTATAGATAGGATGTTAGGGTTTCATTTCTATCATGTTAGGATGTATTGGGACCATTGAGATTGGTTGCGATGTTCAAAACCCTAAAATCTGAAACTGTGTTATGTTAATATTGCATTAGTTTAAATGTTAGCTTATTTTCAGATTTTGTATGTAAATGCTGAACTAAAACTGGGTTTAACCTTTCAATACTAAAGCTATAACCCTGTACAAGGACACACACACCCTAACTTAGTATACGCTGCCATGTAAACCTAGCCCTTCCTCTCTATGTTATGTTCATATATCTATATAGATGTATATATAGTTTATGCATACATGTTGTAATGTATATAGATACATAACTAAATTTCTACCTCTCTATACATAAAAAAAAATATACATATAGATATATGTATATATATGGTTAGCCATGCATGTTATGAGTAAATGGGTTGTGCATTATAGATTGTTTAACCAATATGCCATGAGTAGTGTAACTTGATAGCTATTGTTTTGAAATCCAAATCCTCCTATACACTTTCATGTATATTTCACACACACACACATGTCTACTATCTAACCATATGAACATGTCCACATACACCCATACACACACTAACTACATAACTTGTACATAATGCTAGCTTTTTCCTCTCTAACGCTATATATATATAAATATATTGTGATTGGATTTTCATGCAATTGGCTTTCATTCTTTAACTTTTGATTTTGATTTTCTTGAATAGTACCCCTTATTAGATAAATGGTAGTTAACTTTATTTTATTTTGATAAGTACCAGTTTTTATATAGGATGGTAGATTGCCTTACAGTCTTGATGATTGTTATTTCTGTATTTTTTCTAGTTTAGCACCGTAGATTGCTTGTGTGTTTTGATACCATATGACCGTTTTGGTTTAGCATGACTAGTATACCTAGATGAGACATTCACTACCACCGTATGCCATGACCCTGTATGTCATCCTTTTAAATCGTATGATTGTTTAAGTTCTGAGACTTTGATTGTGGAGGGTTTGACCTAGAAGGAGTATGAACATTTTAATTTTGAGGATAACATTTTTCTAAGGTGGGTAGACTTGTAACACCCAGTTCTCTAAAATGAGGGTAATTTTAAAATTTTGTAATTTTAATCATTTATTGATTTGACATTTAAATCATGATATAATTTTTGGAAATTTTTAAATCATTTTAAAACTATTTAAAATCATGACTTGTGATTTTGATATTTTACTAGTGAAACCCTAGAGACTGTTTGACCTAGAGACTAACCATGTGATTAGGATATTTTAATGTCATTTCTGGCCTAAGAATATTTTGCATTTGACCTCTTTGAATTATTTTGATATTTATTGCGTTGGTGATTGTTGATTTTGACCTTGATAGGTGTGCTTTTGTGATGGTTTTGTGTCCGTATCGGACACGTATCAGTTTTTATTTACAAATGTTTGATGTGCCTCAAAGAGATTTTTTTTTATTGCTGATTTTTTTTTAAAAGTATTTGAATGAGATTGTTTTCTGCATGTGTTTCCTGTGATTGCTTTGTTTTAATTTCGATGACGAAATTTTTTTTAAGGTGGATAGATTTGGCACCCCCAGTTTTCAGAAATAGGGATATTTTTGTCATTTTACATTTTTGAATATTTTTAAAATTTATTTTATTATTTATGATATTATTTTGGGGTTGAAATTTATTTTATTATTATGATATTGTTTTGGGGTTATTTGAGTCGGGTTCGAATTTCAACTCAATCTGACTTTAAACGGGGACCCGGAGGTAGTTTGACTCTAGTGGAACCCACACACTAGTTAGGCTTGGCCCACATGATATTAATTTTAGTCCACATGATAGAAATATTTTAGTTAGAGGTTAGACTAATTATTATGGATAAGGTTAGTGTGATTAGAGACTTTAGAATGACTAATTTAGCCCCAACCAATTAGCCCTTTCCTAATACTCATAGAATAGGTTAGTGGGGGCATTTTGGACCTTACCATAATAGGAAAAATAGCCCCATATGGCCAGCCACTTTGGGAGAGGATAGGCTCAAGTTCATTTTATTATTCTCATCCACACTCTCTCTCTTGTTCTTCCCCAAATTCCTAGAGAGCAATCCCTAGCAATTTCTCCACCAAATTCTTCCATTTTGCCACCAAATCTTCTTCTTTCCTTCTCCATTCTAGCCAAGGAGGAAGCTACCCAAGTTTGGGAGGATTCGGAGCTCGTTCGTGTCCTTTTGGAATCTCTACGTGTCGGTGTCGCTCCGGGAAGGCTTTTCTTCGATTCGATCTACCGGAAGGTATAAATCCCTTCTCCTTTTCATTTCCTCATGCATATAGGTCTATTTTGAACCCATAGGAATGACCCCCATGGTTGTATCTCTATTTGTGTCCATTTCGTGTCCATTTGGAGGTCATAGGAGTGTCCTTTGTGTTGTGGTTGTGTCCATGTGGAAAAACCCCAAATTTGGACACACTATGTGTTGTTGTTATGTATGAATGAATTATTACATGTTTAATCTCATATTTTTGTATTGAAGATGTGTTCTATAGTGTCTCATATATATATTAGTGTAGAGAGTGAGTTCTTGATATATTATGTTATATACTTGTGTTCTTTTGTCTCAAACTACCCAAATCCGTCATGATTTTTATCCACGTTTTTAATTTCAGCCCTAACTTAGAAATGTCATAACTTCTAGCTTAAAGCTCGGTTTAATCTCCCATTTTTTTTAAAAGAAGCGTATTGAAGTTAGCTTTCCAAAAACATATATTAATAGGCCTAATTCTTTCTGTATCTTTCTGGAGAATTATTTGAGTGTCATCTGTACGAAAGACAAACGCGTTCTCGGTGTTTTCGCGATTCTGGAAGTTTCCGGAAACGACACGCGATCCGTTTGAAGTTTCGAAAAGCTAACACATAGATCTATAACATACTCTAATCCTAGATTTTAATTCATGTTGAGATAGTACAGTATTGATTATTAGTAGGAGTTACTATTCGGCATATGCATTTTGTGCACCCTTGTGTGTAATATAATGTTCTATTTGATTTTAACCCAAGTTAATGTATATACATTATGTAATTAAATAGAGAATGCAAGCATGAGTAAATGTTTAAATAAATGATGTATGAGGTGTAAGTATCCTATCTAATGTAAGCATGTATAAGTATGGCTTGTAATGAATATGTAGGTTCCATAGTATGTAATGTATGGTGCATATAGTAGTGCAAGAGAATAAATGAATGATGAATGAATGCAAACATGAATGTATTGTAATAATAGATGTAATGTATGTAATATACAAGTTAATGAGATATAATGTTCTATGTTAACACAAATCCTATATTACCTCATGTACCCCTTACACTATGTAGACACTATCACACTTGACACTTTGTTCACTTACACTTTGACACTCTTTGATATGTATACACTATGTATGCCCATTTAACCCTCACTTGCCCCTTTGCCATGTTCACATACACACACATAGCCTCTTAAATAAGTATTTATGAATACAGTTAACTTAGCTATGTATGTATATTATATATATGTTAGCACATTGTGTTGTAATATATAAGTTTATATAACCATTTGAAATGCCATGATTATAGATCTAATGTTGAATATCAATATATGCATGTGTATATATGTGTAGACATATATAGTTTAAAGTAATAGATTACCTAGTGTATATCCAATATGAATTCTTGCCTATTTGAGTATTGAATAATTGCATGCTATATAGAGTTGGGTGTATGTTGGCTTGTATAGCCTTGTATTGATGTGTGCTTGCTAGGATAGTCTTGGTTAGGCCAAGTAAGACTTGCTGGGTTAGGACATGACCTACTTTGACCTAGTTTGACTAGTGCAGTTGACCAAAGTTGACCAAGGGTTGACTTTGGCCTAGTTTGACCTAGATTCATGTAGAATGCATGGTAGTGCTTTATATTATCCTTCTGGACATGTTGTGACTTGTGCTGTTCCAATTAGGAGCCAGACACCACTCCTCGGATAGTATATTCTCTTCGGACATTCAGGATACCAGGCGAGTACATTCTCTGATCATTTCATATCCTGCATTAGGAGTATATTTCCTGCTTTAGATTACTTTACATGATGCAGACACGTTGGAAACACGGATTAGTATTATATGGATCTTGTTGGGCGATGTTATCCCTTTAGCGGATACATCGAGTAATTCGTGTTCGTGTACTTTATCGTGAACATCGTGTACTCCTTGTATTTGTGGCATTCGTGTACGAAACGTGTGAAATCGTGTATAATCATGTATTCACATGGCCTTCTTGTACAATAACATAACTTAGCCAGATCCTTGTGTATTGATCGGCGCAGGGGAGTAGAAGTGGTTATGTATTCAATCTTGTAGATTACTCGTGTACAACCTCTGTAGATTACTCGTGTATAACATCGTGCCGTTTACATAACCAACTTGTGCTCTGAATCACTAGACACTATCAGTTCTCTATATATTGTAGCTATTTACTTACAGTCTCTCTCTTTTTATCATATTATTTCTTCAGATCCTGTATCTTACTCTCTAGCATGTTTATATTTCCTAACCGGTTATGATTTTGTTGAGATGTAATGTGCTCGCTCCTGTCCTGACTGGACCTGTTGATAATTTTTTCAGATAGCCTGGGATTGCCTGCTAGCCTAGAGGAGACACAGTAGAGGTTGTTTAGATAGTTATTTTATTTTGTCTGGAGTTGTATTTACTTGTGGATTACTGTATTTGAGTTTTGAGATGTATTTCTGGGATTATGTATCTTAGACACTTAGACTTTTATCTCATGTATCTCTTTTTATTTCATGGTTATCTATCTTTATCATTCTACCTTAGATTGTGATTGAGTTGTACCTCTGTGTTGGCCTCCTTTTGGGGAGTATTCATATTATGCTAGTTATAGTTCATGACCTAGAACAGCGTTCTACCGCCGACACTGCGGCGTAGGCTGGGCGTTGTTACGTATTCGTACCCTCACGGTGGGTGCGGGTTGTGACAGGTCTCTGGCCCTGTCCCTGGTGCTGCTGAGCACGCGCTGGTGCCTGTTGAATCTGTAACAGAGGCTGCTGCTGAAATGGCCTCTGCTGATGCTGAAAGTGGAGGTGCTTGGCTGGTCCCGTACTGGAACTCGCCCCCATGGTATCGTCGCTACTTTTTGGCTTGAGGCTGGAGTCCTCCTCTGTAATCTGTGCGTCCATCAATATCTGATCGAACGTCGCATCACGGCGACCCGAGGTACGGGTGCGCACTGCATGAATAAGTCCCCCATGGAACTTACGAGCCTTCTACCCCTCATCCTGGATCATATCGGGAGCGAACCTGCTAAGGCGGAAGAACTCTGTTGCATACTCGTCCACCGATGAGTTCCCCTGCACTAGACCCACGAACTGGCCCTCCAATGCTGTAAGAGCTACGTCCGGGAAGAAATTCTCCTTGAAGAGCCTCCGGAAGTCCTCCCATGATAACCCTCTCACCGACGCACGAGGATCCGTCCGGTACCATGTCAGCGCGATGTCGAAGAATCGGCTAGCTGCGGCCGAAACCCAAAGTCCTCTAGGAAGCTCTGTTAGCTCCATACTCCGCTGCACGTCCTCTAACCAGTCATCTGCATAAAAGATGCCCTCCGTGCCCGTAAAGTCCCTCGAGCTCATCTTTCTAAAGTCTAATACTGTCTCCGGCCTGGACTGCTGCTGGTACGGCTGCTGGCCCGTAGGGCCCTGCACCGTACCCGGTGCCACTC
This sequence comes from Iris pallida, assembly GCA_029216955.1. NCBI lineage: Eukaryota > Viridiplantae > Streptophyta > Magnoliopsida > Asparagales > Iridaceae > Iris > Iris pallida. The sequence goes on from JANAVB010030220.1 coordinate 22,906,248, forward strand.
TCTCCACTGCTGCCAGTGCAAGCTGATGTGAGTTCTCCATGCTCTGCTTCAGCATCTCAATCTGACAGTGTGACGCCTCCGACTGGCGCTGTGACGCCTCTGCCTGGGCCCGCTGTGTCTCCATTATCTGCTGAAGGAGAAGGAACATATGATGTGTAACCGTCGGTATCGGTGGTGGTGGCGGCAGCATCTCCGGAACGATGACTGAAACCCTCTGGGGTGGAGGTAGTAGACCTCCCTGTGCAACTGTCGGGGTCTCCGGGATAGTGGAATCACTCGGGACAGTCTCGTGAACCTCCTCCTCAGCCTGATCAGATCTCTCAGGCAAGCTACTCGATCCAGTGGCCTGCGGGTGCGTCTTCGTCATCCTGGAGACGAATTAAAGCAAAGAGATCAATATGGCACATAAGAAGATATTATCAAAGAAGGACAGTTAATTTAATACAAGGGGAGTGATCATGATAATCAAAAGATCGGAAATTTCCTAGGTGTGATTGAGAAACTCCTATCATATCCTAGGACCTGCATCCTGATTGCAGGCTCGTAATTAGTACTCTAAGTCGAGCACCATTACGAGATCGTACTAGTTGCGACACCAGACCTGCGTGGGCTACCACAAAAACGTGTCACGACCCGCACCCTGATTAGGGGCACGAGAAGTGGGTACGTCCAGCCTACGTCGCAGCATCGACGGTAGAACGCTGTATATAAGGTCTCTAAATACTACGACTAACAGTATAAAGGTACATGTACAGTATATACACTCCGAGTGGAGGTGACATAGCAATACAGTCTCAATCACATAAATAAACTAGGATAGATAGTACGAAAGGAAATATAATAGATGAAAACAGAAAATAAGTTTAAGATCCACACAAGTCCAGAGCTATACATAACATCCCAGAGTCTTAAAATATAACATAGAAGCTACAGTCTGATAATGCTAGCTGGATCGCAGTCCAGTCAAACCTAGCTAAGCTACACTACTCTGGGAGTATAAAGTCTAATGGCTCTACTATCAGGCCACGGTCCTGGACTACTCCATCTGACTCGAGCCCATAATAGGTCGAGCAGTCTGCCTCAGAGTCATCTATAATATATCATAACGGTATCCTGTCAGGAAAATGAGCAAGTACAAGCACTAACAGCAGTTCCATGTGAATTGACAAATTTTATAAGAGACAGTATAATGAACTACAAGACAAAGATATATAAAAACTTGGGAACCAATCGAAAGCTGAGCTACAACCCTTAAACCAAACAAGGACCGGGGTTGTAACCCTTCTCCCGAGCAGAACCTAGTCTCCAATCAAGGTACAATATAAAGGCATGTAGAACATGTGAGTAACTGAATATCATAGCATGGTGAAAAAGTACTGAATGTAGAACAGAACAGGATATATGATAAGATAAGTAAATATAAAATGTGCCTTAAATTATTAGAGCGTTATGTGATCGGCAAGGGAAACATGATAGGGTTATCCACTTGGCCTGGCAATCCGCGGTGACCTCAACGGAAAGTCATGCCGGCCAACCTGGATAACATGGACGTGGAGGTATCTGCTACACCCTACGTGAGGTGAGGATGGCGCAAGCAAAATAGTGACATGGGGCTTTGATCACATAACCCCTAATAATTCCCCATCCCCGAGTAGTATAATGGACCTGGACATGACACGTCATGACACGGGATTCCCTAAGAGGATAGCTACTCCCTCTCAGGAATCGGTGTCTATACAAGTACAGGAAACAAGACAGGAAATGTACATATATACCAAGAAAATTCAGGAACAACATCTCATGTCATGACCCAACGTATACTAGTCCGTGAACTATCGTGACTGGAATAGAGTAAGACACTACAACTGAATCGGATATAGCAAATATCAAGACAATGAAAACTATCAAGACAATGAAAACTATCAGTGAATGTACTCGCCTGCTGTCCTGAGCTATAGGGTATATCAATGCTCAGAGCGGTAATCAGAAACCTAAAGATGAGATACTGTATGTTAATTTAAGTGTAAACAAGTTTAAGAATGATTCACAATGAATGATATAAAATCTAGGTCAAACAAGGTCTCACTGAGTCACACTAAGTCCTGTCAAGTCAAATCTAGGTCAAATCAAGTTATATCAAGTCAATTTAAGTCAGACCAAATCAACCCTAGGTCATACCAGTCATCACAGGTCAAAACAAGTCGGAGAAAGTCAAACGGTGTCAAGAGTTGGCCTACATTTAACTTTTGGTCAACTGGTCAACCCTGGTCAACTCTGGTCAACTCTAGGTCATCCTAGGTCAAATTGGTCAAATGTTGACCAACAATTGACTTTTGGTCAACTGGTCAACTCTGGTTTGGATTTGGTCAAATCTAGACAAAGTATTGACTCACGTTTGACTTTTGGGTAAAAAATCAACTCTAGGTCAACCGAGCCAAAATTGGCTCAAATATGACATTTGTAGGGTGTACCCAACATGCCACCCAAGTTTCAAGTCAATCCGAATACCCGAACTCCGTATCTCGAAATTACCCGATTATCCCTTAACATTTACCCTTAAACCGTTCCAACTTGACGCCAAGTGGCCTTCCCTTAGGAATTCCACTCCGTGCTTCCTAGGGAAGTAAGGTACTAGCCTATACAACCATTACCTACCAAGTTTTCTAGGGTAAGTGGACATCCAGTCCATCTTACGGTCCGAATCTTTCGTTTACCCGTTATCTTGAATATTTCAAGATACGGGATGGTGCGGTGCGATACCATATCCCCAAAACCACACGCAACCCCGATCCCAACTCCGAAGCCTACCCACAAAATCTAAATCATATTATCTAAGTTCCCTCCAAGTTTCGATGCGTTCCGAATCACGGAACTCAAATTCACCCTATCACCAAATCTAACTCACCCTCTTTAACTCACTAACTCAAACTCTCTTCAACCTATACTTTTCACACTCTCTTGGGACAAGTTTTGGTGGTTATTCTAGTGGTTTTATTAGGATTATATAGAGCTAATAATAGGGTATATATATATGTATATATATTAGTATATATATATGGGGGTATATACGTGGGGTTACGGGGGTCAAAAAGGGGGCCTAAAAGGGTGCTAAACTGCTGTAGCGGCTGCTGCAATTTTTGCTACTGCTACTGCTGTTTTTGGGGCTGTTTAGGGGGGCAGCAGCCCCTTGCTGCTGTGGTGCCCTCCCTCTTCCCCTTCACTTCTCTCACTCATTCTCCCTCTATTTTCCTCTCTAAACTCTCAATCTCTCACATCCATATCCATATATATATAGATATAGAGACACTCACACACACACTCTAATCTCTCATTCTTCCCTCTCCATATATGTAAATACACACTCTCACACATACATATCTACATACACAAATACATATATATATATATATATATATATATATATATATATATATATATATATATATATATATATATATATATTATATATATATATATATATATATATATATATATATATATATATATGCACTCACACACACACACATAGACACACACACTCCCACACATGCACACACACACACACACACACACACACACACACACACACACACACACACACACACACACGCACACACACATATAAATACACACTCTCAACACCACTACCACTCTCCCCTACACACACAAATACACATGTATATATATATATATATATATATATATATATATATATATATATATATATATATGCATATATATATATATACCTCTCTAAAATATATATATATATATATATATATATATATATATATATATATATATATATATATATATATATATATATACCTCTCTAAAAATGATAAATCCATAAATAATCTTTAAACTAGATTTTAGGGGAACCTACCAAATCTAGGGTCAACTTGTAGAGAATGGTCCCCTCCCTAATTTATGTGAAGAAAATATGAGAATTTATAAGGGTTTAAAAGCATACCTAAAAATGGATTTGGAAGATGAAGAAGGAGTTGAAAAGAAAAGAAATGAAGAGAGATGAAGGAAACTTAGTGGTGAAGAAATGAGAGGTGGAGGGGTGGCCTTATGTGGCCAGCCATGGAGGGATAGGGTAGGGGCACTTGTAATTACAAGTTTGCCCCTCCCTTGCTTCTAGGCTAAGTTAAGTCCCAAAACTGGTTTCGAAAGTTGCTAAAATTAAATAAAAATTATAATTAAACTTAATTACTCATGGGGGACTAGTCCAAACTCCTAAACCTAAAAGTTTAGTGTTGTGGGCCATGGTTAAATAACATGCTAATTACGACTCAAGTTAAAATTCACCGGGGTCCCGAATTAACTCGGAATGCGATAAAATTCGAAAACGACTCCTATAATAATTAAATATTAATATTCATGAAATAAAATTCTCAAAAATATTATAAAATAGAAAATTACCATTTTACCCCTAACTTGGAAAAGTGAGGGTGACAAGATGAGAAGGTTGTCCCCAACAGAGTCGCCATTTTATTTCACTTAACAAAATGCCTAAAAAATAGCTTTTGAAAAAAAGGAGAAAAAGTAACAAAGTACAAGTTGTTCTGGAAAGTATTGCTATAGAAGTCTGATCTGAGAGCGATCACTTTGTTCCTTGGACCATACGATGATGATGAAGAAAATAGCTTGAAAAAAATAAACAATCGGAAGAACTAAGTCACCGAAAAGGTATCGAGCAATGGCACTGATGGCACAGTCGAATGCTTTCTTGCTTTGCTTCATCCTGTTCCTGAGAAAAAGTTGAAGAAATGCTTCTGGGAATATCACTCTGAAAGTATAAGTTTTTTCAGAATCTCCTTTCCTGTCTCTATTGATCTCTTGATGATCTTGTCTGTGTTGAAAATAAGTCTATTTATAGACAAGACCTTTTGTGCATAAAAAGCAACAAAAAATGGGTCTCTACACTAGTAACTGTCACCCACAATGTAAACTATCCTCTACACACGTTGACACGTATCCCATGTAGAGTTTTGATCTCTAGGCTTGGTGACACGTGTCCTACTACTTCAACAAAATGGGGAGAGCACGTACACACGTTCCTCGATAAGTGTGACATGAAAGCCACGTAAGCAAGCCACGTTCTCATGTAGTCAGGAAAGCTCGGGCATAAAATGACCCAAAACATACTTCTTGCGTAAAGTAGCAGACTGGGAGTAAAAATAGCCCAAAATAAACTTCCAGCGTAAAGTGGCTAAAAATAGTCTTGAGCGTAAAATTAGCTCAAATAAACTTTACGCACACAATAGCCTTGAGCGTAAAAGCTCGAAATAGCTATCATGCATAAAAGAAGCAGCTTATTGAGCGTAAAGTAGCCCATCTGCACACTAAATGACAAGCGTTGGGTTTGGTGAAAAGATCTCCTCGGCTTCTGCGTACTGCTGTCAGAAAATCATTCTATCAGATCAAATCACTAGCATTAAATACGTCCTGACAGTCTGTCGTCCACGCGTAAAGGTGGAGGATAACTCTCGCGTAAAAAGCTTCTCGCGTAGAGAATAGCTTGCGTGGAGAGTAGCTCGCGTAGAGTCTGAGTTTGACTCAGTTTGAATTGCGTAAAGTTCTTAACTTCTTTGACTTGGTCTTTGAAGTACTTTTTACGCTCTTACTCGGATTGGGGGAGATAGCTAACTGATACTAATTGTGTGTGTCTTTGCGTGTGTGTGTGGGGGAGAGAAGGAGGAGGAGGAGTTAGGTTAGGGTTTACCGGAGAGGGTAGGGGTCACCGGGGGGGAGGGAGTCACCGAGAGCTCGAGGGAAAATGGATTGGGGGAGGAGAAGCTCGAGGAGGAGGTACTCGACGGGGGGGTAGGGGTCTTCGGGGAGAGGAAGTCGCCGGAGGGGGAAGGGAGTTGCCGGGGGGAGGGAGTCGTCGAGAGCTCGAGGGAAATTTACGAAATTTTTGAGTTTTCGAGTGAGGGGGAAAAGGAAACAGGATTGTGCCCTAAGTAAAAAAGTTAGCGACGTCAACAGTCGACGTCGCTAACCGTCGCAACCATTTTAATATAAGCGACATATTTTAATAATATGTCGCTGAACGTCGCTATTCCGCGATGAAATGTATCTAGTGTCGCTGAACGTCGCTATTCAGCGATGTTTTGCGATGTCAATAGAAAGGAGTCGCTATATTATATATTTAGCAACGGTATTTTATTTCGTCGCTAAACAACGTCACTAATATGGCGTATTTTAGTAGTGTGTTGATGGTTGGGTTCGGATCTACCCGAAAAGAAGGGTGATGGTGGTGAGGCTGCAGTGGTGTTTTGGGCTGTAATTGTGTTGGTGATGGTGTCGGAGTTTTGGGGACAAAGATGGTGGTGGTATCGGAGTTTTGGGGACGAAGATGGTGGTGGTGGTGTGGCGGTCGGGACTCGGGACGTGGTGGAGTCAACGGTGGTAGTGGCGATGGCTGAGGAATCGACGGAGGCAGGGAGAGGACACGAGCGGGGATGGGGTTTAGAGTAGGGTTATGTTAGGGATTTGATTGTGTCGGGATTGTCGACACGGGAAAAGGTTCATGTACATGTAAATGTTGGAAAAAGTTGTGGGAGGGGAAACATGGACACGATGCACGTGGGTAGTGGAAATTATGGAGGAGTACCTGCCTATTTATAGGATGTGGGAATTTTTATTTGGATAGGATTGTGGGGGTTTTAAATCTCCATAGATAATATCATATTTATTTAATTTGCTTTAAACATTTAGTTGTTTGAATCCAATTTAAACATCAATAAATCTTCATTTTGAAAATTGTACTATTATTTACAATAACTAATAAATATTTATGAAAATGGGTATGCACAATAATATTCATATAAATATACCTTTCTAGTATTCTATAAAAATATTATTTATTATTTATAACTGAAGGGCCTTTAAAATGAAAAGAACAAACTTAGCAATTTTTGTATGATAGCAAAGTATTTATTATATAAATTATTTTGAACTATAAAAATAAAAATAAAAATATTTTTCTAAAAATATGTACGCTCACACATATTCGTACTTGACGAGCAATTACGAAATACGCCGTTTGCGTACAACGTACAATACGACTACGCAATGTACAATACAAAAATTTTAAATCAGTACCAAAATCGATAAAAATGTAGTTGAAATTTAGGAGTTTTACACCCTGTCATCCTTTCTGCCCTAGTTAGCCATGGCTCCAAAAGCTTCTAAGTCGACTGGTGCTGCAACCAAAGGGAAGGAACTCGCCTCTCCGTCGAGAGCTGCAGACTCTCCTTCAATTCATCCTGACGTGCAACCCCCTATCAAGGGTAAGGACGGCGGGAAGATGGATTTAATTTTTGAATGTCCATATCGCATATTTTATGCACTGGCCTGTCATGCGTTGCCACTGTGCTTTAGGCGTGATTGATGCACGCCCTATCTGTATACGTTTTATATGATGGGGGTCGCATGGCAGATGCGTATGCTTTTGTCTTCTTCTGAATGTTAACCCTCTCCCCTTTTTCTCTTTTCATATTTTGTAGGGTTTTGGCTAGCAGGTTTCTCTAGGACCGGTATCGTCTATTTTGGGCATGGTGAAGATACAAAACTTGACACATACATCAGAGAGCTGAGAACTCTTCATGCTTTGGAAGAGTTTTTCTCAGATGGTAGGAAGAACCTTTATATGTCGGAGAGTCGGACGGTGATGGGACGTCATCGTGAAGGTTTTGTTTTCACGGCTCTCTAAGTAGCCAAAAACAACACTAGGGATGTTGTTTTGAAGGTATGGTCTTTTGGAGGAACGGGCATAAGATGTCCGCAATACAGAGGAGAAAAAAGCATATTATATTTGCCTTCCTCCGTGCAGCTCCTCGGAGATTCAACAGCCTTGTTGGCTTCTCAGCAGTAAAACATGACTTTTTTCGAGGGCCGTAAAACTGCTTTTTGATGAAGTCGAAGTGCTGCTAAACTGACCAAACTATGTATTGCTAGATTTTTCTTTCTTTTCTTTCTACTGCCGATGTCGTCCTATGAATGTAACTGATTTTGAATAAACAGAATACATTCACCCCATCTTTGTTTATGGTATCTGTGGTGCTGGTATTAGAGGGCCTAATACAATATTTTGATAAAGGATATCCCATTGGAAGACTTTTTGTGGACCTATTGCCCTTTTGTGTATCTGAAAATACGAGCAAATAGATTTGAATGATGTTTTGTGGACCTACTACTCTTTTTGGTGCATCGATGGTGCGAGTAATAGATTTGGATAACTTCTGTGGACCTATTACCCTTTTGCACACCGGTGGTGCGAGTAATATTGATTTGGATAATTTTTGTGGACCTATTACCCTTTTGAGCACTGGTGGTGCGAGTAATAGATTTGGATAATTTATGTGGACCTATTATCCTTTTGCGCACTAGTGGTGCGGGTAAAAGATTTAATATGGACGTGATAGATTTTGTGGTCTTAATACCATGTCTTTTATCCCGGATTGGGTACAGGTGTTAAGTCAAGAGACCATCGGTATTAGGTAATATGGACATGATACATGATGATCATAAAAAAATTTGGACCTATTACTCTACTGTGCACTGGTGGTACTAGTAATAGATTTTGAGACAAAACCCAACAGAGGTAATATGGACGTGATAGGTTTTGTGGTCCTAACACCATGTCTTTTATCCCGGGTTGGGTACAGGCGTTAAGTCGGAGACTATCGGTATCAGAGATAATATGGACGTGATACACAATAATCAAGACCAGGAAGTTTGCTCAAAGATAATGGTACGCTGGGCATGTTGGCCCATTGGTCTTGGTCAAACCTGATTTTAATAATTGATCAAATTCTGTCTCAATATAAATGCACGTCAATTCAGATGTTTACCTACGACGTTTTGGACACTGCTCAACGATGGATATCTACTATGTTCAAGACCGAAGCTGTTTGCCACTCAGAATGTATTTCCTTTAAAGCAATATAATTTTTTATTTTATTGAGTCAAGGAATACATTGTACACCAAGTCGTCCTGGAAAATAGGCTATCCTAAAATCGTTTTTAAAAACTGACCTATCTTTTTAAAATGACCTATGTTTTTGAAAAACATCTTTTTACAAAAAGCTTCTGAAGGACTTTTCAAAAAGCCAAATTATTTTTCTCAAAATCAACTGACCAAACCCTGACAGAATTCGGCCAGAGTTCGGCCAAGTCGAACGTTATGTGAACGTTTGATTTTGAACTTGGTCTCTCTTCAGTTGCGATTTGTTACAAAGAGTTCTGTCCGAATTCTGCCCGAATTTTGTCAGAGTTCTGCCTTTGGAAAAACTATAAATAGAGAAGGATTTCGATCATTTCAAATCAACAATTCACTTTCAATCTCTTCTCTTCTAAAGCTTACATTTCTTCCAAAGAGTTCTAAAAAGCTTCCATTTTCAAATCCCAAGCCAATTACAATCCTCTAGTCGATTTGCCAGTACGGTGCGGTCTAAAAATTTTAGAGCAATTGTAATCAGAGGCTTGATTGAAGATTCAACTCTTCACAATTGAATTTGGTCGAGTTCTTCGTATCAAAGCTCGCGTCTGTAGAAGTTGCAAGGACTTCGTATGAAAACTTGCGGGGTTTTCCAATAGTGGATTCAACTGGCAGCTAGAGTTCTTCCGACTGGACTAGTCCTCACAAGAGGAAAACCAGTATAAATCTCGGTATTTACGTTTGCCTTCTGATTACCTTTTTATTACTGTCATTTATTTTGTGATTATTGTTATATCTGTGATCTAACTGCTAACGAGTTTTTTAATTAGCAATATTCTGCTGCCTACTCTATTCACCCCCCCTCTAGAGTATTCTGCTTTACGATTTCGTTCCTACAATTGGTATCAGAGCGGGTTATACAGGTAAAGCAAAGTAAAATTGCAGTTATATTCAATTGTTATATAGATTACAGCATTACACATGGCAACTGTAAAATTCACAAGTGAAGGCCAAGCCATAAACAAACCTCCACTGTATGACGGCATAAATTACACTTATTGGAAAACATGTATGAGTTTCTTTCTGAAATTTTGACTTATGGTCTGTAGTTATTGATGACTATAAAAAGTCCCCTCGTATTAATGTTGATGGAGTTTTATTGAAAAATCCTATGACAAATATACAGAGGATGAAAAAAAAGACCAGTCTTGACGCACGTGCTATTAACGCTCTATTTTGTGCTTTAGACAGAACTGAATTCAACATGGTGTCTACCTGCACAACATCAAACGAAGTATGGAAACTTCTCGAATTAACCCACGAAGGAACAACACAAGTCAAGGAGTCAAAGATCAGCAGACTTACTCAGGAGTACGAGGCGTTCAAAATGAAGCCAAGTGAATCAGTCACCCAGATGTTTAGAAGATTCTTGGACATTGTAAATCCTTTGTCTTCACTAGGCAAGGATTACAGTAACCATGAGAAGATTCGCAAACTTCTACGAGCTCTTACAAATAACTGGATTCCAAAGGCTACAACAATCATTGAAGGGAACGATCTCTCAACAATGTCTCTGGAAACACTCATGGGTAAGCTACTCACTCACGAGTTAGAACTTCAAGACTTTGAAGATGCTACACCAAAGAAGAAGTCAGAAAAGTCGATCGCTCTCAAGGCTCAACATAGAAGAACTGTCGACTCTGATGACAATGACTCCGACTCTGAAGATCAAGCTCTTCTGGTAAAAAAATTCAAGAAGTTCATTAGATTTAACAGGAGAACAAAAGACAGCAACAACAACAACGAGGAATATCCTATTTGCTACGGATGCAAGAAGAAAGGACACATGAAGAAAGATTGTCCAACAGCATCATCATCATAGAAAAGAAACAAATATGACAAAGGCTACATGAAGAAATCTACATCAAAGAAGTACGCCAACACAAGCATATGGCATGAAAGTGAAGCCAGCGACTCAGAAGATGAAAAATCAGATGACACCGTAAATGTATGCTTGATGGCTTGCGATCAGGTAATCACTAATCCTTTATTTGATCCTTATGATGATTTCACCTTCGAGCAACTAGGAGAGACTTTCAGTGACCTGCTAAATGATTACAGAAAACTGCATAATAAATATGAAACCTCTAAGAAGGTACTCAAAGAGTACAAAGGTGAACTAGGAAGACTTACCGACAAACTAGATCATGTTAGAAATAATGACTCTTCAAATGAGTTTAGTGAGCTTTCTTCTATTAAGTTGTTGTTACACGAGACTGTTAAGCTATCCGAAGAAAAAGACCAAACTATCATCCAGTTAAAGGAAGACCTATCTAAGGAGAGAAAGAGTCTCCAGTATACACAGATCAGATTAGAATCACTCACATTTGACTATACTAGATTATATGACACTTCCAAAAAGTTGGAAATTAGTTTAGGAAAACGGCCTAAAGTTGCTGCTTCCTATTCTAACACGTGTCAATTACCGAATCATCGGAACATGCCCAACAATGTCAGACCAAACCATACAAAACTATGCCCAAGAAGACTAATAGGCATGCATTCTTCTATACTAGAAAACCAAAACCTACCAATCATGCACCTCACACTACTTTCAACACTCAACATGCTAAATGTCATTATTGTGGCCTTATTGGTCATATATCATCTGCATGTAGAAAACTAACCAGTCAGGACCCTACAAGAAATGGGTACCAAGAGTTTCATCTGCAAATTGTTTTGTAGGTGGGACGTCCTTCACATGCTAGGAGCAAATGGATCCTCGACAGCGGTTGCTCACGGCACATAACCGGTGACGCTTTACTATTTGCAATACTGTCGAAGAAAAATAAAGAAGTATACGTCTCCTTCGGTAATAATTTAAGAGGGTACATAATCGGTATCGGTGACATTGGTAAGGCTCCCTATCCAGTGATTAAAGATGTTTGTCTAGTTACCGAGTTAAAACATAATCTGTTCAGCATAAGCCATTTAGCGGATCACGGTTATGGTATTAACTTCATCAAAGATAAATGTACTATAGTTGATAGTTCAACTGGTAGTACTATATTTGAAGGATTAGGGAAGACAACATATATGTTTTCTATTTGTTGGAAGATGCTAACAAAGCAGGTAGATGTTTGATGGCCAAAAGCATCGAGAGTCAACTATGGCATATGAGACTGGGCCATGCAAACATAGATACAATTTCAAGACTATCTACAAAGAAATTGGTACGCGGCTTACCGGATATTTTTTTCAAGAAGGATACGGTATGTAGTGAATATGAAAAGAACAAAGCTACCAAGTCCGCATTTAAATCTAAGAACGCTGTAAGTACCACTAGACCTTTGCAACTGTTGTATATGAACTTATTTGGACCCAGTAGAATTGCTAGTCTAGGTGGTAAGTTATATGCATTTGTCATTGTAGATGATTTCTCTAGATATACATGGGCTTATTTTCTAGCACGCAAGAATGATGCATTATCAGAATTCGTCACCTTTTGCAAGAAAGTATAGAATGAAAAAGGGTTCATGATTACTTGCATTCGTAATGATCATGGTTGCGAATTTGAGAATGCAGAATTCAAGCAATTTTGTGACACACGGTTATTTGTATGAATTCTCTTATCCTAGGACTCCGCAACAAAATGGAGTTGTGGAACGTAAGAACAGAACTCTATCTGAAATGGCTAGAGTAATATTAAACCAGTTTAGTCTACCTAGAAACTTTTGGGCTGAAGCTGTCAATACAGCATGCTATATTCTCAATAGGGTTCTAATTCGACCAATATCGAAGAAGTCCCCCTGCGAACTATGGTTTGATAGAACACCAAATGTTTCATATTTCAAGATTTTTGGTTGTAAATATTTTATTCTTAATACTAAAGACAATTTGAGTAAATTTGATGAAAAGGCCGATGAAGGTATATTTTTAGGTTATGCAGTAAAGAGCAAAGGATACATCGAAGAAAACTCCCTATGAACTATGGTTTGATAGAACACCAAATGTTTCATATTTCAAGATTTTTGGTTGTAAATGTTTTATTCTTAATACTAAAGACAATTTGAGTAAATTTGATGATGAAGGTATATTTTTAGGTTATGCAGTAAAGAGCAACGGATACAGAGTCTTCAACAAAAGAACCATGATCATCGAAGAACCAATCAATATCAAGTTTGATGAGCTAAATCAACACTTAGACGATGATGGCAATGAAGACATAATCACACCAAGTACAGCTACTGCAAAACCTTCACACAGAGATGCAGAACCATTACATCAAGCATCAGGTGAACCTTCAAGCAAAGAAGCCGGAACTAGCAATCCTGAGACTACACCAAAAGAGATGAGATTCTTGGCTGATCATCCAAAGGACTTGCTAATTAGTGAGATTACCAAGGGTGTAAGTACTCGTTCCTCTAATAAAGATATAGTTTCTTATGTTGCTTTTGTTTCACAGTTTGAACCCAAAAATATTGAAGAAGCATGTAGTGATAATTTTTGGCTAGATGCTATGCAAGAGGAATTAAACCAATTTGAACGGAATCAAGTTTGGGAACTTGTTCCCAAGCCCATTGATCATCCGGTCATTGGCACCCGATGGGCATTCCGAAACAAACTCAACGAGAATGTTTTAGTGACTCGTAATAAGGCTCGACTCGTAGCTCAAGGATACAATCAAAAAGAAGGTATCGACTACGATGAGACTTATTCCCCAGTTGCGAGATTGGAATCCATTCGCATGTTATGTGCATTTGCATATTTTCATAATTTTAAGTTATTTTAAATAGATGTCAAAAGCGCATTTTTAAATGATTTTCTAAAAGAAGAAGTTTATGTAGCTCAACCTCCCGGTTTTACTGATTTTAAATTTTTTGAATATGTTTTCAAGTTGAAGAAAGCCTTATACAGTTTGAAACAAGCCCCTCATGCTTGGTACGATCGTCTAAGCTCTTTTCTACTTGATAACGAGTTTTCAAAGGGAAAGGTTGACACTACATTGTTTATAAAATCTTTGAATAACAACATTCTTTCGATTCAAGTCTATGTTGATGATATTATTTTTGGATATACTGATGAATCTCTTTGTCAAGAATTTTCAAAGTATATGCAGAATGAGTTTGAGATGAGCATGATGGGAGAGCTGAAATTCTTTCTCGGACTGCAAATCAAACAAACCAACAATGGGACGTTCATAAATCAAGCAAAGTACAAAAAGGATCTATTAAAGAAGTTTGACCTGGAAGCAGTCAAGCCAGTTAGCACTCCAATGGCGACTTCAACCAAGCTTGATATTGATGAACAAGGCAAATCTGTCGACATACGTAAGTATCGAGGTATAATCGGTAGTGTCACGCCCGATCCTGTAGAGTCCTTTCGTCCTCATTTCGGACTCTTTGAGACCGTTCGTCCTCGCTAAGGCGTGATGCCGTGCAAGCCTAAGTTGCGTTTGCATAAGGCCAAGACCTGAAGCAAGACAAGATAGACAAGATTGACAATACGCAGCAAAATGTATCGTAGATAATTGAAGCAGCAGCGGACATATTTTAGAATACAAGCATTGAACACAGTGGTAACAAGGAACAATTTTCTTTATTGATTTCATTTCAACAGATTACAAGCTCTCGATTCTCTCCGATACAATGTTACATTCTCTCATAACTTTACAGATTACAATGATCCCGTTCCCATACATTACATCCCTTTATATACAAAACCAACTCTTGTAACAGATGTCATCTCTTGGCAGCTCTTCTGATTTCTAGCTCCTGAGGATGAGGTACGGGCTATCACTTCGGACTATCTTTCTCGATGCATAGTGCACCTTCATGCAGACTGATGGTGGGTCAGTATATCAGCATACTGGTGAATTATGGACAAAGAGCTATATTTGTCTGAAATGATCACTATTCATTTAATGAGAAAACGTTTCTTGTGATGTGATCTTGCTACTCTTTACCTATGTCCATTTCATGCATACAGAGTCACTTTACATTTCTTTTGAAAACATCTTTGAAAAGCAACATATCATTTCCATCTTAGCCGCTGTACCTCCCACGGGTTCAGCTCGTCGCTAACCGCTGTGACTCGCATGGGTTCAGCTCGTCGCTAGCCGCTGTGACTCTATTGGGTTCAGCTCGTCGCTAACCGCTGTGACTCGCATGGCATCAGCTCGTCGCTAGCCGCTGTGACTCTCTAGGGTTCAGCTCGTCAGTAAGTGGATACCCCACTGCACATGCAATATCAAATGAAACCATCATGCATCAATCGAGTAATTCATAAACAATTCCATCTTCTTTTCAAACAGGAAATCGTTCTCTTTCTTAGCAGACAATGTGCAGATTCTCTTATAAGCATACTCAAGATTACTGTCTTGTTATTAGTAATACATTCATTCAAAAGCTCAGATTCTTATTAGGCGCAAGCGAATCATAAAATGAGACTTCGTCCACTCACCCAGATCAATCGTCTTCTGTTGCAAAACCAGCAATCCGATCTTTCTGTCTATCTAGTGCCTTCACGGAGCGGAGCACTACATAATTACCCACCGAAAAGAAGTTTCGTCCTCGAAACTTAAGAAAAAAACTCACGATATCCTTAGCAGCGATAGTCCTCATCCTTCACCATCAGCAATCCATGAAATCACAATTCATATCAAAACTCTTGTTCAATCAAGCATTTCAATCTCAATCAATCAAATCGATAAAACATTTGTCGGCATCGTAAAAATATTTACAGACTTGTTATATGGAACGTTTATCTCATTATTGATATCGAGTAGGCAATGGAATTTCGATCAGAAGACATGTATAAATTTAATTGAATCAAAATTGGCCAGAGGATCGTATCGCTCTGATACCATTCTGTCACGCCCCGATCCCGTAGAGTCCGTTCGTCCTCGCTTCGGAATCTTTGAGACCGTTCGTCCTCGCTAAGACGTGATGCCGTACAAGCCTAAGTTACGCTTGCACAAGGCCAAGACCTGAAGTAAGACAAGATTGACAATACGCAGTGGAACGTATCACAGATAATTGAAGCAGCAGTGGACATATTTCAGAATATAAGTATTGAACACAATGGTAACAAGGAACAATTTTCTTTATTGATTTCATTTCAACAAATTACAAGCTCTCGATTCTCTCCGATACAATATTACATTCTCTCAGAACTTTACAGATTACAATGATCCCGTTCCCATACATTACATCCCTTTATATAAAAAACTAACTCTTGTAACAGATGTCATCTCTTGGCAGCTCTTCTGATTTCTGGCTCCTGAGGATGAGACACGGGCTATCGCTTCGGACTATCCTTCTTGATGCATAGTGTACCTGCATACTGACTGATGGTGGGTCAGTATATCAGCATAATGGTGAATTATGGATAAAGAGCTACATTTGTCTGAAACGATCACTGTTCATTTAGTGAGAAAATGTTTCTCATGATGTAATTTTGCTACTCTTTACCTCTGTTCATTTCATGCATACAGAATCAGTTTACATTTCTTTTGAAAAGCAATATATCATTTCCATCTTAGCTGCTGTGCCTCCCACGGGTTCAGCTCGTCGCTAACCGCTGTGACTCACATGGGTTCAGCTCGTCGCTAGCCGCTGTGACTCTCATGGGTTTAGCTCGTCGCTAACCGCTGTGACTCGCATGGTTCAGCTCGTCGCTAGCCGCTGTGACTCTCTAGGGATCAGCTCGTCACTAAGTGGATACCCTAATGCACATGTAATATCAAATGAAACCATCATGCATCAATCGAGTAATTCATAAATAATTCCATCTTATTTTTAAGCAGAAAACCATTCTCTTTCTTAGCAGACAATGTACATATTCTCTTATAAGCATACTCAAGATTACTGTCTTGTTATTAGCAATATATTTATTCAAAAGCTCAGATTCTTATTAGGTGTAAGCGAATCATAAAATGAGACTTCGTCCACTCACCCAGATCAATCGTCTTCTGTTGCAAAGCCAGCAACTCGATCTTTCTGTCTATCTAGTACCTTCGCGGAGCTTGGCACTACAGGTAGCTTATTGTATTTAACTGCTAGTCGATCAGACATTATGTTTAGTGTTTGCTTACGTGCACATTTTCAAGCTAATCCTAAGGAATCACACATGTGTGCAGTTAAGCGTATCTTCCGATACCTTAAAGACACTTCTTCTGTCGACTTATGGTATCCCAAAACCATGTCATTTGACCTAACCAGTTATTCTGATGCTGATTTTGCCGGATGCAAAGTAGATAGAAAAAGCACTAGCGGCACATGCCATTTCCTAGGAAAAGCTCTAGTCTCTTGGTTTAGTAAGAAGCAAAATTCTGTTGTATTATCAACAACCGAGGCTGAGTATATCGTCGTAGGACGTTGTTGTGCACAAATTTTTTGGATGAAGCAAACTTTAGAAGACTATGGATTGTATTTTACACACATACCCATTTTCTGTAACAACACTAGTTCTATTAATTTGACTAAGAATCCAGTATGTCACTCTCGTACTAAACATATCAAGATTAGACAACACTTTCTTAGAGATCATCAACAAAATGGAGATATAGACCTTGTATACATAGACACACATAATCAATTAGCTGACATACTCACAAAACCTCTAGCGGAAGATCGTTTCAATTATTTACGTCGAGAATTAGGAATTTTAGATGCCAATAATATTAATTAATTTTGTTTTATTAATTAATTTATTCAATACTCATTAACTGTTTTCGAGACAAGCCTAAAAAGAATTTGTCTGTTACGACGACTACGGTCGAAGCGAAGCGGTATTTAAGAGTTCCCCGGTGAACCTCCGTTAGCTGGGACAGTACTCCTACAGCTAATCCGAGACAGATACTGAGTAAAAAATATTAATTTATAAAATAATATTAATTATATTATTTTCAAATTTAAAATTACTAAACTCTGAATTAAATATTTGAAACGAATTGATGAAAAAGATGTGGCCCCATAATTTTTTTTAATATACATATATAGCCAGGCAACCCTTGGCGAATTTGGTCCGAGTTCGGCCCGAATTCGGTCAGAGTTCGGCTGGGTATATATATGTACCAGTCAGAACCCGAGGCCTCCTCTTCTTCATTCTTCCAAACCTCATCAAAACAGCAGCAGCCGGGCCCCGAAAATTCTAGTTCTTCTCCACCTTCCTTCTTCCAATCCATGCGGAGATCTTCGTCCAAAATTTAGATTCGTGCGGCGAATCTCGTTCTCTCCAGCATACCTGATTCTCGGAAGGTATAATTTCTTCTCTCCTCCACTTTCCAATTATTAGGGTTTCTAGTTTTTGGAATAAAATGCCTAAGGGATTCAATCCTTTCAAGAGGAAGAAGACACACGCCAGTGAAGATGCATCGTCTTCTGATCCGCATACGGATTCCCTTTTTTCTTCGGTCCAATCGGATGATGGTGCATCGGACGAGTTTTATTTCAAAACTCCCGACCAAGCCCTACTTTGGTATGCCGATTTCATTATACGTACTATTTGTACTGGATCTTCGATCAAATGGACTGTCTTTTTCGACCACCGTCCTTACTTTGAGATATTAGGGTTACAGTACTTTGCTATTTTACAATTCGTTATAGCTATAAATGCCATTAGATTATTTTACTGTAATTTTATGTTAGACACTTTTACCACGAGAACACGTTTTGGAGGGATAGATATCGAGTTTAATGATGACAAGCTAGCAGAAATCCTTGGTATTCCAAACGAAGGTGCCCCGCTCGATGACATCACTGATTTCGATTTCTTCGATGGTACGACTCTCGTTAGTTTCAAGAATGAGCTTTGTACGCCCGCACGTGCTCGTCCTGGAAAGTTTAAGGCCAATAACTTGAACTTGTTAACTATGAATTACATTGCATCATCTATTCAACTCTACTTCCAAATCCACTTCAAAAGATGATGTCACTGTACTTGAGCTTTCTGCTTTATATCACATTCTTAAGGGGATTCCTTTCTCTGCCCCTAAGACTATTATTCAGATGATGGGTAGATGTCGCGAAAGAGATCGCAACCTCTCTTATGCGATGATCATCCCACGTATCTTTCAGAGATTCGATATTGACTTATCCACTTGTGCTCTGGACCCTGAGCCTACGTTCCTCAAACTCTCTCGTCGCAGCATTGCCATTGTTCCTCCACCTACTGCACCTGTTCCTCCTGTACCTACTCCCACAGCACCTGGTCCTCCTCAGTCTTACCCTATGACATTTGAGGGTATTCATTAGCATCTATCAGATCTGTAGTCATTTTATGTTGACACTTCCAGGAAACATGAGTTCTGTGACGTGACTCGGTTCCAGGCTATTGCCAACTCCTTCGCCGATCTGAGATTTGTACAGACGGGTCACTCTGCTAGCTCTCTACCTCGAGATCCTTCTGTTTCTGGCTACCGTATTGATGATAAGGCGGTCCACTCTCTGTTCTAGCCAGGGAACGCTTACGATTGGTATCGTACTTCTGGTGCCACTCCTCATACTTCTGGAGCCGGTACTTCTGAAGCTGGTCCATCTGGACATGCTGGCACTACAGCCGATGATGATGAGGATGATAATTTCTTAGATGCTACTGTTTGAGACTGTCTATTTTGTCTTATGTTTACTTGGAAATGCTCCGATATTCCAAGAATTATTAGTACTCTTTATTTTGGTTATGATTTGTGACTTACATAGACATATGTTTTTATGCCTCGGTTTGGCATTTGACTCACATTAGTTTATTATTCAGCACTTTATTCTAGCATTATCTTTCTTTATGCTTCTATATTAACTGCCTGTGACAACTACCATGCCTGTGTTGTTTATCTCTTATTTTTTTGTGTTTCTTCACTGCTTGTTACTTATACAATTATTGCGGGGCAGCTCTCTCTTTTATAATTATTTTGCTAAGTGACAATGGGGTAGAAATAAGATCTAACATCTTTCTGAATACAGGTTATGAACAATTTTATTTTTTCTCTGTAACCGACGGTATATATTTTTGAATTGATCCAAACCAACATGCTATATCGGCAAGGTTTGTCAGTTATCAAAATAGGGGAGATTGTTGGCCCATTGGTCATGGTCAAACCTGATTTTAATAATTGATCAAACTCTGTTTCGATATAAATACAAGTCAATTCAGATGTTTACCTACGACGTTTTGGACACTGCTCAACGATGGATATCTACTATGTTCAAGAACGAAGCTGTTTGCCACTCAGAATGTATTTCCTTCAAAGCAATGTAATTTTTTATTTTATTGAGTCTAGGAATACATTGTACACCAAGTCGTCCTGGTAAATAGGCTATTCTAAAATCGTTTTTGAAAACTGACCTACCTTTTTAAAATGACCTATGTTTTTGAAAAATATCTTTTTACAAAAAGCTTCTGAAGGACTTTTCGAAAAGCCAAATTATTTTTCTCAAAATTAACCGACCAAACCCTGACAGAACTCGTCCAGAGTTCGGCCAGAGTTCGGTCAAGTTGAACGTTATGTGAATGTTTGATTTTGAACTTGGTCTCCCTTCAGTTGCAGTTTGTTACAAAGAGTTCTGTCCGAATTCTGTCAGAGTTCTGCCTTTGGAAAAACTATAAATAGAGAAAGATTTCGATCATTTCAAATCACCAATTCACTTTTAATCTCTTCTCTTCTAAAGCTTACATTTCTTCTAAAGCGTTCTAAAAAGCTTCTATTTTTAAATTCCAAGCCATTTACAATCCTCTAGTCGATTTGCCAGTACGGTGCGGTCTTGAAATTTCAGAGCGATTGCAATCAGAGGCTTGATTGAAGATACAACTCTTCACAATTTAAGTTGGTCGAGTTCTTCGTATCAAAGCTCGCGTCTGTTTAAGTTGCAAGGACTTCGTATAAAAACTTACGGGATTTTCCAATAGTGGATTCAACTGGAAGCTAGAGTTCTTCCGACTGGACTAGTCCTCACAAGAAGAAAACCAGTATAAATCTCGGTGTTTGCGTTTGCCTTCTGATCACCTTTTTATTACTTATTTATTTTATGATTATTATTATATCTGTGATCTAACTACTAACAAGTTTTTTAATTAGTAATATTCTGCTGCCTACTCTATTCATCCCCCTCTAGAGTATTCTGCTTTACGATTTCGTTCCTATAGGACAGACTCCTGTAGAATAAAGTATTAGAGTGGGAGTTCAGAGGTATCAGCATACATGACTCTCCACTCAGGGAGATGCGATGTGAATCTACTCGGAGAAAAATAGAGTGTGAGTTCAGAGGTACTTGGTGTACATAACTCGATGGTCTGGTGAGTTCAAAGTTACTTGGTGTAGATAACTCAATGGCCTGGAAGATTTGGTGGTTTGTGGAAGTACCAGCATGCCCTTAGATATAGTATTTATTCAGGAATTTGCCGTTTATGGGCATCATAAGCAAGTATTCGTTCTGCTTCCCGAGTCGGCATGCGCCATTGGAGAATACGGTCTCGATAATGAATGGAACCTCCCACTTGGACTGGAATTTGTCGGCAGTTTTGTGAGTCGTGATCATCGGTCTGTGAATGGCCAAGATGAGATCGCCTATTTGGAATGTCCTCTGCTTGAATTTCTTATTGAAGGCCCGAGAGATGCGTGCTTGATAGAGCTCGATGCTTTTTTGAGCTTGCAAGCGCTTCTCGTCTAAAGCTTCTAATTCTTGCAGTCGTCGGCGATAGTTATCGTATGTTGTCAAATGGTAAGTAAGGGCCACACGAAGTGAGGGGATCTGGGTATCCAATGGGAGAACTGCCTCGCTCTCGTACACGAGAGAGAATGGTGTATTTTTTATAGCTGTACGACTTGTAGTGCGGTACATCCATGAGTATTCGCCCAGCTTTTCATTCCAGTCGTGCTTGTTTGAAGACACAAACTTCTTGGGAAGCTTGATTATGGTCTTGTTAAAGGCTTCGACCAAACCATTAGCTGATGGGTTGTATGTTGTTGAACCAACATTCTGTATCCGATTCTTGTCACAGAATCGATAGAAGGCATGGCTTGAGAACTGCGGACCATTATCATGAATGATCCTCCGTAGCAGTCCAAAACGGTAAATGACGTGATGTTTTATGAAACTGATCATGTTTGATGTCTTTACCTCTGTCAGTGGAACAGCTTTTGCCTACTTAGAGAAGTAATCGGTGATTACAAGTATAAATCGGTGCCCTTTGGACGACGGTGGCGTGATTGGACCGACGATATCCATTCCCCAGGTTTCAAACGGCCAAGAGGCCACCGTTGGGTACAAGAATTCAGACGGCAGATATATGAAATCTGCATGGATCTGACAAGTCTTATACTTCTTTGTATAGTCGACTGCGTCTGCTATCATCGTAGGCCAGTAGTAACCCATCCAACGAAGACGGTCCTACAACTTCGGGCCCGGTTGGTGAGCCCCGCAGACGCCATCGTGAGCCTCGTGTAAGGCTTCTTTAGCTTCTGCATTTGACAGACATCTTAACAGTAGCCCCGTCATAATATCGTCGATATAGCATTTTTGTTTCTGTGTCATAAAAGAATCTGAGAGAACGCCTTCTGATTGAAGTTGCTTCTTTCACATTCTCAGGCAGGATTCCGTAAACTACAAAGTCGATGAACGGGAGTCTCCAGTCTTGCACATCATTGGTTATCTGGGCGGAGTAACTCATACCCAGTTGAACATTATTTTTGGGACAGACCAACTCATGGCCTATCATATCGACTATATGATGAGCATAATTTGGAACCACCAAAGAAGCGGCGAGGCCTGCTAGGGCATCGACTTCAATATTCTAGAGTCTAGGAACATGCTCTATAAAGAACCCCTCCAAGGTTGCAATGATGGTAATTGCTGTCTGATGATAGGGAATCAGGTCCGCGTTACGAATCTCGCATGAGCCTCGGATTTGATTAACAATCAACTGCAAGTTGCCATATGCTTCTAGGTATTCGACTCCCACTTCTTTTGCGAGTCGGAGCCCGATGACCAGGGCGTTATATTCGGCTACATTGTTTGAACAAGGTTCCATGAGAGAATATGCCCGATTGACTAATAACCCAGAGGAAGAAATTAATACTACCCCGACTCCAGCGACGATATCACCGTGTGGCTATGTTCTTGAAGCACCGTCAAAGAACATTCGCCAAACGTCATCATGTGAAGTCATGTTTAAGTTAACGACTTCGTCTGGGATTTCTTCATAGATTCTAGATATTTTTGAGCTTTGATGGGCTGCTGGAAAGTCGGCCAAGACTTAACCTTTGACAGCCTTCTGCAGAACGAAGACCATGTCGTAGGGGAATAACAGTATCGCCCATGTGGCTAGACGAGAACTGAATACGCCTGGCTTGGTCATGAGAACCCTGAGGGGATTAACTCGTAAGACAACAATGATGGTCTGCCCTGACACGTAGTGTCGTATTTTCTGAATGGCGAACACCAAGGCAAGGCATTCCTTCTCCACGGCGGTGTACCTATGCTCCGGCCCCACCATCACTCGACTGAGATAATAGATGGCTTGTTTGTGCCCCGCATTATTGTTCTGTGCTAGCAAAGCACCGAAGGAGTGTTCCATCGCCCGTACGTAGAGGAGGAAAGGCTTTTCGACGACCGGTATTCCTTAATGTCATCAAAGGTGCGTTGACATTCTTCATTCCATATGAAAGAAATGCCTTTTTTCATGAGTTGTGTGAAGGGTTGACATCGCCCTGAGAGGTTAGATATGAACCTCTTGATGTAGGCTAATCTCCCCTGAAGGTCGCGGAGTTCACGGAGGTTCCTCGGTGGACTCATCTCCAGGATTGCCTTTGTCTTATCGGGGTCTATGTGAATGCCCCGCGACGTAATGAATGTTTACAAAAATAAAAGTTGATCTTTATTTCACAAACTTTGTAAGAAGATTACAAGAATTCTGGGAAAGTACAACTATAGGAATTCGATCTGAATGACGATCGCTTTATCACTTGGACGATGTGAACTTTGAAGATGATAGCCTCTGAAGAACGCCGTAGCACTTTGGCAAGAACTCCTGATCTCTGGTGATGACTTGAATGTGTGTTATGATCTCTATGTGTGTGTGATAATGAAGACTTGAAACTCTACTTATAGAGTTCTGAAAATAACTAACTTTTAGTTATTCTGAGTTGTGCAGGATAGATTGTGCAGACTTTGGATTGCGCAAGCAATGAACTGCGCAGACAGTTACTCGATCGTGGACCACCTGTATGTGACGCGTGGCATTATTTGATTGAAATGCACTTGGTCGTGTACAGACGATTGCCAGATGGTGAGTAATTGATGGCATGTAGGCCACGTGTACATTGTCAGTTGTCTTGATGGAGTACGCCACATGAATTGCACTGGCTTCAGATTGCGCTGGGATGGACCGCGCTGCAGCGAGTCTGGAAGATTGTGCTGTATGTACAGCTGTCCTTGAGCGCTGTGCTGCACGATAAATGAGCAGTTTCCTCGTTTTCCGTGCTGTCAGCTGTCAGAAGATCTGATTCTCTGTCAGATAATAATGACGAGGCCAGGTCAGCTTGCGCACTTGGATGTGTGCGCAATTCAGCTTGCGCAGTTGAGTTGCTGCACAATCTGTCTCCTGTACAGTTCACTTGAAGGGCGCACAACTTAATTTTCTTTGCCTTTTTGATGGGTGCAACTTGATTTTTAGGACCTACAAGACCCCCTTCAAAGTTTTCGAAGTTTGAAAATATTCAACGCTTCGAAATACTTTGAATTTTGATTTTAAAATCAAGTTGCGCAAATAATGACTTGTCTACGCAATTGGAGGAATCAGCTCCCATTTCTTTGGCGCAATCCGAGGCGACCGTTACTCTCGAAAAACTATAAATAGTTCTCCTTCTTCCTTCTGTCATTCTTTACTTGTTTCCACTTTGTTCAAGAGAGAAAAATTCCCGAGCCCACTCCGACTCTTTTCCTTCTTCTCCGTCGACTTCAATGGCTCCGAAGCGTTCTGCCGCTGACAAAGACAAAGCCCCCATCGAGTCTTCGAATCGGGCTGTGCCGTGCATTTCACGACACGAAGTCGGTCATCCCATAATGCAAGGTAGTCGCTCGATCAAAAACCCTTTTTAGGGTTCTTCGACATGATTGAATCTTTAAACCTATCTCTTTTTAGAGATTTGGTTATAATGCGCCATCCTGTTTAGGGTTTCGGTTGCACAAACCCAATAGTTTTTATTTTTATGAAGACTATTTTCTTGTGCAATCGGTTGGAAAGCGCTGGCAAAAGTCAGCACATTCTATCGGTTTGCGCAAGTCTGTCCAGCGCAAACCGTTGCCTTGTACAAGCTTGTTAGCACAATCTGATGGCTTGTGCAAGTGAATATGTTGGCACAACTGGACAGTTTGCGCATAGAAGCTGTTGTTGCACAATCTGATGTTTTAAAGACAGCGTAATCTGATGCTTGCATAATTTGCTGATTTTTTGGACAGAATCTTTGATTTTGATATACTGAATTCTGTCTTTCTGTTCGATGCAGTTAACATCAGAGAAGACCCAGATTGTGAAATCTTTGCAGGGACCCTTGCTGAACCAGAGTTTAAGGAAGATTTGTCCCGTGTCATATTTCTCCAATATGCTCTGCCATCTTCCCGTCAAGCCATCTCCAATATGTTTGTGCCCCTGTTTCTATTCGGTGAGGCTCTTGATAAGAGTTCTCAGCTGAGGCCTCGTGTTGAGCAGAGACTCTTCCAGAGAGGCGAGAAAAGAATACTATTACCAGACATTGCCAGGTGCCTCCCTCTATCCCGCTATGCTCATACGAGCTATCCCAGGAGGATGGACTGGGATATTACTCCTCTCCAGCAAGCCAGGACAGGAAATATTTGTGTGAAGAAAGGACCGAATCACAAGGACATGTTCTATAGCTCCTCTGAGCGTCATAGCTCCTTGCTCAGGGGATTGAAACCCGGCTGCATCCCACCAGAGAACTCCTCCTTGCAGTTGCCGGTTAGGACGCCGATCTTTGCGAACGAATTTGCAAAGGTTGAGGGAAGATACCCGGATCAGGACATTCGATTGACAGGTCTGGTGAACCCAGATAACAAAAGATGGAACTGCATAACCAATTGGATATTGGTTCAGTTCGAAGAGAAGCTCAAAGAAATTGAGCTGTACCAGGCGGTATACTCTACCGTATATGGATTCCACCCCAACCCTTATCTTTTTCTCGCTTTGGCAGAGAGGTACAATTTTAGGACTGGGACCTTCATGACACCCTGTGGAGAAATTGGACTAGCTCTTCATGAGATGATGTATATCTCGAGCTTACCAATGGGAGACTTCCCTTATGAAGAATTTGTTCCCATAAATGACGAGTTGGACCGACTCCATCGGGAAAATGCTGAGATGGTGGCCGTTTTTGAAGAACTGCTATGCCACTATTAGATTTGCTCCATATATTATAAGAGTGGTTCTTCCGCCACTTGCTACTCGTCAATGTGGTTGCCCTATCTCTTTCTCAACCACATCATCTAGAAGAAAGCTAAGGATCACGACACGTGCAATCCTACTTTCTTCAAACCACTCAGCCATAGTGAGGTGATAGGACTGATGGAAGAAAACAAGGAAATGGACATCAAATTTGATGACGAACTTCAATACCCTCCTTTCAAGACATGAGATTTTGTTGAAAGTTTTATGAGAATGGGCTATAGGCCCATGTCAAAGGAAGCCCAACTGGCGGGTTTCCTCACATATTGGCTCCGACGATTCGTCGTACCCGGAGCGAGCACCGTAGATCGCTTCCATCGCGGCGTGCTCTGTGCTGCTGTCCGGTTAGTCTCTAGCTACCGGATGGATCTGCTGTCGGCAATGACCTACAAAATAAATGCTTGTCTTCGTCTTTATATTGAATCTATGCTAAAATAGAAAGGCGAGAAGGGGAACTTCCCTCGGCTGGAGCTGCCCTATACTTATTTGTTCGGATGGTTGCTTCTGTACCATCCGTCATTGATGAACCCTAATATGGGAGCAGTCGACGGAAGCTTCTTGCGGAGATTCTCAAGGAGCAAATGGATATATACTAGTCTGAAAGATTGCAGACGTGCTTTGAACCTTGGGAAGGGGTGAAATTTTTACTATGTTGCCCCTCCAACTGGCTAAGAACATATGTCAACAAATCTAGTTGATCTTGGGAGGCAGCCTTTGGGTCGTGCAGCATTTGATTGGCTGAGGATGATTAGGCCGTCGCACTTGGTTTATAGATTTGAAGATGAATGTTACTTGGAACCATATCTTCCAAGCCGCTTTGCCCGTCAATTCGACTACGACCAGTTCCACGTAGGCAATGCTATAACTTGCCTGTAAGAAAAAGGTTATCTGGTTGATGGCGCCACGGCCTGGGCTTATTATAACGCTCAAGACACAAGAACAGTGTTCTTGATGCCGACCAAGGGTGATCATGGCCCCCGGATGTTATACACATATTCGCTTTTTTACACAGCAGCGAATACATTCGTCGAGAACTTCAGCTTTGTAGATAGCTTCGTGACAACGATGCGATTGAAGAAGGGAGCAACTGTTATATCAGCTCCAGGTAATGACGAGGAGCATGAGCCAGTAGATGACCCGTTGGAAGCCTCAAGGGAAGCTAACTTCCCTGAGGAGGTCAACGAACCACTGTAAATTTCTTTGAAAGTTGTCAAATCTCCAACCAAGGAGAGAAAAAGAAGGATTGATGAACCTTCTTCTCCGGTTGCAAAGAAAAAGCTTATCCTAGATCCAACAGAGAATGTCACCACCAGGTCACAATCTCGACAACTGGCCGAGTCGACCCAAAGAGAAGAAGCGACTATGCCGACCTCTCTTCCAAGGCAGGTCGATGTAGTAGATGTAGAGAGTCCAAAAAGACCTCTACATAGAAAGAAACTGGCCTCCAGAAGAAGAAAGAGGGTGGTCACTCCTTCGAGACAAGTCTTGTCCTCGGTGGTGGCTAGTGCGGTTGCTGGAATTACCATGTCATCCCCTATACCTGCCCCCGAGCCTAGGCAGGAAACTCATAGTCCAGAGCAGAGGGACGAGGTTGAGCAGAGGGATGAGGCTGAGCAAAGGGATGAAGCTGAGCAGAGGGATGATGAAGCTTTGCGATCTCCTTCTCTTGCGGTAGAAACTACCCAGCTTCCTGCTACACCAGAAACACTCCGTGAAGAAGAAGATCGTTTAATGATTGAAGCTCTAAATGATTGCAAATTCGGTTTGCAAGATGATGTCGATCAAGCTGCTACCGCAACTGCCAGCGAGGAAGCACCAGAAGATAGTATAAGCAATGAAGATACATCAACAGAAGCTGTTGATGATACTTTAAATCCAGAAGAGGACACTGCTGTCCATATATCTTCGGAAGCTATAGATGACACGCTGAATCGTAAAGAGGATGTTAAGGTGCGTCTGTCCCCAGAAAAGATTGTGGGTGAGGAAGTAGCACCTGAGGAAACTACTGCCGCTGATCCCAAAGGTATTGAATGATTTTATCAACCTTCTTTTCATAGATTAAATAGCTAACATCCATACTTTTATCCATGCAGAGCTTGAATTTTCCCCAGTTCCTTCCACATGTACAGATATAGTGCCAATAACGGCTATAGCTAGTGGTAGCCGACATTTTTCGGGTGGCTCTGAGGCAGGAAGTAGCCAGGCAGTAATGTCTGAGGCTACTTCTGTTAGGTTGGAATCCGTGCCAACAGATGACAGACTTGTTGCTGGGGCAAGTCATGGTAAGATTGCTTTTTTACTTTTGATCCTTTTTTATTAGTTGCTAATGACAACAATCGATGATAAGGTTCATTTGATTTTGCAGAAGAAAATCTAGGAGGGGCAGCCAGCTCTACGATGGCTCCTCTGTCTAAAGAGCCATCTACTCAAAGGGAAGATGCTGAACGTCTATCTGCACAGACACCTGCTGCTTCTTCCACGTATATGGGAGTAGCTGCTACTCCTGGTGCTCTGGCTACTAACCGATTTATCATTAGCTCCTTCTGCAACCTTTTCTTTAATTCGTTGAAACCCTTAGTAGATAGGGTGATAGAGAAAGAAGATGCTGGTTTCTCAACAGTTAGAGGTCCAACCTCTTATTTGTTCAATGCCATCCGCAGTCAAGGCGACGAAGCTCAGGCCATTTTTCTTGAACATGTATTAGATGAGCTGGAGGCATCGGTTAGAATCTACAAAGAGCTTAATAGGGGGGAGATAGAGCGCTTGGTACAAGCTGAATTTGAGAACATGTCACAAGAAGTCGCAGTTGCGAAGGTTGATCTCCAAGTTCTCTTGGACACTTTCTCTACTAAGTCTGCTGAGTATAATTCCAAAGTGGAAACAATAGCATCTGTTGCTGAAGAGAATGAGAGGAAAGTTGCTGAGCTGCAAGCAGAATCGGTCTGTCTTCAAGAAGAGCTGAGACTTGTTCAGCTTGCTCTGGAGGATAAGACCACACAACACCAGGCTGCAGTTCAACAACTGAATGCTCTAACTCAGGAAAGAGATGAGTATGTCACAACTCATCAAGATGAAATCTCTCGTAGAATAGTAAACATGCCATCTTTTGACGATAAGTCTGGGATGGAGGAAGCTAGGAAGCGAGTGATGGACTCTCGTGAAGAGCGACTGCAATCTTTAAAACAGCAGATGACCAGCTTGATGACTCCGTCAGCAGAATGAGAAAGACTTTTTGTATCTTCAATTTTTGTGATATGTAATTTTGTAATGTCTTTCAATTTTGATGAATAAAAAGACATTTTCTTGGTGGCTCTATTATTTATTGCATATCTTATTCAGATATAAATAATAGCGATAGAAAATATATTCAGAGGTGCAAGACATGATATATTTCTTACTTTTGGAAAATAATTATATTCAATTATATCTGCTCAGAGGTAATATGGACATGGCAGAATATAATTTATTGAATATCATTATTTCAGTAGACAACTTAATCAAAGATGACAAGTTGCTGATATGAACGAAATGGATGATTCGTCAAAACGTGTGAACGAAATGAATCGTCAGGATGAACGAATGGATCGTCAAATGAATGGGATGAACGGATGAACTGTCAGATAGACGAAATGAATGGGCAAACCGTCAAGTGAATGGATGAACGGGTGAACCGTCGGATGTATGTGATGAACGGGTGAACCGTCGGACGAATGTAATGAACGGGTGAACCGTTAGATGAATGTGATAAACGGGTGAACCGTTAGATGAATATGATGAACGGACAAACTGCCGGATGGATGTAATGAACGGGCAAACCGTCGGATGGATGTAATGAACGGGCAAATCGTTGGATGGATGTCATGAACAGGCAAACCGTCGGATGGATATAATAAACGGGCAAACCGTCAGATGGATGTAATGAACGGGCAAACCGTCGGATGGATATAACGAACGGGCGAACCGTCAGATGGATGTAATAAACGGACAAACCGTCGGATGAATGTAATGAACGGGCGAACCGTGAGATGAATGTGTCGCTTCATTGTCTTATAAATCTATGTCTATAAATAGAACAGAAAATTAGATAGACTGATCACTTTCACTTTTTAACATAAAGATGTCGTCGAAAGTTGCATCCAAGAAGTCTGATATCGCCTTGAAGGTTAAAGCGGTTACTGAAGAACGTCCAGTCAAGCCGGCCCAATCAAGGCAGATAGCAGCGGACGAAGGTTCGTCTGTACCCAAGCCGCCAAAGGACATCTTGGACTTCCTTCTTGAACCAGGAAAGACTGAAGAAGAAGAGGCCATGAGGATGGCTGCTCGCAAGTTCCTGGTGGGTTCGAGCAAGGATGTTCTCGGCTCCTTTGCCGACTATGTCTTTGAGAAGGACGGTCGTGGCCCGCGTCCCAATTTTGAGAAGGATGATAGTGATCTTCCTTGATATTATGTACTATCATTCATGATAAAATAAAATTGAATTTTACTTATAAACTTGTCTGATCATTACAAGCAATGTCTTTTACATTTATACATAATACTTTTTGAGGAACTTGCCATTGATAGGCATCATTGCAACTCGATCGTCTAGCTCTGTGAGTTGATAGGCTCCATTTGAGAAGACTTTGCTTACAATGTATGGACCTTCCCACTTTGCATCGAATTTGCCCTTGCTCATGTGAGTCACAGTCATAGGACGTCTGACAGTTAGAACGAGCTCTCCTTTCTGAAAGGCTCTGACCTTAACTTTACGGTTGAAAGTCTTTAAAATGCGGGCTTGGTATAACTCAATATGCTGTTGAGCCATTAACCGCTTCTCATCGAGCGCCTCTAATTCTTGAAGTCGAAGAAGATCGTTGTTCTCTATAGTGAGCTCATTGTTGATGGCAATCCTCAAAGACGGAATTTGAAGTTCCAAGGGTAGAACTGCTTTACTGCCGTACACCAAAGAGAAGGGTGTACAACCTGTAGGATTGCGGACAGCAGTATGGTAGGCCCAAAGACATTCCCCAAGCTTTTTACTCCAGTTTCGTTTGTTAGTGGACACAAACTTTTTGAGGAGCTTGATGATAGTCTTGTTGAAAGCTTCAGCTAAGCCATTAGCAGCAAGATTGTAGGCTGTCGAAGCGATATTGTCAATCGATGATCGTCACAGAACCTTGTAAACTTTTGGCTGATGAACTAGGGTCTGTTGTCATGAATTATTCGTCAAGGTACACCAAATCTATAGATGATATGGTGTTTGACGAAGTTGATGACACTGCTGGTCTTGACTTCAGCCAATGGTATAGCTGCGGCCCATTTGGAGAAGTAGTCGGTTATTGCCAGTATAAACCGATGTCCTCTAGAAGAAGGAATATGACCTATAATATCCATGCCCCAAGCTTCAAAAGGCCAGGAAGCAGCAGTCGGATAAAGGAATTCTGATGGTTGATGAATAAAATCTGCATGGATTTGATAAGCTCAACATTTCCTTGCATATTCGATGGCATCAGATACCATAGAGGGCCAGTAATAACCCATGCGTCAGATACGATCTTGTAGCTTAGGACCAGGTTGATATGCTCCGCAGACACCGTCGTGAGATTCACGCAATACTTGCTTCGCTTCATCACCAGCAAGACAACGCAAGAGTAATCCATCATAAGTCCGCCGGTAAAGAGTTTTGGTGGTCTGATTGTAATAGAATCGCAGAGACTGCCGACGAATACTCGTAGCTTCCTCGGGATCTGTAGGAAGTATGTCATGAACTACGAAGTCGATAAAAGGAATTCTCCAATCATCACTAATAACATTGGCTTCAGTAAAGTTACTGAACTCAATATTACGAGTGTTTTCGATACAAAATAATTCCCGGTTAGAGACAACCACCACCTGCTGTCTGTTGATAGGGATGGCTAAGACTGCTGCAAGATTGGCTAAGGCATCTGCCTCGGTATTGCAAGCTCGTCGGACATATTCGATGAAGAAGGCTTTGAATGATGTAGCCATATTGATTGCTGCTTCATAGTAAGGTACTAGATCTTGATGGCGAACTTCATAGGTTCCTCTAACCTGGTTAACAACCAGCTTGGAGTTACCATAGACTTCAAGATACTCGACGTACAGTTGTTTAGCTAGCTGAAGGCCAATGAGTAGAGCATTGTATTCTGCCACATTGTTGGAACAAGGCTCATCTAAGAAGTAGGCTCTTTGAATAGCTGACCCATCTGGAGAAACAAGGACAACTCCAACTCCAACTCCTACGACAATGGTACCATTGGGTCCAATCCTGGATGCATCGTCAAAGAATAGACACCAAGTAGGAAATTCTTCGGAGATCATATTTGATTCTAATGTCTCATCTGGAATTTCATCATAGAGTTTGGACGTCTCTGGAACAGGATGAGCTGCTAAGAAATCCGCCAGTGCTTGACTTTTGACAGACTTTTGAGGAACATATACCATGTCATATTGGGCTAGCAGAATGGCCCATGTAGCCAGCCGAGAATTGAGTGTGCTAGGCTTCTTCATCAGTACCCGAAGAGGGTTAACTCGGGATATGACATGAATAGTTTGTCCAATGATGTAATGTCTCGTCTTTTGAACAGCAAACATAAGAGCTAGGCATTCTTTTTCAATCGGACTATAACGGTGTTCAGCACCAATCATAGTACGACTAAGATAGTAGATGGCTTGTTCATGACCTTCTTTGTTCTTTTGGGCAAGTAAAGCGCCCAATGAATGATCCATAGCACGAACATACATTAAGAATGGTATGCCCGAGATCGGTGGCACCAAGACTGGTGGGTTCATAAGATATCGCTTTATGTCATCGAATGCTCGTTGACATTCTTCGGTCCAAATGAAAGGTACACCCTTCTTCATTAGTTGAGTAAATAGTCTGCAGCGTCCAGACAGATTCGAAATGAACCTCCTGATGTACGTAAGTCGACCTTGGAATCCTCGTAGCTCTTTTTGGTTGCGTGGAGGACGCATATCTTGAATGGCTTTGATCTTCTCGGGATCCACGTGTATACCCTTAGAGGTAATGACGAAGCCGAAAAATTTGCCACTAGAGACATCCAAGAATGACTTGATGGGATTCATTTTGAGTTGATGTTGGCGCATGATGTTGAAGATAGTTCTCAAGTCTTGGATGTGATCTTCCTTTAGACGACTCTTGACAGCAATATCGTCAATGTAGCATTCGACAGTCTTGCACAGATGATCTCGAAAGATGATACTCATAGCTCGTTGGTAAGTTGTACCAGCATTCTTGAGACCAAATGGCATTGCAGTATAGCAGTAGACTCCGCGAGGAGTGCGAAAAGAAGTATATTTTTCATCTTCAGGATTCATCCGAATCTAATTATCTCCAGAGAATCCATCCATAAAAGATATTTGCTCGAACCCACAGGTATTGTCAATCATGACATCCGTGATAGGGAGAGAAAATTCATCTTTTGGACATGCTTCATTAAGATCCCGAAAGTCGATGCAGACTCGAACTTTTTCGATTTTCTTTAGAACTGGAACGACATTGGCTACCCAGTCAGGATGCGGCTCTTCTCGGATAAAGCTACAAGGGATGAGCTTCTTGACTTCATCGTCGATTGCGTCCATCATTTCTGGCTTGAAGAGTCGTTGTTGTTGTTTGACCGGTTTTGCATTTGACAGGATATTTAGTTTGTAAGTAACAAATTTAGGATCTAGACCTGGCATGTCTTCATAGCTCCAGAAAAAGACATCAATGTATTCTTGAATAAGAAGAATTAATTCTTGCTTATCTGCCTCTGGAAGGTTCTTGTTGATGAATATTGGACAAGGTGATCCGCTCTCTCCTACATCAATTTGAACTAATTGATCTTCGGTAGGAGGTTATCGTTGTTCGAATCGAAGTTCCCATTGGGTATCCATTTATTGAGCCCAAGGATCTATTTCGAGATTTTCTTCAATATCCTCGTCGTAGCCTTCTGGAAGTTCGACGGAGACCATGTTGGAAGATACGATCAATCGATGAACTTGACCGATACTGGTATCAGAATCCCAGGATATGGAATCAGAAGAGTTAGAGCGCTCCTCACTATCGGATTCAGAGGCTGCTGGGGATAATACCGGAGGTGAAGCATATCTGAGACCTCTTTTGGTCCTGCTGTAGTACATCTCTGACTTTCCTTTTGGAACAGCCGTACGGATTAGAGTTCTTCTACCCCTGCCGTAGTTGAGGCCATTCTTGAAGTCATAACCCATCTTTCGGATGATGTCTTTTGATTATTGACTGTAACGACGCAGTTGAAGATGCCCCGTGTCGTTACTTTTGCTATCATCCGTATAGCTAAATTGTTGTTCTGGTCCTTTACTAAAAAGTATCGGACTTTCGCCTTTCTTTCGAGAAGGGACAACAAAGTATGATTAATCTGGGTGTTCGAGTAAGACTTCTGTTTGAAGAGACTGTACAACTCCCATTGTAAATGACTGAAAGCTATCTAACATATCCAAATAGCATTTAGCATGATAAATGACATCAGTATACTGGAACGTAGATGCTTTTTCATTGATTTGTACATCTATATTTACAGCAGAACCTTTAGCCTTAGCAGGCTTGGTCAGATTGATTACAAGAGGGAGAGAAGAAGAACGTAGAGGAGGATTGACCTTATTACGATGGAGGTCGATAACAAGCGGCTCAGAGGCGGTGAGCTCCCTTTTATCCTTGTTATGAGACAAATCAATAACAAGTGGCTCAGAAGAGGTGAGCTGCCTTTTATCCTTGTTACGATGTAAGTCGATAATAAGCGGCTCAGAAGAGGTGAACTCCCTTTTATCCTGACTATCATCAGTTGGCTGCTTCTGGACTGGCAAGTGAATAGCCAGTGGTTTGGAGGATTGAGGACGAGAAACACGCCCTTTGACAGGTATGATGAGGGTGTCACTGGGCACTGTTTCTTATTCTTCTTCAGTGTCAAGAGCAAGTACAACTTTCATAAATTCATCTTTGTACATATGAACATCATTGCAGTATGCTTCGACACCTTTGAACGGATAGAGATCAGCAACCTCCTTTTGAACCTCTCCTTTATCATCGACATATTTGAAACATTGATGGAGAGTCGAAGGAACAATGTTATGCTCATGTAGGAATGTTCTTCCCAACAGAGCATTGTAAGAACAACCATGGTTGTCAATAATGTAGAAGGTCACCTTTGTACGGAGATTGCTTATTTAAAATTTTAGGCAAATCTTGCCCAGAGGCTCACTCCTTCCCTTGTTGAACCCGAGGATGGTGGTGATTGTACTGGATAGACTATGCACTGGGATCTTCAATACATCTAACATTGTCTTCGACATGATGCTGAAGGCAGACCCTGGATCTATCAGAATACGATCAACTTTTATCGAGTCGACATATCCTGTATAGTATAGAGGACGGTCGTACCTATTGTCTTCCATCAACATGTCATCCTGTGTGAAAGTTATGTTTGGAATTAACTCCAACATACTATGACAATGGAGGCAAGAGACAGGCTCTGCTTTTTGCTTTTTCAGAAGGGCTAAACAGGTTTCTGCCTGCATGAGAGCCTCACTCAGAGTTTCTCGAGTCTCTTTGGAGAGGCACAAGAGCTCGAAGATTGACAGCCGGGCCGGTGTACTGGCTAGTTAAGCCAAGATATCAAAGTTGTAAGGCTTCTCAAGTCCTGAAGGAGATGACTTCTTCAAAGGTTTGTCGAAGCGGACTTGTTGTTTGCCTTTGTCAGCGACTGTCAGCTTGGGAGGAGTAGCCTCTACAACCGGTAAGGATATAGTAGGAATATCCTCAGTGGAAGTAGGTTGCACTGGTGCAGGCTCAGAAGAAGAAGCAGGATTCTCCTGAGCTTCGGGATAATCCTTTAGATAGGCTTTTCCTGATCTGGTGTCCAGCAGAATTTCCTCGTCAAATATGGGGTCAAAAGACACCATATTGCAGATCTTTGTTTTGCCATTAGAGCGTTCTTTCTTCTTGGAGGAGGAAGAGGGAACTTCGAACTCTGAAGCAAGATCAGGATGAATCCACATAATCTCGCCATTGTCAAGAGACAAGGGGACGAGACCTTCACTTCGTGGAGGAGGGAGATTCTCGATCTCAAGAGTAGCTTTGGGGATAGGAATAACACCATGTTGTACCAGCTGCGGAGGGAAGTCACCGAACTGAACTGAGACCATATTTACGGTAACAGTCTTCTTGTCTTGCTGCAAAGTAACAACACCAGCGTTGACTAGCTCCTGAATTTTGCCTTTGAGCACATAACATGCTCGAGTGGGATGCCCAATGAACCTGTGGTAGACACAGTATTTAGGATGATCAGTCTTACCGACCTCATCAGGCTTCTTCGAATCTGGGAGTTGGAGCTTATTGCTTTTGATTAAGCAATCAAAGATGCTCACGGTGTCATTCTCGTCAAAAGAGTACTCTACTTTCAGACGAGGTTCCCTTGGTGGAGGTGCTGAAGGAGTAGAAGCAGACGTAGGTGGAACTACGTTGACCGTCAGAGATTCTTTGTTCTTCAAGTTGATGTTCAAAGTTTCTTTTTCCTTGCGGTTGTTCTGGCGATTACCACCACCCGATGTTTGATGTTCATCCCGGTCGAGGTTAGACATGTGTACCCCTAGCTGCTTGAATTTGTCAGAACTAACTTCAGCTGCTTTAGCATTGACAATGAAGGATGGCCAGTCTTAGAACTGAGTTAACCCCGTCCATATGCTGATGATAGGCAAAAGATTTGCCTTGCAGGTGTCTATGGTGACAGCCGCCGGAGTTCCAGGAGGCATTTTTAAAGCTTCTCGGTAGAACCTTTCAATAAAACTCTCAGCAGTTTC
Source organism: Iris pallida (assembly GCA_029216955.1). Lineage (NCBI taxonomy): Eukaryota > Viridiplantae > Streptophyta > Magnoliopsida > Asparagales > Iridaceae > Iris > Iris pallida. The sequence continues at coordinate 22,943,488 of JANAVB010030220.1, forward strand.
ATTGTGTCTTTGTTTGATTTTATTAAGGGCTGACATGGTTATGTCATTGATCCCCTCATAGAATCGTTCCAAGAAAATTTATTTTAGACCCGAGAAAGAAGTGATACAGCCATCGGGCAAGCTTCTGTACCAATCATATGCCATACCGGCTAAACAGCCAACGAATACTCTGGTAAGAAGAGTGTCATTTGGTTGAAGTTGGACAGTCATTACCTCGAAGTGGTTAATGAACTGACTAGGAGAAGTGCTGCCATCAAACAGCGAGATTGTTGGGATTTTGTACTTTGGAGGAAATGGGACTTCCTTCCATTCAACTGGGTAAGGTTGTTTGATCCCCGACCTCTGCAAATTGTTCTTCTCTTTGAAGGCCTTGAACTGAGTGCGCAGGAGTTTGACAGCTTCATCGGCATCCTCCACTGATGTAGAAGGAGCAGGCTGAATCAGAGTGTTAAGGGGAGGAACAGCGTGGTAAGCACTACCCCCAGCACCTGACTGACTAGGTGTAGGTTGTGTTGGTACAAGGGGTACTTGAGGAGATGCTACCCCCAGCCCTGCATTGACAGGCACCAACGATGCTATAATCTCAGTATTTACAGCAGGTACAGTCGGTGGTACTGTATGTTGGGCCACATTAATAGAATGCATACTTGCAACCATTTCGTCGATAGTCTTCAGCTTGTCTTCTAGTGCAGCAATTCGCTGTTCTTGACTTGCTGAACTGGAAGCATCTGGGTCTTCAGTGACAACATAAGCTGTCACTTCTCTAGGTACAGTAGAAGACACTGTCTGTTCTGAACTTTCACTGTATACATCGTAGTCGGAGAAAGAATTATCTCCTGAGTGAGAAAGAGGTAGATGACCGGAAGGATCTTAAAGATTCCTTTGACCGATTGCATCTCGACTTCGGGATCGGGTATGTTGGAATACTCCATCAGAAGATTCTTGGAGTAGATCCAAATACTGCTGGCTTGGCTTGCGAGGCTTGCCGTGCTTGGAGCACTTTCTACCCCAATGTCTCTGGAAGTCATGTTGACCGAAGCATACGAAACTTCGTCGTCATCTTCAGACATAGGTTCAGAGGTTGCAAAATTCAAACGATCGAAGACAGATCATTTTGTTGTCTGACAACAACACTTGATGACAACCTTATGATTACAATGGTGTCCAAATGGTTGCACTGGAGGTGTTGAGATGTTATCCCATTTTTGTTTAAGGTGTTCTCGGAGATCGGAAACAATGACGGGACGAGAAGAAGTTCGAGGGATATGTTCTTTGACAACATTCGGAACATGGTTTCGATTCTTCAAATATTTTGTCCCTTGAGTGTACAGGGAAGTACTCATTTCATTAGCATAGGTGTCAGGATTTTTGATCCTGGAAGTTTGCCTTTGATGCTGGTTGGTCTTCGACATTGGCTGTTTGCGTTTTTCCGAAGTTGGCCTATTGAGATAAGTTCTTAGATCAGCAAACTCAACCCCAGGGGTTTCCGTTTGAGGCACCAGCAATTTTCTCAGTTTTGAACAGGGTATCTTGAGAGTTGGGAGATCTTGGAATTCTGCTACCGGAGTAGGTAGAATACCTCTTTGATCAATACATCTTCCTTTGGCAAGTAGGGAAGAAGAACCCTTGTTTGAAAGAATTCTTGTACTGACTGGTGCCGAGGCACGTTCAAATTGATCTTCTATGGTAAAAACCTAGGAAGACTGAGAAAAGACCAAAGAGCCTTTTCCTTTGTTTTGTGAAGAAGGGTTAGCTAAAGCGCGTTTTCCTCTGTTGTCTTCCAAGTCGTGGGACGAGGAAGTTTGAGAAAAGACCAACGGGCCTTTTCTTTTGTTCTGAGGAGGAGGAGGAATAGTCAAAAGACTACCCCCAGTGGATTGCGCTGGAGCAACAGGGTGCTTAAGAAAAGGAGCAGAGTTTTTCCCCTTACTGTGAGAAGAAGAGAGTTTAGCCAAAGGGATGTCTCTCTTAGACTGCGCTGGCACAGTTTGTGCAGTGATTGAAGTGGCTGTTGGTGCACTGGCAGGTTGCGTATGAGGAGCTTTGACAGAAGATCTTCTGGCCACAGTCCCAGCAGCTTACGCAGCAGGAGTCTTGATGCCAGAGTGCTTGAGTTGTACTCTGGTTGCTGGAGTGGTGGATTGTGCAGGCATAGTTACAGCCAACTGCGCCAGAGGAAGATGAGTCTTGCACTTTGACAGAGCAGCATTGGAAGTAGGTTGTGCACTGGCAAGAGGAGAAGCATACTGCACATGGACAGTAGCAGCAGACTGTGCAACAGAGACAGTTGTCTTGGCAGCAGAGACAATAGACTGCGCTGTAGGCTGAGCAGCAGAGGCAGTAGACTGCACAACAATCTTGGGGACCCATACTGGGTAAACTTTGCTCGTGGTAGAAGTTGTTGCAGTGCGAGGGGTGGTCCTGGAGTTGATCATCGCCTCGTTGGCCGTCTGGTTGACCTCTGTAACCACCGTCTTCTGCGTCTTTCCGATAGACGCAACGTCACATTGAGTTATCACTTCCTAGTCGGAGGAGAAAGTCGTCCCCAGCAGAGTCGCCATTTTGTTTGCAAAAACAAAAGTTGATCTTTATTTCACAAACTTTGTAAGAAGATTACAAGAATTATGGGAAAGCACAACTATAGGAATCCGATCTGAATGACGATCGCTTTATCCCTTGGACGATATAAAATTTGAAGACGATAGCCTATGAAGAATGCAGCAGCACTTTGGCAAGAACTCCTGATCTCTGGTGATGATTTGAATGTGTGTTCTGATCTCTATGTGTGTGTGATAATGAAGACTTGAAACTCTATTTATAGAGTTCTAGAAATAACTAACTTTTAGTTATTCTGAGTTGCGTAGGATGGATTGCGCAGACTTTGGATTGCGCAAGCAATAAACTGCGCAGACAGTTACTCGATCGTGGACCACCTGTATGTGACGCATGGCATTATTTGATTGAAATACGCTTAGTCGTGTACAGACGGTTCCCAGATAGTGAATAATTGATGGCATGTAGGCCACATGTACATTATCAGTTGTCTTGATGGAGTGTGCCACATAAATTGTACTGGCTTCAGATTACGCTGGGATGGACCGCGCTGCAGCGAGTCTGGCAGATTGCACTGCATGTACAGCGGTCCTCGAGCGCGATGCTGCATGATAAACGAACAGTTTCCTCGTTCTCCTTGCTGTCAGCTGTCAGAAGATCTGATTCTCTGTCAGATAATGATAACGAGGCCACGTCAGCTTGTGCACTTGGATGTGTGCGCAGTTCAGCTTGCGCAGTTGAGTTGTTGCACAATCTGTCTCCTGCGCAGTTCACTTGAAGGGTGCACAACTTGATTTTTTTGCCTTTTTGATGGGTGCAACTTGATTTTTAGGACCTACAATGACAAAGCCTAAGAACTTCCCGCTGGACACACCTAGGAAAGACTTGGTGGGATTTATCTTCAGATTGTGCGCTCGCATAAGGTCAAACACTGTCCTCAAATCGTGTAAGTGATCAACCTTGGAGCAACTTTTGACGGCGATGTCGTCAACGTAACACTCCATCGTCTTGCACAAGTAATCTCTGAAGATGACGCTCATAGCTCGTTGATATGTAGCACCGACGTTCTTCAGACCGAAGGGCATGACTGTGTAATAATACACGCTGATCGGTGTTCGGAATGACGTGTGCTTCTCATCGTTAGGAGACATTTTGATTTGATTGTATCCCGAAAAGCCATCCATGAAGGACATACGCTCGAAGCCACATGTATTATCGATCATTATGTCGGTGATGGAAAGAAGGAATTCATCCTTAGGACATGCCGCATTCAGATTACGAAAGTCGATACAGATTCAATTTTTTTCGCTCTTCTTGACGATTGGTACTATGTTAGCTATCCAGTCTGGGTGTTGCTCCTCGCAGATAAAATCGCTAGCTATAAGCTAGTTTACTTCCGCTTCGATGGAGTTCATGATGTCTGGACGAAACCGTCGCTACTGTTGTTTGACTGGTTTTACGTCCGGATGAATGTTGAGCTTAGGAAGTACGATCTCGGGGTTTAGTCCTGGCATGTTTTCATAGCTCCAAGCAAAAACATCGATATACTCTCTGACGAGTTGCAACAACGACTCCCGCCCGCCGTCCGTCAGGCTTTTACTGACGAAGATTCTCTTTGGAGAGGATTTATCACCGAGGTCAACCTGCATGACCTCATCTTCAGTAGGAGGGTCACATAGTTCAAAGCGCTTCTCCCACTGAGCATCCAGTTGTTGGACCCATGGCTCCAATTCAAGAGGTTCGAGTAGATCTTCGTCTTTCTCTTCAATATCAGCGAATGCCATGTTGACAGATGATGTTTGCCTGAATATATCTCCAATGTTGTCATCGAAATCATATGTAGGTGATTCGGATGAGTGAGAATGCCACTTGTATTCTTCATCGAAACTTTCGGGCGTTGATGCTGGTGTAACATAATCGAGGTCGCATTTGGACTTGCCGTAATAATCCCAAGGTTTCCCAGACGGGGTTGACAGCTGCAGAGGCAATCATCGACCGTTGCCATAATTTAGACCTGGGATAGCCTCCATGTCGTATCCCTAATTTTGTATGAAGTATTTGGCTTGAGGACTATACAGATAGAGTGGTAATTTTCCAGTATCGGGTTCGGTATCAAACTCCTGAGGCATAAAGGGTTAAGGACCTTCTTTTCGGCCAAAGATGGTCATGTGATCCCCTGCTCTTCTGCCTAGGACTAGAAAGTAGGCACCTCTAATAGGAGAAAGTCGGTTTGTAGTATAGACGGTTGTCACCTATATGTGCAGGTTAATGTCCCGACCATGTCCCACAGTATACATCAGATTGAGTTTATTACACTCAGGATAGTTCAATGGCAGCCTTTTATTGATGAAATAAAGAATTTTGTCCACAGGGATTACATCATCAGGAGAGGGACTATCCACCTTTGCAACAAGATACTTCGCGAGTTCTGTCTCCTCTTCAGCTACCCCATGCGTGACCGGAGGTTGGGATGCTGTCTTGGGCAACTTGACCACCAAGGGTTCTGCATGTGGCATTGGCTTGCCTGAGGGTCTCGGATCAACACTTGGTTGCCGGCTCGTCTTGGGAAGACGGATAACCATCGGCTCGGCAAAGGACTTCGTGTCTTTCGATTACTTTTGATTAGATCTTGGCAATTGGATCACCATCGGCTCCTCAGAGGGCCTTGCATCTTCCGGTCGTATTTGAATGGTTTTTGACAATCGGATCACCATAGGTCCTATGATGGGTTTTGGTTCTTGGCTGGACCTTGGGAGTCGGATGACCATTTGTTCCGACTGTGCAGCTGGAGCGGGAGAACCATACACCTCTTTATGTAAAGTTGCGATAAGGGGTGCGGCTTTGCCCGATTTACGGGCTTGGAGATGAATTCTCAAGGGTTCCTCTGGCCATGTGATGACCTCCAGTTCGTTAATTATGTACTTCTTGGATTCTTCGTATAGACAAGCCTCCGAAGAGTAATAAGACCCAACCCCTTTGAAGGGATTGATGTCGGCAAATTTTGTCTTCACAAAGCCGTGCTTACTGACATACTTGAAGCACTGGTGGAGTACCACCGAAGTAATTGAGCCCATTTCCGTTAGCAACTTGACGGAAAGTTGGTACAGGGACAGTGATACACCTTAATTATAACGTGTGTTACTTTTAAGTAAGGAATAATACATTAGGTACTTTATTGTTAATAGGGTATAACTTGGAGTACCACTGAAGCAATTGAGCCAATCCCCTTCCAAGGGGTTAAAAAAAAGAAAAACTAAGGAGACAACGTTCCTCCTTCATCTTGATGATAGACCTGCTTCGCCTAGAGCTTAGGAAAAGAAGCAAAGAACTTCATTGGTCATAAATAAGCCAACGACTACGAGAATAACTCGTTTTCAGTCTAAACAGATGCTCCTTGGTACCTCTCCCGGAGAGAAGGAGGCCACTCCTTCTTCTATTCAAAAACAAGGAGGGGTTACTCATGAAGAAACATCTACTGCCTTGATCGATCTGGATGATGATCGTACTGAAACTGCTGAAGAACCAGTTGCACCACCACGCAGGGAAGTCAAGAGAAAATTATTAGTGAACCAAGATTTACCACCTCTGGAATCTTCTATCCCTCCTCCAATGACGGAATCTACTAGCCATCTGGAAAAATATTTACCACCTCAAGAAGGTAATATCAAGATTTTGATATTCATTGATATATATTTTTCTCTTAAAGATGTACATTTGATTGATTCTTTTATTTAAAGTGGTTACTTCAGCAGGTATCCAGCTTTCTGCCACGACTGTAAAGGCCCCAAAATCGGATACTTTGGTGGTAGGTATTCCCGCAAATGTACTTGCTGTGGCAGGAATAATGGTTCCTTCACCAACTCCCGTTACTCCAGTAACCATCTCTCCAGAGAAAGATCTGCCTCCTCAAGAAAGGGTGATAAATTCTCCATAGGCTTAAGATCCTACTCACTCTGAAGAGGATCGAGAGATGATAGATGCATTAGCTGATTGCGACTATGGTGACGAATCACTTGGTGATGACTGGAATAGTACTGCTAAGGAGGGACAAATTTTAGTGGATGTTCCATCACCTCAAGAATTATCGGCCGATGAAGGCCAGTCAATTGTCGAGGGTGAGAAAAACTTGGTTGTCAATGAAGGGCATGCTAATCCCAGAACCGATGAACCCAGAATTCCTGAAGAAGTAGGAGTAACTCAACCCGAGGCCTCCAGAGTGGTAAATACTGAAGAGTTAGTAGATCAGACTCCAATTGCTCTGCCACCTCAAACTGAATCAAGGGCTGGAAGTAGTCAAGCAACGGCGTCTACGAACACCATGTCGAGGCTTCAGATGGAACCATCCAGACCTCTTGAGACTCCTCATGCAATGCCCGGCTCAGGTAGATTTCTAAACATGATCTATTTATCTTAATTCCTTCAACATCATTCATCGCTCTAACAAATAGCATATGTAAATTGCAGAAGGACCTACAGAAACCACCAGCTCAACGATGTCTCCCTTGCACAAAGGAATCCCAGCAGGAGAGGGGAGCTCTTCCCATATCAACGCACAAGATGAAGCGCCTCCACCTGTTAAAGTTGTAAAGACTCTGGCAGAAGTGGTAGCCACTCCAAATGCTGTAGCGGCTAATACGTTTGTGGTGGCTTCCTTCACTAAAGTCTTTTTCACGTCTTTAGAGCCTTTAATTCATTGGGTAATAGAGAGAGAGGATGTTCCATTCAGCACAATCAGAAATCCCTCATCATTTTTAATTGGAGGCATCCGCAGCCAAGAAGATGAGGCTCTGGCCACTTTCTTGGAACATATTTTGGACGAGGTGGAGGAGTCGATTAAGGCGTATAAAGATCTTAAAAGAGGAGATGTTGAGCTGCTAGTAGATGCAGAATATGAAGCTATGGCTCGAGAGGCTGAAACTAATAAAGCCAATTTTGAAGCTTTCTTACTGGCTTTCACGAGACAATCTTTCGAACTGGATGTCCAAATTTTTGAAGTAGCTTCTACTGCTGAGAGTCATAAATCTGCAGCTACAGATAAGGAAATGAAAGCTTTTGATCTGGAGGCTAAAATCGCCCGGCTTCAAGAAGAGCTCAAAGCCATCAAGTAGGGTGTAGAAAAAGAAACTCAGCTACAGTAGGCTGCTATCAACCAGTTAGATGTTTTGAAGCGTCAAAAGGATGACTTTGATCGGCTACAAAATGAAGAACTAGCCCATCAAACAGCCACTCTACATATATTTGACCCAGAGTCAGGAAGGGTTGAAGCCAGACAACGAGTGCTGGATTCCTGTACCGAAAGAGCCAAAGCCTTGAAGAAGTGAATCATGGATCTCATCACTTACTCTTCAGAATAAAATGACCAAAATTGTTGTCTTTTTCTTTATGATGTATCTTTTTGAACATTTTAATCAAAATAAATGAGAAGTTTTTCCTGTGGTTCCATTACTCGTTGCATACCTTGTTATAAATGTAAGTAATAGAATAGAAAATACATTCAGAGGTACCAGACGTGATATATTTTTTGATTAGAAAATAACGATATTTATTACACTGCTCAGAGGTAATGTGGACGTGGCAGAATATAATGTTGGAAATATTGTTATTTCAATAGACAACTTTGTCAGAGGTGATAGGGACGTGACAAGCTGATGACGTAGATATTGGAATTCAGAGGTATGGAGGACGTGAATTCTTTTTTATGTTTTTTTAGATTTGAGGATTTATCATCTATAGATTTATTTAAGACAAAGTAAATAAAAATAAATAAACGCTAAGACTGATGAATGAATGAATGGACAGTCAGACTTCTTAGGAGAGAGAGACTGAAAGAATGAATAGTCACCTCGGTTCTCGAAAAGGAGAATGAATGAACAATCGAACTCTTTTAGGAAGAAAAAGTGAATGAATGAACAGTTGGACTTCTTTCGAGGAGGAAAAGTTGCATTGGTTCTTGAAGCCGATTATCTAGTCATTCTGTCTATAAAAAGAATAGAACTTCTGTAGGTGTTGTCAACTTCTTTTTTTCAGTACAGAATGTCTTCCGAGGATATGCTCACTCCGAAGATTGAAGATACGACTGAGGCGCCTCCTGCTGAGCCTCCGGTGCCTCCTCAGAAAGAAGTGGGGGAAGGCTCGACTGTTCCTGCACCAGAGCAGGACCTGATTACCAAGTTGGTGGAGCCTAGAAAGACTGCTGAAGAAGAAGCTGTGAGGAGAGCTGCCTGTGAGTTGCTGGTGTTCTCAGACAATGAGATGTTTGAATTGCTGGCAAATTATGTATTTAACAGGAAAGGTCGGGTCCTCGTCCCTGCCCTTGATATTATGTACCTATTTCTGCTTTTAAATAATATGAATGAAAATGAATTTTATTTACATCATTTCTCTGAATGAAAACATTTTGCTATTATACATAATATTTCTTGAGAAATTTGTCATTGATAGGCATCATAGCAATTCTGTCATCCATTTCTGTTAATTGGTAGGCTCCATCTGAGAAAACCTTGTTCACCACATAAGGACCTTCCCATTTCACCTCGAATTTGCCTTTGCTCGTATGGGACATAGTCATAGGACGTCTGACCGTAAGAACTAGCTCGCCTTTCTGAAATGTTCGCACTTTGACTTTGCGATTGAAAGCTTTTGAGATACGTGCCTGATATAATTCGATATGTTGTTGAGCTAATAGCCTTTTCTCATCGAGCTCCTCCAATTCTTGAAGCCAGAGATGATCATTGTTTTCTATGGTAAGTTCATTATCAATGACAATTCTCAAGGATAGAATTTGAATTTCCAGCAGTAAGACAGCTTCACATCCATATACCAGAGAAAAGGGTGTACAACCTGTGGGATTACGGACTGTAGTACAATAAGCCCATAGACATTCTCCAAGTTTCTCACTCCAATTACATTTTTTGGTAGAAATAAATTTTTGAGGAGTTTGATGATAGTCTTGTTGAATGCTTCAGCTAACCCATTAGCTGCAGAATTATAGGCCGTAGAAGCAACATTATTGATTCGGTTGTCATCACAGAACCTAGTAAACTTTTGGCTGACGAACTGTGGTCCATTATCATGGATGATCCGACGAGGTACGCCAAATTTGTATATTACATGATGTTTGATGAAGTTGATAACAATGTTAGTCTTCACTTCAGCTAAAGGTATGGCTTCAGCCCATTTAGAGAAATAATCGGTTATAGCCAAGATAAACCGATGTCTATTAGAGAAATAATCGGTTACATCCATGCCCCAAGCTTTGAAGGGTCATAAGGCAGCAATCGGGTGAAGAAATTTTGACAGTTGGTGAATAAGATACATGAATTTGACATACTCGACATTTTCTTGCATAGTCAATGGCATCTGATACTATAGAGGGACAGTAGTAACCCATACGTCGGATACGATCCTGTAATTTGGAACCGGGCTGATGTACTCCACAAACGTCGTCATGAGCTTCGCGTAATATCTGCTTTGCTTTATCACCAGCAAGACATCTTAGGAGTAATCCATCAAAAGTTCGTCGAAAGAGAGTTTTAGTGGTACGATTATAATAAAATCGAAGCGATCGGCGGCAAATACTTGTAGCTTCTTTAGGATCATCATATAGTATATCATATACTATAAAGTCGATAAAAGGTTCCCTCCAATCTTCGCTGATGACTTCAGTTGAATTACTGAATTCAATGTTATGGTTGTTTTCAATACAAAAAGTTCTCTATTGGAGATAACAACCATTTGTTGTCTTTTGATTGGAATTGCTAAGACCGCTGTTAGGTTAGCTAAGGCATCAGCTTCTGTGTTGCATGCTCGACGTACATGTTCAATGAAGAACCCTTTGAACGAGGAAGCTATTCTGATTGTTGCATCGTGGTATGGTATCAGATCTTGATGTCGAACTTCGTATGTACCTCTAACCTGATTAACAATCAGCTTAGAATCGTCATATACTTCGAGATATTCAATATCTAGTTGCTTAGCTAATTGGAGTCCAATGAGCAAGGTATTGTATTCTGCCACGTTGTTGGAGCATGACTCATCTAAGGAATAAGCTCTCTGAATAGCTAATCCATCTGGTGAAACAAGAATAATTCCCACTCCAGCAACAAGGGTACCTCCAGGTCCAATTCTAGATGCTCCGTCGAAGAATAAATGCCAAGTAGGAAATTCTTCTGAGATCATATTTGATTCCAATATCTCGTCTGGAATCTCATCATAGAGTTTAGATGTCTCAGGGACAAGATGAGCTGCTAAAAAATCAGCGAGTGCTTGGCCTTTCACCGACTTTTGTGGAACATACACCATGTCATATTGTGCTAATAATATGGCACATGTAGCAAGCTTAGAATTGAGTGTACTGGACTTCTTTATTAAGACCTGCAGAGGATTAACTAGGAAAATAACATGAATGGTTTGGCCGATGATGTAATGCCTTGTCTCTACCGGACTATAACGATGTTCAGCTCCAATCATCGTCCAACTAAGGTAGTAGATAGCTTGTTCATGACCTTCTTTATTGTTCTAAGCCAGCAAAGCTCCCAGTGAATGGTCCATCGCCCGGACATACATCAAGAAGGGTATTCCTGAGATCGGTGGTACTAGGACCGGTGGACTCATCAAATACCGCTTTATTTCATCAAATGCTTGTTGATATTCTTCTGTCCAAATGAAAGATACACCTTTCTTCATTAACTGAGTAAATGGTCTGCAACGTCCAGATAAATTTAAAATAGACCTCCTGATGTAAGCAAGTCGACCCTGGAATCCTCGTAGCTCTTTTAGGTTGTGTGGAGGACGCATCTCTTGAATGGCTTTGATTTTTTTGGGATCAATGTGTATACATTTAGAGGTAATGACGAATCCGAGAAATTTGCCATTAGAGACTCCCAAGAATGACTTGGTGGGGTTCATTTTGAGTTGATGCTGGCACATTAGATTGAAGATGGTTCTTAAATCTTGGATATGATCTTCCTTTAGACGACTCTTGACAGCAATATCATCAACATAGCATTCGACGGTCTTTCGCAAATGATCTCAAAAAATAGTACTCATATCCCGCTGGTAAGTTGCACCTTCGTTCTTAAGACCGAAAGGCATGACTGTATAGCAATATATTCTGCGGAGAGTATGAAATGAAGTGTGTTTTTCATCTTCAGGATTCATCCGGATTTGATTGTATGCAGAAAACCCATCCATAAAAGAGATTCGTTCGAATTCGCAAGTATTGTCGATCATGACATCAGTAATTGGGAGAAGGAATTCATCTTTAGGACAAGCGTCATTGAGATCTCAAAAGTCAATGCACACTCGAACTTTTTGGTCTTCTTCAAGACTGGTACAACATTGGCTACCCAGTCAGGATGTTGTTCTTCTATGATAAAACCACAAGCGATATGCTTTCTGACTTCATCATCTTTCGCATCCATCATCTCAGGCTTGAATCGTCGTTGATGTTGTTTGACTGGCTTGGCATTAGGCAAAATGTTAAGTTTATGAGTTGCGACCTGAGGATCTAAACCCGACATATCTTCATAGCTCCAGGCGAAAACATTGATATATTCACGAATGAGGTGAATCAGTTCTTGTTTATCATCCTATGGGAGATTCTTGCTAATAAAGATCGGTCATGGTACACCTTTCTCTCCAACATCGATCTAGATTAGTTGATCTTCAGTAGGTGGTTCTCGTTATTCAAAACAGAGTTCCCACTGAGTGTCCATCTTTTGTGCCCAAGGATCTACTTCAGGAGCTTCTTCAATATCATCCTCGTCATTTTTTGAGAATTCAGCAGACACCATATTAGAAGATACTGTCACCCGATGGACATGACTAATACTGGTGTCAGAGTCCCATAAAATAGAATCTGAAGAATTAGAGCGTTCATCTTTATCAGATTCAGAGGCTTGTGGAGTTATAACTGGTGAAGTGTAGCCCAGCCCACGTTTTGTTTTGCTATAATATGGTATCGATTTTTCTCGTGGAGCAGGAGTACGAATAGGAGTTCATCTTCCTCTACCACCATTAAGGCCAGTTTTGAAATCATAGCCTATTTTATGGATGATTGCCTTGGATTGTGGACTATAACGACATAGTTGTAGCCTTCATGTATCATCTTTTTATTATCACTGTCAGGCATAATTTTTTGTTCTGTTCCTTTACTAAAAAGTATAGGAATTTCGCCTTTCTTTCGAGAAGGAACTAGGAAGTGTAGCCTCCTTTCCCGAAAATTTTTGAAATATTTTTTATTATTTATTTAATTTAAATGGTGACTTGTAGATTTTATAAATAATTATTTATTTATTATTACGGTAGATGATTTTAGCCATGGTTAGGAATTGGAGTACAATACGACTAGGAACCGTGGCACGGACAGTGCAGTGGCGTGCTTTAACTAGTGTATTAGCCCTGATAGGAAAGACCGAGCCATAGTGATGTTCTAACTAGGAAAACCAGGCCAAGTTGCGATCTAACCTCTATAGTTGTTTTAAGTAATTATTAATTAATTTATTGACTATAGAAGACCAGGTTGTACCAAACTAGCTCGAACTGAGCCCAAGCCCAGGTAGTCATATAGTGCATCCCAAGACGTCATTGTAGACATGTATTGGGTAGCAGTATTTTAATTTAGTAACCTAGTCGACAATTTTCCCCAAACGTGGTTATATATATTTTGAGTCCTTGATGTTAAATAATATTTTATTGGTAATTTAGTGAATAATGTCTTTAACAAATATGTTGGATTTATCTGGATTATATATATATATATAAATATATATATATATATATATATATATATATAATATATATATATATTATATATATATATATTATATATATATATTATATATATTTTTTTCTTTTTTTTGAAAACCAAGCGGCCGTGTCGAAGACACCCAGCCACCGCCTGGCCCGGGGGCCGTGGCGAACCACCAAGCCGCCCCCGTGGGGGCTCGAACTCCGTCCAATGCCCCGGGTGCCAAAGGCCCTAACCGTAGGCTACAAGGCCATTGGCATAATATATATATATATATCTATATATATATATATTATATATATATATATATATATATATATATATAAGTATATTTATAGTGTATGAATATTAGGCTTGTATATATATAGCAAAATAATTATATTTAATTCGTATGAATTTTAGTATATAAAAGTAGAAATTCTATATTGTAAATATTGATTTTACTTAGAAATATTTTATAGTTGGTATTTGTATAAGTAAATACATCTGCTTAGAATGGTATTGATGGAATGACATGTATATATAAATATCATTATATATGT
>JANAVB010030220.1:22975175-23337675 GCA_029216955.1 Iris pallida
TAGTATAATAATATTTTTTTTAAAGTATGTATCAAATCTCCATTACATACTGTATAACAAAGATCTTGATAATATAATAAAAAAGTCAATTAAGAAAACAACAACAACAAAACATAATAATAATAATAATAATAATATAATGAGAAAATAATAATGATAATATAATATAATACTAATAATAATAATGATAATGATAATGATATAATATAATAATAATATATATAATCAAATAAAAACGAAACACAAAAGCAAATAAATATAATAATAATATAATAAATAAAAATAAGTTGTTCACCCTCCCTAAGTGAACAGTGGACCACGAGATGAGTGGATTGAAAGAAACAAAAAAATACTAAACAGTAGAAGAAGGAGAAGGGTGTGGAAAAGAGAAGAGAGAGGAGAGAGAGGAGAGAGAGAGAGAGCGGAGCGAGTAGGCATCGGAGGGGTTTCGCCGGCGCGGAGGAAGGGAGAGGGCGGCGAGTGGGGCGGAGCGGGCGATGCGCGGCTCAGGGAGGTGGCGGAGGCCGTGCGGCGGGGCGCTGCACTGTCGACGCGGCGGCAGAGGGTTTCACCGCGGGTCGGAGCGGAGAAGAAGAGGCGGAGGCGGGACGTGGCTCGGGCAGTCTTCGGTGGGCAAGGCAGAGGAGTGGATGGGTTTGGGAGTCGGAGGAAGTGCGGGGGATTTGGTCGGCTCCGGTGGGCACGGAGTGTGTCCGGCTAGTGGTGGACGGCCCAGTCGGCGGCCGCATGGTGGTGCGCGCAGAGCGAACGGAGCCCTCCGACATCGGCGGAAGAAGAAGGGGATCTAGGGAGATCGACGTCGGGGTTGCGACGGTGGAGACTGGGCGTCGAACGGACGCACGGTGGGGCACTCGCGGAGGCGGTGGTCGGGGTTTCGTCAGCGGCGGTTCGGGTGGTCTCTCCGGCGCAGAGGCGGTTCGCAACACGGCGGCGGAGGCCCGATGGCTGGCTCCTGCTCGATGGCGGATCCGGCCGGCGGTCGCGGTTTAAGGTGAGTGGTGGCGGTCGTTTATTAATTCTTTTATTTTGTGGTTTGGCCGAAAGTTCAAAGGGGACGGCTCTTAGGTGGTTGCAGCAATGGTGATGAGTAGTTATGGGGAACGACCGAGTAGCTCGCTGGGTCAGGGTGGTTTGTGAGAATTGACCAGGAAGGGAGGTCGGTCGGAGTCCAGCCAGTTGGCCGTGTCGGGGTATTCGGAGAGAAATGCTAGGTGGGAGGGAGTAGAGCAGGAGGCTGTTGGGAGAACCTTAGCTGGCGGCTGGGTTTGCCTAGGGTGTGCAAAAATTTAGGGTTTTGGGATTAGGTTTATGGATAAGGGCTGGATGTTTGCGTGTCGGGGTTGTCGACACGGAAGAATAATTGTAATGTAAAGAATTGGATGGTGGAACACGACACGATGCACGCACATTTGATTGTATAATTTTGTGGAGAATAGAATACATGGATGAGTACCTGCCTATTTATAGGATGTGGGAATTCCCAACTGGATAAAGGTTAGGATTAGTTTAAACCCAATTTAGATAATTCATCTATTTATTTAAATTAATTCAATAAATCCAAATCCAAATCAAATCCAATTCCAATACAAATCAAATTTAAATCTAATTAAATTCTTGGTTTAAAATCAATGGAATAAATCAAATTTTAAATGTTTCACTATTTAAATAAATCCATAAATTCAAATCAAGATTTAAATCGCCACAGTAATTTTAAAATATATTTCCAAAAATACAATATAATATAATTTTGAAAATAATATTATTTTTAAATGCACTAATAAATAATTAAAATAATATTTATGAATAATATTATTTATTATTAGTAACTGCTATAAACAAAAAGGCTTTCGTAAATAAAATCGTAAACTTGGAAATTTAGTATGATAACTAAAATAATTAATTTATTTATTTTGAAAATAGAAAAAAATATTTTTCTAAATTATGTACGCTCGCACATAATCGCACTCGTCGAGCAAATTCGAAAAAGAAATAAAATTTTGTGCGCGACGTATAATACGACTATGCGGCGTATATTACAAAATTTTAAATCAGTACTAAATTAAATAAAAAAATAATAGAAATTTTAGGGGTTTTACATCCTACCCAACTTAAAAGAATTTCGTCCTCGAAATTAGGAATTAGTAGGGGGTGAGAGGACACAAGGGGGTATCAATGGGGATCCAACGATGACAATGTTTTCACAAAATCATGTCATAAAAAATTGCGATCTAGATCGTAGAAAAACAATACGGTATGGTCATAATCGATATGAAGGCTTAGAGGAAGTTCTAGTACAACGCTTTCGTTCTTCTAAAACAGGTGAAGGCGAAAGCAATAAGGGTTCAAAAGCGATATCATCGAGTAGGAATACGTGGTTCAAGGACGACAAAAAATTTCAAAAGGAGTTGCCAAGGCAGTCGTGGATGGATTCTAAAGGCCAAGTTTAATTATGTTCCATCCACGCAGAAAAATAAACAAAAGCGAACCAAAGTGCACTTGGTTGATCAGACCATTATGTACCGGTTCTGATTAGACAATATGTTAGTGGGAGCTCTTCCAATAACATATGTCTTGAACAAGTCGATAAAATATAAGCTTGCAAAAACTAGGCTACATTAGCATCATTAGTCTAGATAGTAAAAATATAGGCACGATGGTGATGAATAAAACAAATATGAATAGTCTAAGAGTCATAAGAATCTAAGTCTTGTTTATTCCTATAGAATCATTCAGTTTTATTGACTAAGGCTTGGTTGACCAAATGAGTGTGTCGGGTTGGGGTGTTCCACCCAACTTAAAAGAATTAACTAAGGGTGTTTTGGGACATCCAACTAGTAGGGTCACTCTCTAATAAGCACGAAGGGAAGATAAGAATAATGATAGGAGGAATCAAGCAAGATGCAATCGACGAGTCGGTCGAATATGAAATTGAAGAAAGAGGTCAAGTATGTGGATGAGATTCTAGACTTCTAATCCTATTCACAGGCTTGCTTGGTACGGTAAAGTAACCAAACAATTTATCTTGACCTGCATGGGCCATCACAAAAATATGTAATGCCCAGTCCCAAAATACGTAGGACTAGAAATGTAGACATGCCAGCTGTATTCATACGAAGTATACTCCAATATATGAAAACCTCGTATAAATACATAAGCTTTAAAATGCAGTAGAACCATAACTAATCTCATCCACACAAAATATATGAATAAAGATATCATATAATCAACCATAAAATTGTCATTTGGTACATGTAGTTGGGCGAGACAAATCCACTACCAACGATGAAAAGAGAAATACATGATAAGAAAAAGAAAGATTTTGTGTGTGAAGCGAAGATGATCCAAAATGTAATCATCCTCGAAGAAATAGAGCGGATCACGGCTAGAGCTAGAGCACTGCGAAAGACAATAGCACACATCTGGGAGATAACCAGGTCCTCAGAGGGACGTAATAAGACATAATATCATGCCATATAAACTGAATAATATGCTCAAATAAATAAGTCAATTGAATTATAACATGGTCCAATACGCACCTATTGAACGAGCGTACCATCCCCCAACCAAACAAGGACAAGAGATGGTAAACTAATTCACGGTGACGTATCTTTCCATGCTATGTATCCAATATGGTATTCGGACCCAACAAGGTTCAATACCTTCTCATCGAAGTAGTAAGTCACACCTACAACCAAACAAAGGACAAGATGTAACGAAACTAATCTGCGACAAGTTATTGTTCCAAGCCAACTGGTCAGATACTACAAGTACTCGTACCTAACGAATAAAGGTAGCCTACATTTAAGTGAAATGTAGTTAAGAATACATCCTTCCTACGCATAGGCCCTGGCTGAATAGGATCGGCATAGGTCCCCCTTGGGGCACCAGATGCCCCATCAGTAAGAGCATGACGTTCCGCAGAATCGCCAGTGGCCGTCAGTAATCATGGGTCATCAACCCCGTATCTCCAGCGGAGAGTCGGGTCACAAGGAAATGTGCATCGAAGCCCATACTGCCAAGGAATTGTCCTCCCCGCCCAATGCCTACTATGTTGTATCCAAAACATTAACCTCTATAACAGCTAAGTCAAACTAGCATGCAACCTCTATTAGCGGTTATTCCTATCGTACGGCTTGTACGTACTGGTGGCCAGCCATCACGCACTTTCGTGTTCTACATGCGACACACAACTTCGTGGTACAACGTGTCAAGGCCATGAATGCAACACACAAGGTGGTCCCTTAAATCTAGGTTTAATGTGTAAAAAATAATAATAATAGCAGGAAATATAAATGAACAGTAAGTTCTAACAGGTTATGCCATGTATCACAGTTTATTTTGCAATAAGAAAATAATAAATGATGCATGAAATATGAGCTAAAATAAATAAACAGCAATGGCAAGGTGTCTTGCCTGGTAGGACGTCCGGTGTACTACAATGATCACTGTGGCACGAACTGCAACTTCGGTGTAACAACTACACAAGGTGACATCTGATGGTGGCACAGACAGTTCAATTGGGTCCAGAAGGGTCAATTTAGTTAGGACTGACATAGGGAGGAAGGACAGGATGGCGAAGAAATAGGAATAATAGGCTTGGTCATGGAAAGGAGAAAAAGTCAAAGAAAGGAAACAAATGGATAATAATATATACGATTTTTTTAGAGCTATTTATAATACTTAAAATAGGGTTTTATTTAGTTAAAATAATTTGATTAAACACTTGAAATCAAAAATCTTTTTAGGGCAAAAACTCAAAATTTTGTCAAAATAATACTTTGGTATGGAACCTATATTTTATAAATCGAAAAAATAATTTAAATGAAACAAAGTAATTTTTAGAAACTTATTTAAGCCTAAAATCCATATTTTTGTAAAACTATAAAAAAATTACTTTAAATAGATAAAAATTTCACAGTAATAATCATAGCCCGTAATATTTGGTTACAAAATTAGTTTTTAAAGAAATTATCTATTTCAATTATAAGGCAATTTGAATATTATTTGGTACTAATAACAACAACAACAATATATAATAATATAATAAATAATTTTTTTAAAGTATGTATCAAATCTCCATTACATACTGTATAATAAAGATCTTGATAATATAATAAAAAAGTCAATTAAGAAAACAACAACAACAATAATAATAAGCAGAATAATAATAATGATAATTATAATAGTAATACTAATAATAATATGATAATGATAATGATAATGATAATGATAATGATAATGATAATAATAATTAATAATAAAAAAATGAAACACAAAAACAATAAAAAATAATAATAAAAAATAATAAAAATAAGTTGTTCACCCTCCCTAAGTGAACAGTGGACCACGAGATGAGTGGATTGAAAGAAACAAAATATGCTAACATAGAAGAAGGAGAAGGGTGTGGAAGAGGGAAGAAGGAAAGGAGAGAGAGTGAGAGAGACGGGCGGAGCGGAGTAGGCGGTCGGAGGGTTTTGTCGGCGGCAGAGAAAGGGAGAGGGCGGCGAGTGGGGCAGAGCGGGCAATGTGCGGCTCGCGGGAGGTGGCGGAGGCCGTGCGGCGGGGCGCTGCACTATCGACGCGGCGGCGGAGGGTTTCACCACTGGTCGGAGCGGAGAAGAAGAGGCGGAGGCGGGACGTGGCTCGGGCGATCGTCGGTGGGCAACGCAGAGGAGTGGATGGATTTGGGGAGTCGGAGGAGGTACGGGGGATTTGGTCGGCTCAGGCGGGCGCGCGGAGTGCGACGCCGGCTAGTGGTGGATGGGCCAGTCGGCGGCTGCATGCTGGTGCACGCAGAGCGAACGGAGCCCTCCGACATCGGCAGAAGGGAAGAAGGGGGATCTGGGGAGATCGATGTTGGGGCTGCGACGGTGGAGGCTGGGCGTCGAGCGGACGTGCGGTGGGGCGCTCCACGGAGGCGGTGGTCGGGGTTTCGCCGGCGGCGGTTCGGGTGGTCTTCTCCGGCGCACAGAGGCGGTCACGACACGACGGCGGAGGCCCGATGGCTGGCTCCTACTTGATGGCGGATCCGGCCGGCAGTCCGCGGTTTAAGGTGAGTGGTGGCGGTCGTTTATTAATTCTTTTATTTTGGGTTTGGCCGGAAGTTCAAAGGGGACGGCTCTTATGGTGGTTGCAGCAGTAATGGTGATGTGTATTTATGGGGAATGACCGAGGAGCTCGGTGGGTCAGGGTGGTTTGTGAGAATTGACTAGGAAGGGAGGGTCGGTCGGAGTCCAGCCAGTTGGCCGTGGTCGGGGTATTCGGGAAGAAATGCTAGGAGGTGGGAGGAGCTAGAGCAGGAGGCTGTTGGGAGAACCTTGGCTGGCGACTGGGTTTGCCTAGGGTGTGTGCAAAAAATTTAGGGTTTTGGGATTAGGTTTATGGATAGAGGGATGGATGTTTGCCGTGTCGGGGTTGTCGACACGGAAGAATAATTGTAACTGTAAAGAATTGGAATAAGAATTGGATGGTGGAACACGGACACGATGCACGCGCATTTGATTGTGGAATTTTGTAGAGAATAGAATACATGGATGAGTACCTGCCTATTTATATGATGTAGGAATTCCCAATTGGATAAAGGTTAGGATTATTTTAAACCCAATTTTGATAATTCATCTATTTATTTAAATTAATTCAATAAATCTAAATCCAAATAAAATCCAATTCCAAATACAAATCAAATTTAAATCTAATTAAATTCTTGGTTTAAAATCAATGGGACAAATCAAATTTCAAATGTTTCACTATTTAAATAAATCCATAAATTCAAATCAAGATTTAAATCGCCACAGTAATTTTGAAATATATTTTCCAAAAATATAATATAATAATAATTTTGAAAATAATATTATTATTTAAATGCACTAATAAATAATTAAAATAATATTTATGAATAATATTATTTATTATTAGTAATTGCTATAAACAAAAGGCTTTCGTAAATAAAATCATAAACTTGAAAATTTCAGTATGATAACTAAAAATAATTATTATTTATATTATTTTGAAAATAGAAAAAAATATTTTTCTAAATTATGTACGCTCGCACATAATCGCACTCGTCGAGCAAATTCAAAAAGAAATAAAATTTCGTGCGCGACGTATAATACGACTACGCAACGTATATTACAAAATTTTAAATCAGTACTCAATTAAATTAAAAAAATAGTAGAAATTTTAGGGGTTTTACAACGGCCGGGGACACAAAATGATCTAAAAGAAAGGTGGGAGTCCAAGGGAACTAATCATCATCCTAAAGGAAGTTATTCTAATCACTCGGTAATCCTCATATATCCTAAAAATTTTAGAGGGCTTACAGTCTACCCACCTTAGAAATAGGACATGGTCTTAGGAATATTGAGGTTAGAGGGTTCCCAAAGTCCGGATACTGTACCTCGACTCTTTGTTAATAGGGAATAAGGCACGGCGTATCGGGATACGGTAGATATTAGTCAAGTCAAGGATCGTTCCTCAATAAATGGAGAACGAGTGTGTACGATGACACATGGTCGACAAAATAGGATAATCTACTCGTCTATAGTATACTAGAGTTATCGACGGGGTAACCAACTCAAGGCACAAGATTTCTAACAACTGAGTTGTGAATTTCTATTTGTGTAAACCTGCCAGACTATCGTCACAAGAGTTGTAGTGATCGTGTATTGCTGTTGACAACTGGTAGATCATAATATGATAGGGTATTTAAGCTATGGTATTGGCTAAGCTAGTGACTGTGGTGTTTCAACACTAGTTAGGTCTTAATAATAAAATTTACATAACTAGAGCAATATTTGTTGGAAACCAATCTCGGGATGAGTGTCACGGTAAATGATTACCCTATTGTCCACTCATCTCATGTCTAACTGTGGCTTCGGTCGATGAAGGGTTGGTTCAAGGCTTAAGGGTTGCTAGTTAAGGCAAGCTTCCAGCAAATAATTAGAGACTCGCAACCTTTGGTCTCTAAAGAATAGGTAGTCTCCTAGGTAGGCATTTTGACTAAGGGTAAAACCTAATCATTCTCAAATTCGAATGGCTAGAAGGTCTCAATAGTAGTTTGAGGGTCGAGAGGAGAACGAGTAACTCAGTCATATGACTAGCCGATGGTAGCTACACTTGTGTATACCACTATTATAGCCATAGGGATACTCTGTATCTCTCTACCATCACGAGCTTTCGTCTTTCCAAATCGGTGAAAGACAAAAACAATAAAGAATTCAAGGGAGATGTTACTGAATATAATTTCATGATTCAAAGGCGAACATATAATTCAAGAGAAATTGTCAAAGCAGTCGCGAATGAGATCCTAGATACCTATATATCTTCCCCCACGTAGTGTAATTAACGAAGAGCGAACCAATGCATCATGGTTGATCAGACCATAATATACTGATTCTGATTAGACAATAAGTTAGCAGGCGTCCCCACTAAACATATGCCTCAAATCAAGCTCGAAACAGAGTGAGCTTGCAAAACTAAGCTGTAACAACAGCGTTTGTTAAGATAGTCGAATACAATTATGCGAGATTTTTGAAAGAAGGCACAAGTAGTTCGAGTTTTGTGAGAATCAAATCTTACCCGGTGTTCTTGCTTATACGGTCTTCCTACTATCTTCTTATCCACAAGGAGTCGGTCGACTAATGGGTTATGACCTCTAACTTCTGTATTCTAGGTAAACCTATTAGTGTCAATCAATTTCCTCGTCAGTAAGTCACAAGGACTACAGAATACTAGGTCGGAAGACATGCTACCCAACCTCACAGAACTTCTACTACTATTGGCTTCGGATCTTATAGAACATACAGGGCACTGTCATATCTTCTATGGTATCCTAAACTTGTAATCATGTTTGAAGTCATTTCACCGAGAGTTATGCCTCGTCCGTATACTCTGGCTGGGGTAAACCCCTGGTTTCGTGATTCATATGTGATATACTATCCGATACTCTACCTTGTATTGATACAAGGGTGACTAAGGTCAAAGAGGACCACTAGCCCTAGTTCTAAGTAACATCCCATAACCAGTATTTTCTTAAACAATTTCAACTCGAGGGGTCGTGTCTTGCCCGTGCGCTGCTGGCTGCAGTGAATCTATAGTCTCCAAATTCAAATAAATGGTGACAGTGCGCTGCTGTCCTGCCATTATGAGTTAACTAACCTTCCTTTAAATATGTCTGTAAAAGTTTATGAGGTTCTAGAGATTCATACAAGTTGACTATGAAATAAGGCGTAAGTATTTGTTCTATCAGTCACAATCTTTAAAATAAAAGATTGCACAGGGAGGAACAAACTGAAGACAAAGAACTACAAACATTCTGGTATCTTTTTCATGTGTATTCGAACTATGGGAGAAAATTTTTGGATCAGTCTACCTCGAGATTCGCATTTGAATAACCGAATCAGAAATTACAAACTATTCCCTTACGGCAAAATAGGATTTAAAATGGACAATTCAGACTAAGATATGGTGACGATATCTAAAGAGGCAAGAGAATGAATTAAATAATCTATCAAGGTTAGATCATTAATTCTATGAAGCCCCGCCTTACCAAGGGAATAATCTATCCACATTGGACCATATCTTCCAATCAAGAGGTAATAGTATACCTATGGGGATCTGACAAACTATCAAAATTAATAACTCCTTATCTAAATTTCATGGCCTAGACTACCCATCGGTAAATTTGTATAGGGGACTCCTAGTCCTAGTCATTCACTTAAATTAAATTAATCCTAATTCGTGAATGAGCATTTCCATTGTCGCAAGCTCGCAATAGTACAATTATCTTAAGTACCATCACGAGTTCTCATGATTTGCGAAAACAGACCTGCATGGGCCACCACAAAACTTGTCACGACCCGCACCCATTTTTTAAATGGATACGAGACGTATCCAAGCCAGCCTACGCTGCAGTGTCGGCGGTAGAACGCTGTCACGGCCATAAAGATCAAAATCACAAATAATGCTCATTCACATAATTAATTTAACTTACAATGATCACAAGTTTTACATTTGTAGAAAAATATAAACTTGTACAAATAAATGAATGACTACAACTCAACTATCTAACTAGTCTCTAGGCTTTTGTCTGCAAGTATTCCCGTTACTCCCCAAGCTAAGTGAATCCACGGCTAACCTGAAAAATGTTGGTTTTCAGTCAGGAATGGAACGAGCACAATTCACTGAATGCAATTTCAATAAATGAAATGACTATAAACAAAGGTTAGACATCAATCATGAGTTTTGAAAATAAATAGGAAATACAGAAACCAATAGCAAATAAATAGACACAAAATACTTTTCCCAACTATTAGAAGTACCTTTGATATGTGATCGGTCTCGGGACAATTATGCGACACGGTCTACACGATCTAAAGTTACACGGTCTACAGTTACACGATCTACAATTACACGGTCTACAGTTACACGGTCTACAGAAAATATTACAGTAAAAAAACACTGTCTACAAAATAATAATCACAAACTACACAGTTTAAATACAGTAATAATCACGATCTATGTTGTCTACTTTACAATAAATAAATCACTATCTACACTGTCTATAAAAAATAAATAAATCACTGTCTACACTGTCTACAAGAAATAAATAAATTACTGTCTACACGGTCTAAGGTTAGATCACACATCGTTCGTACTTCTCATTTTCGACCCAACAATTTATAATAGAAAATAATTACATAACCAATGGCCAATCAATAAAATATAATGAAAATCAATATCGAAATGCAGACAATAAACTCTACTCGCCTGTGGTCCTGTGCTGGTGTAACCGATAATCCGAATCACTCAGAATGCCACAATAGTCAAAACTCGTACAACAGTCCCCGAAAGCTAAAATAAATATTACAAATATTCTTAGAATAGTCAAATTAGCTAGGATCGCCTGTCCTTAAGTCTAATTCTGGACACAGGGGCAAAACGATAATTTTGGGTCAAAGCGGTGTTCGCCGTTGGACCCGCTTTGCACCGAAAAGTGTGCCAGAGTCAACAGTCTCTAAAGTTGTCAAACTACATATCTACGGATCTAGTTTTCCGATACGAACCTAACCGTATGTCCAGAGTTGGATTCTGGCGGGCCGTGCACAAAATCGCCCGTTGAGTGGAACCGTGGGGCCCGCAAAACGGTGATTTTATCAACTGTCTCAGAATTGGACCAAACTTGGCATACAGGACTAGAAAAACTATACGGTCCTGTTGGCGCAAGTTTCGTCTCGATTTGACGAGCGTGCACAAAGTAATTGGAAAATTTGTACAGAGGCCGATACGATAAATTTTGACGGATACGCATCAAATTCGTCACGCACACGCGACTAATTTGAATTTTGTCAAAGTCCACACGACCACGTAGCCGATACGCAGCTTTCGATGCTTTCGATTCGCGACCACGTCGCCCGGATTGGCGGGACGCACGTCGTGTGGATGAATTTTTATTGTTTTTAAAACATGTTTTTGTCCAAGTTCGGGATCCACTTTCTCGGAGCGTAGTCGATGAAATCGACTTCTGCAAATTGGATCATAGAGCCCTACATGTTGTCTCTAACTTTGTTCAAGTAGAATTTCTAAAGGGTTACTGGATCGATCAGAATCGATATTCCAAAGTGGGTTCATGGACTGGAAATACTGTCCTGTTTTGACAGATTTTTGACCGACTTTGAGTCGATCCCGTGGCCTGATGGTGCTTCCTATACAAAATCTAATTATTGTGGTTTCGAGGCGGTCATATTGTCTTTCCAAACTAATTTACAGTTTGTAAATGATGGAGTAACGAGTTCGAAAACTTACCATAAATTGGGTCGTTGTAACTGCCATTACTGTTGCTTCCGCCCGCGCGCGCGGTTCTTCGGCCTCGTGGCCGGCCGGCGGTCGTCCTCCGGCGGCGTACTGACGTCTAGGTGGCCGCCCATGCGACTGGGGAGACGCTGGGTGATGTCGGCGGGGTTTTAGAACTAGGGTTCTGATTTAAACTTTCTCGATCTCAATCCTCTCTCTACGCGAATATAACCGAGGGTTTTTTTTTTTTACTTGCTGAGTTTGCCTATTCTCCTACTAGCAGAATATTAATACTTAGGGTCGGCTCTTGGGTTGGGGCCTGCTCGATTGTGTATGGGTTTATTAGCCTCGGGTTTTAGTTTGCTGGTTTGGGTTCCATTGTTCCCGCATGGGAACAGTGCTGGTATCTTTTATTATTATTATTATTATTATTATTATTATTATTATTATTATTATTATTATTATTATTATTATTATTATTATTATTATTATTATTATTATTATATATAGGCTTAATTGCTACTTGATACCCTCAACTATTACGCTTTTTCAAGTTGATACCCTAAACTTTTTTTTGTAACAACTTGATACCCAGATAATTTTTTGGACAATAATGCCCTTACCCAAATTTTAAAACTACCACTCACCCCCCTACTCCAGGCCACCCCCTCCCCTCTCCCCCCCCCCCTCCGCCCCGCCTCGCCTGCACCATCCCCCTCCGCCGCCTCGCCTGCACCCTCCCCATCCGCCGCCCCGCCTGCACCCTCCCCCTCCCCCCCCGCTCCCCTCCACCCTCCGGCAACCCGCACCCCCTCCCCCCCTCCCTCTCTTGCTGCCCTCCTCTCCTTTCCCGACTCCACCATCGCCGGAGAGGGAGGGGGGAGGTGGTCGCCGGAGAGGAAGGGAGGAAGGTGGTCACCGGAATGGGAGGGGGGGAGGTGGTCGCCGGAGAGGGAGGGAGGGAGGTGGTCACCGGAATAGGAGAGGGGGGAGGGGGGTTGCATGGGAGAGAGAAAGCCAGGGGCATTTTTGGGATTTTTTGTGTTTTAGGTATTAAGTTGAAAAAATAAAATAGTTGAGGGTATCGAGTTGTTGATTAAAAAGTTTAGGGTATTAAGTTGAAAAACTGAAATAGTTGAGGGTATCAAAGTGCAATTAAGCCTTATATATATATATATATATATATATATATATATATATATATATATATATATATATATATATATATATATATATATATATATATAAATATATAATATACTCCATAAAATACACTATAATATACACTATATATATTCATGTAAATATATTCATATCTATTTATATAAAAAAAAATATAGTCATATATATATACTAATATAATATACTCTATAAAATTCTAAATAAAATCCAATAGCATATATATTCCTATGTAGAGCCTATTTATATAATTAGGCATATATGTATAACATTTATTTGCCAAAATAATTTAACCAGCAACAATAAAATAATGTTATATATTAATAACCTCAATTATATTGATAATAAAAATAATAATAATATCAATAATAATAAAAATAACGTAACTCAATAAATCCCTAATGGTGTATATACCATTTTGTACAATCTAATAATCTCAAAATATACAAGGACCTACTTTATACAATGGTCACTGGATCACACTAATAATAATATTTATAATATTTAAATTACGAATACTTAGAAAATATTCCTTAATTCCTTAAAACGAAATTCAACACCCTCATACCAAAATCCATCAACACGACTGTCATGGGACGTACCGCATGACTACATGGGCTTGGGCTTGCTTTGGGTCCAATCTGGACTAGTTCGGTACAACCGGGTCCCCTTAAACTCAATAATATAATTTTTAAATAAAAACCATCGGTAAGGGTTATGTCACAACTCGGCCTGGTTTTTCTAGTTAGGACATCACTATGGCTCGGCCTTCCCTACCAGAGCTAATACTCTAGTCAAAGCACGCCATTGCACTATCCGTGCTACGATTTCTAGTCGTCATGCACTCCAAAACTCCGCCATAGCTAAAGTCATCTACTGTAATAATTAACTAAATAATTATTTATAAATAACTACAATAGGTATCATGTACCTATTAGCAAATAAATATCCGATATACGGGATAGACATGTACTGGTCTTCACCGGTAACACTGTCAGTAAAGGAATACTTGTCAATAAGCTTCCAACTGTATCTTTACTTAGCATGCGGGAGTAGAATGGAAGACGAGTCTGCAACTTCTCATACAACTCATGCCTCACATGTCTCCATCCGTCTTTGTCAAAATAACCAAGATGTCTTGCAAGCACATGAAATTCGTAATGGTCATCCCTTGGGACATCAATAATAGACCAAATGTAAATGCGAATCTCAGGTTAAAAATTGTCAATATACAAACCCAGTGTATGTCTATCCACGGTATCTTGCTTGGCATGTTCGTTTTTTGTTTTTTTGGGCGAATGACAAGCTTGCTCTTCCGTGCAGGCGGAGCTTGCTCTAAGCTTCATTCAACATGCTCAAAGGACAATGGATCTCTCTTAGTTGACTCCAACATTCTCTTCTGTGAACTACTCATTCTTGTTTGAGGCATGCCCTTAGGATTGGAAACAACGAATGGCTCATGCATTCTAGTAGTCATCGAACTTGCAATTTCTTGGATTTTAAGGTCAATGCACTCCCGCTCCGCTCCTATTAAGGCACACCACCTTGCATGGAGAAGTTTTACTTGTGGCAAAGAGAAGAAATCATTACCACTCTTCACCACGTGTATTATAGACAACTGACTCCAACGTTTATTGACAGTACCTACTGGAATAGGAATGGATTGATGACAACTTTCATTAATCTCATATGCACAAGGGAGGCCCAGTGTATGTCGATGTACACACCCACAATCCTCGGAATCAAATTTGATAAACTTTGACCTATCAATCTCATCAAATAGTAATGCCAACACCTTATGAGATATCACACGCATTAAATAATCCAAGAGGGCTTCCTTTCTATGCTCATGCTTGACAATATTTAAGCTCATCTCAAATGATGTCTTAATTTTGTTCACCGTTCGGTCTACCATTAAATGTATAGCTTGCCAAACCGAGACAAAGTTGCCGAGAGATGACCTTAGATGTTGTTTTAATATTGAGTGTGCTCCTTCGACACGGTTGGTAGTTGTCATACCATAATGCTTTACCACATTCGTCCATGCTAAGAAGAAATATTCTTTGTGCGGTTCAAGCCATATATCTTTAATGTAAGAAATGCATGCCGGCTCCCTTGTCTCCCACTTTTTCTTAAACAAGTATCATTCGGCGTCGTAACTGTCTTTCGTACAGGCTCGCCATACACAATTCTAATCATTATAGAATTCTTCAAAAATTTCCATGTCAAGTTTACCATCCACCTTCCCAAACTTCAACTTACATTGGGATTGGATATTACGGTTGATATGCCAAGTGCATAGCAATGTGTCCGCTTGAGGAAACACAATGTGTATAGCAATAATTAGGGCATATTCTCTGTCAGTAACAAGAACAAACGACTCTATATTACCGGTGTAAAGTGTTTTAAGTTTCTCCAATGCCCATGTGTAGTCTTCAAGTTTCTCACTCTTCATGAAGCAAAAAGTAACTGGAAATATTTTCTATGTATAGGTGAAGCCAACAACATGAAAGAGAGGCATCTCGAACTTATTGGTCTTGTAAGTACAATCAAGAACTAACACGTCGGCGAAGGACCTAGCCAAATGTGTGCAATCGAGATGAGCCCAAAAGAGTGAAATGAATTCATTACTCTGGGGATGTCTTCTTTGGTACTCAACATAATGATTATCGGCAAGCAACTTCAGAACTTCTTGCATATTGTCATTCTTGATTTCGTCCAAATGGCGTTCGAAGAAGATAGGACATTGTAAATTGACTTTATTGTTGACTTGTTCTTCTCATCTTCATGTCGTATGACAAAATATATTTGTCTTGGTGCAACTCCGGAAGTGGACAAGTCTTCGACTATCTTCTTCTCTATATTGTTCAACCGTCCGACATACGGATGACCCAAAAATGTTTCGGCAATAACATGGTTATGGATTCCATTCTTGACTTCGACTGTCCACTTCGTTTCTTTTACGATTCTAATATGGATCTTGAATGGACAACCACATTTTCTCGTTCCAACATTTCTTCTTGAAACTTTACTTTGGAGAACTGTATCTTTCTTATGGCTTCTGAACACACCACCTCTTTCACATCCAACCACCACATTTTGTCATCCCGGGTGGTTTCGGACCGATCTGGATATCACAAGAACTATATTGTCTTTCCCTCCAACTTCTCGGCACCAATGTAGCGCTTTTTCGTTTGATTCAAACCAAATATTGGTCGAGAATAAATTGCCTACATCAATGGCAATTAGAGGAGGTACCACAATCTCGGAAGATGACAAGCCCTACAATAGAACTTAAAGTTAATAAAACTAAACAACTGCACAAATATGAAAACTGCTGCAAATAAATAGGACTGCAGTCAATATGACAGTCCATAAAATACACAGGACTGCAGCCAACTTGGCAGTCCATTGTTTCTTCAGGACTGCCTCAGAGTTGACCGTCCTCTTTTACAACTGGACTGTCAACACTTTGACAGTTCTCATTCATTGTTGGACTATGTGCAGTCCCGCAGTCCTGTGTATTACAGACCCGACTTTCACCCAACAAAAAGTTCAAATTTAATTACCAAGAGTGCTTCCAAAGTATCGATGTGTTCTTCGGACGTAGCGAGACGAGAGTTTAGTACATTTGATGATCCGGGTTCTTCCATGTTCATTTTTTCTACGTTAAACACATATAATTCAATATTTATATGTGAAATTAATGTTTGAAACTCTAAATTTATATTAATTCGATGACATATCAAATGACGGTAGAAGTCGATAAAAATATTACTAAAATTTTCACCCACAATCTTCACAAAATGTAGGTTGGAAAAAAAATTTGGGCTAAGGTTTAATTATATGACCTAGAAATATTGGTAGAGAAGAAAAGAGTAGAGGGAGAGAAGAAAAGAAAAGAAAAGAAAAGTTGATATTTATACTCTTATGTGGGCTAGTTAGTATCCCCAAGCAAAGAAAATGAATGACAAATTTGTAATTTTTTAAAAAAAATGGGACTAGTCTCTAGCAAAAAATTGTGTGCCCTTAGAATTGGCATCAGATAATTGGTGTTGCATTGTGTAATACATTACTTTTCATAAATAATACAGTAAGAAACCTTTTATTTTCCTTTTTGCCCTAGGATGCGAATTGGTGCTACAGAATCAACCTATCCCTACCTTTATTAACATAAGTCATACAAAAGACTTAAATTAGGTAAGTTATAAAGGCACTTCACATTTTTATCAGGGCTAGCCCATTCATAACTTTGTATTATTTACAAGTTTGCCATTGAAAAAATTTATTAGGGCTATCCCAATTGGTGGTATAAAAGTCACTTGTTATTTTTTTCCTTTGTCTTCTTCCTCTCTAATTTTTGTCCAAACCCTAGTTGGAGATTCCTCTTGTCCCCCCACTCTACACCTAAGAAAATCTTCTTGTTTTGTAACCCTAGAGTAATTATCAACGAATATTTATAGTAGTCGGTATATTTTCGACTACTATATTGTAAAGTTTGTTAAATAACCGGTTCATTCCTAATTTTTGAATGTTTTGTCATAATGTAGAAAATATAGAAGAAATTGGGACATCAAATGTAGCAATCGATCAGTCTGGTCCTTCCGAAGAACACAATATTCTCTTCGAAGAACCCGTGGTTCGTCCTCGACGTACTTTTATTTTTTCGTAGTCGACAATAGGACTGCAACACACTCAGGCAGTCCAAAGTACTTGATGGACTGCCCTATAGTAAGGCAGTCTACAAATTCATATACTCTTCAACTGGACTGCCACATCTCATGGCAGTCCATAAAGTACTTAGGACTGCCAGAAAGTACGGCAGTCGAGTAAGATGCGTATGAACTTAAGGACTGCCTACTTTCTGGCAGTCCTAGATACTTCAAGGACTGCCCAGAAGTGTGGCACTCCTGAAATTGATAGTCATTTCAACTGGACTGCCACACTTTCTGGCAGTCCATGAAGTACTCAGGACTGCCAGATTTTGTGGCAGTCTAGATTAACAGCCTGAATTGGATATTGTATTTGGTTTTATCGTTGATCTAGGTTTTTAAAAAATTGTAAATTTATTGTAGGGCACCCTATCTCCTATGTGCACAGATTTGAGCAATAAATTTTTGACAGATATTGTCTTTGAAACTTACGCCGAAGTATTAGAATGGTGCAGAGAAGTTGGAAGACAAACCAACACAAGCCTTGTAATTTCAAGGTCGCTACGGTGTCGGTCGAAGCGGCAAACTGCAGAGATTGGCTGTGAAAGAGGTGGGACGTTTAGGGTGCATCGTAAAAAATGAACTTCTCCCAACAATATCTGGGAAGAAAGAGTCAGGCTCAAGGAAATATGGTTGTCCATTCAAATTAGTGTTGGGGTGCAAGACTGGCGATAAGTGGACAGTTGTGGTACGTAATGGGATGCACAATCATACTCTTCCGGAGATGCTAACTGGTCATGCCTACGCCGGAAGATTGAAAGATGATGAGAAAAAGTTAGTTACAGAATTGTCATCTTCCGGAGTTGGTCCCAAAGAAATTTATTCTGTGCTGCTTCAGAAGAATGATAGGAACAAATCCACTATGAGGACAATTTATAATGTACTAGCGAGGTCTAGAACGAGTACTCTAAAAGGAAGAATGGCAATGCAACAAGTGATGAAGTTACTCGCCGAAAATCATTATGTCGAATACCATAGAAGACTTCCGGTGAGCAATGAAGTCATTTCTCTGTTTTGGTCCCATCCGGATTGCACACAATTGGCACGGTCCTTCGTCGATGTTTTGGTTGTTGATTGCACGTACAAGACTAATAAATTCAAGATGCCTCTTCTTCACATTGTTGGGTTCACTTCAACCGGAAGGACATTTTCAGTTGCCTTTTGTTTTTTGAAGAACGAAACATTAGAGGACTATATATGGGCTTTGGAAAAGCTGAAGACACTTTACAGTGGACATAAAGAACCGTCTGTTTTTTCCCCGATCGGGAATATGCATTGACGAATGCTATTGACACAGTATTTCCTCATGCTCGTAGATTACTATGTACTTGGCATATAAACAGAAATATTCAAGCACAATGCAAGCTAAAGTTCGAGAAAGTAGACGGCAAAGTCGACATGGACCGCTTCTAAGATTTCTACAACGGTTGGACCCTTGTATGGCAAGCAAATACTGAGGAAACTTTTGACGCAGCATGGTACATGTTCAAAGAGCAGTGGGACAAGAGCAATCCGACGTGTATATCTTATATCAAAGACACGTGGCTTGATGAACATAAAAAAATTTTGTCTTGGCATGGACGAATATGGTGAAACACTATAGCATGACCACTACCAACCGTGCCGAAGGCGCACATTCAAGACTAAAAAAATATCTGCGCTCATCGACCGGTGGTTTTGTGTCCGTTTGGCAAGCTATCAATCTAATGATCAATTCGGTCGTGAACGTGATAAAGGCTTCATTTGAGATGAGCCTGAATATTGTAAAGCACCAACATAAGAAAGAACATCTCTTGTCCGATTTAATCCATGTGGTATCCTACGACGCATTGACATTACTACTTCATGAGATTGGTCGTACGAATTCTGTCGGTTTAGATATCGAAGTATGTGGTTGTACACATCGACATTCTCTTGGGCTCCCTTGTGCACACGAGATCAACGAATATCGACGTCAATGTAGACCTATTCCAGCAGCGATCGTTGATCAGCGTTGGAGACAGATGTCGATCATACATACGGTAGACAGTCCAGATGATTTCGTTTCCATACCACAGATGAAACTTCTTCATGCTAGATGGTGTGCCGTACTAGAACCTGAGAGGAAGTCCATTGAGCTTGCGATCCAAGAACTTGCCAACCCGGCAAGTAGTCGTCTACAGGAGCCATCTGCTATCATTGCTCCAAAAGGTAGACCGCCAACAAGACTAACAAGAACAAAAAAAAAAGAAGCTCGAATCTACTAAGCGAGAAGCCCCTCTCTTTGAGCATGTTGAAAGAAGCGTGGAAATGCTAGCCATTCCAAGGAAGAACAAGCTCCCTACTCGTAGAAAGAAATAGAATACGAGTGCTGCAAACACACTCGATACGTACATTGGTGCTTTTGTGCCCGACATGCGGGAATATATTTGGTCTATTGATGATGTTCCCGAAGACGGACATTGTGGATATCATGTGCTTGCGCGATATCTAGGCTACCCCACTAAAGACGGATGGAGACAAGTTAGAGCTGAGCTATATTTTGAGTTGGAGTCTCGTCTTCCATTCTACAGCAAAATACTTGGACAAGAAGATGTTGGAGAACTGTTGACAAGCATTCCATGCGGCACCCAGACTACTGGACCAGAATATTACATGGACATACCTTCTGTTGCATATCTATTTGCTAACAAGTACAAGATCCCAATTATCGTTCTTTTCGAGCACAACAACAACACATTTTTTCCAATGTGCGCTCCTCCGAATGACTACAGTATATCCAATCTAAATACAATTGGACTCGTCAAAAATTACTTTGTTATCTTGCGGTTGATTGGACACTCTTTTATTCCTCCCCCTGCGTTAATTTGGTAGAAACATGCACCGAAAGAATGGGCAGTCCATGCTCACAGCAAGTTCTAATATGGACTGTCCAGTTTCTTGGCAGTCCACATATGTATGTGGACTGCCAGGAAAATGGGCGGTCCATCACAGAACTTGTTGTTTGTATGTGGACTACCAGGAAACTGGGCAGTCCATCTCAGAACTTGCTGTTTGAATATGGACTGCCCAGTTCCTGGGCAGTCCAAGCTCATAGCAAGTTCTAATATGGACTGTCCAGTTTTCTGGCAGTCCATATAAATATGTAGACTGCCAAAAAATTGGGCAGTCCATATTAGAACTTGCTGTGAGCTTGGACTGCCCAGGAACTGGACAGTCCACATTCAAACAGCAAGTTCTGAGAGCAAGGACTGGGCAGACCAATATGCGAACCAATTTAATACGCAAACCAATTTAATATGAAAACCAATTTTGTACTCATTTAATAATAATTCACAGCAAGTTGACATTCATATAATACGCAACTACCAAATGGTTCAACTAATTAGAAAAGTTTTACAAGCTACATAGTCATCCATATAATACGCAACCAATTACAAAAGTTTTACACCCAACTACCAAATGGTTCAACCATATACGAACTACATAGTCATTCATTTTTATGACGCATCTTCGTGCGTCGCTCATATTCGATAAATGGGTATTCATCTGCGATGTTCTGCATCTGGGTACCCACATCTTCGTAATTCTCCCCCTTGCACATGATTAGACTTTTTTCCAATTTCTTCACTTTCGAAGCCTGCATGAATACATATCATAAATTTAGAAACTTTACCAGTACATGGGTTAATTAAACAAACTATACTAACCATCTTCTGCAATGCATCATATAGTGCTGACTTGGATGGTAAGGGTGCTGCTACCGACACTTTTATACTTCTCTTATCTGGATTCAACATCATAGCATGTCCGGTATTCACATAGTATTCCATATAGTCCTCACTACAATCCCACATCTCCATCGTCGGAGTTCGTATGGTTGCACCGACAACATATTGTTGCCACTTAGTGAATAAGTACGACCCCCAAGGGTAGTACGGCGGGACGTAGGTCGACGATTTCTTCCCTTTTGCAGCGGTCCTCAATTTTAACGTACTCGGGATAGTTTGTACGTAACCAAACTGACGAAGTACTCTATCTGGGATGTGAGGCTCCTCAGTTTCATGACAAAATATCGGACCTCTAAATAGTGCAACTGGTTGCACAGGACGAGTGCTATTTCGCAGATCCTGATATGGATGCCAAATAATCTATAAGATGCATTCATTACTTAAGGAGTTACTAATTAGTGTGGAATACTAGAGTGGTAAGTAAATGCTAGTTCAAGTTACTATTGTTTCACCTCCTTTGCCCTCAGATCTTCTAGAGCAACACGTAGGGTAGCCAACGTATGTGGATGTCTGGTATCTATCTTTGCCGGCCTTCAACTAGGGCATCTGTTCATCATAATTTTGATTAAGAGTAGCCCTATTGAGCGTCAGAAAATGCTCATATATCCATGCCTGAAATTTAAAAATATAATAATGTTTTCGTTATCGACATAATTTTATCGGGTTCTATAGACACAGTATGCTAGGATTTGCTTACATGGAGCAGTGTTTGACAACCAGCTATTGTCTTCGACTCGACTCGAGATGCAGCACCAAGTTCGTGGTAGAGGTGTGCTAGTATACCACTTCCGAATGATATTTGATCCACAGCGTTCAAGTCCCTAAAATTGTTTAGATATTTTGCATGTATCGCGGTCCCGGACTTGTCTGTAATGCCGACGGACCCTAGGATGAACTGCATGTATCCACGGGCCACGGGGTCGTCATTAGCATTGTTGTCGTCGGCGTCGTCATCATTGAATGTATTTCTCAAAAAACTTAAAGGAACTCCATAAGACTTCTTAAATTCCGGGATTGTGACAAAAGTCTGGGACTCAACACCGAGACAATTGGCATCCAAATCCACCATCTCATCATACAGGTCGAAGTCACCCTCGGAATAATCTATCGACATTTGACGAACATCAACTCTAAGCCCTAAAATGTGGTGGACATCATCAAGGGTGATTGTCAACTCTCCGTCAGCGAGATGGAAGCTGTAAGTTTCTGGATGTCAGCGCTTAACAAATACAGAAATCAGTGCGTGGTCCAATATCTGATACGAGTATTTTGCCAAATACTGCAATCCGGTGGGGATGATTTTTTCCTTCACACTCTCTTTCAAATCATCAAATCCCCACGTACTACACATCTTCGTATAGTTTATTACCCTCAAAAGGCGCAAGCTTTTCTGTAAATAAAAAAACAAAGATTCAATATTACATGTAACAATTATTTTGAATAGTTAATATATATTCAAGGTAAGTAACTAACCGGATCCTTCCATATTTCATAACAAATGTGGTTCTCGATTGACGTCAAAATAGAGCAACCCATTGGGCCCGCATCTTTCTCTTCCTCTTCCTCGGCTACTTGAGAAGGACCCGATCTAGCATCATCTCTCATTCGAGCAATGGGTACATCATCATCATCGGAGGAATCATCACGATAAGTCGTCGCTTTCTTCGAACGTCGTACAATATGTTTCGTTCCATGGGTTCTTATTTGTGAGGCTGGTTCGGGTTCTCTGATTACTAGCCCTTTCTCGAAAACTCTACCAGCTTCACGCGCCTTACGATCCGATGCGGTAGGATATTTTCTTTTGGGCCTGGCCTCAACATCCTTCTCCTTTCTCTTCTTTTCATGATTATTATTGAATATTAATTACATATTAAAATGTATGGCATGCCCACAAATGTTGATGTTCCACTAGTACAGATATTGGACTGCCCAATATTCTAGCAGTCCTGACTGTATAATGGACTGCCAGTTTGAATGGGCAGCCCTGGCTTAGTACATGTGTAACAATGGACTGCCCAAATTTCTGGCAGTTGTCACCCTCGAAATCCGTGTTACGCATTTTTGTGTGCGTATACGAGATTTCTGACATTTATTAGGTGGACCGTAGTTAGGCTTGTTTTGCTTAGCCTAGTCTTGGTTTAATCTGGACTTGGTTTATTAATCGGTTCGGTTCAATTTGACTTGGTTTGGCTTGGCTTGGCTTGCTTTGAGATGGAGAGGGTTGATATATAACCCAACTCCTTCTCTCTCTCTTCATTTACTCTTCATTTATTTCTTCATCTTCTTCCTCTTAACTTCTCCACCTACCAAGAGAAGCTTAGGCAAGTACAACTTACTTCATAGAGAAACTCCATTTTTTTGTTCTATTGTCTTCCTCGCGAGATTCTAAGATACTTCAGAACTTGACATTTTCCATTTTGATGGATATTTTCTTATAGATCTAAGTTTATATTATTTTTTGTTTTCTTGGGTTTTGATCTATTAAACTTCTTTATTTTTATGTTTTGATTGTTCCATGTTGTAGAGAATTCAATTTTACCCAAAATAGACCTTTAAAAAGTTGGATTTCGATTTGTTTTGAGGAAGTTATGGCCAAAAGTATTTTTGGCCATTTCTATGTTCATCTGTGCTGATTTTGGCAGGAACGATGAATTGTGCCGCATAAGGGTGCTGCATAGTGCTGTATAGTGCCCAGCCGCATAAGGGTGCTGCATAGTGCCGCATAGTGTCCAGCCGCATAAGGGTGCTGCATAGTGCCGCGTAGTGCCCAGTCGCATAAGAGTGCTGCATAGTACCGCATAGTGTCCAGCCGCATAAGGGTGCTGCATAGTGCCGCATAGTGTCCAGCCGCATAAGGGTGCTGCATAGTACCGTATAGTGTCCAACCGCATAAGGGAGTGCCGCATAGTGCTGAATAGTGTCGCTTAGTGCTGAATAGTGCCGCATAGTGCTTATTTTGGCTGTTTTAGGTCCTATTTGGCTGAATTGTGGCCAGAATTTTTTCTAACTTCCAACATGAAAGTTGTAGATCTTTTCCTTGGCTTCAAGAATATGTTATTAGTTATTTTATGTAAGTTTTTCTCATTCATGATGATGTAAGAATAGAACACGATAGTGGCCCGCCGTGGCCCACTCTTAACAAGTAAACCGACATGATATATCAGGACATGCTGTTACGACAGCTAGCCTGATATGACAAGTAGAAACGACCTGGACACCGTAGGCGATTGTGTTTGTACAAATAAACCAGTGTTGTCTTGCATCATGTCTAGGACAGAGACCCCTGAATACCATGGTCATGGGTACCTACTGAATTCAACTAAG
This sequence comes from Iris pallida, assembly GCA_029216955.1. Classification (NCBI taxonomy): domain Eukaryota; kingdom Viridiplantae; phylum Streptophyta; class Magnoliopsida; order Asparagales; family Iridaceae; genus Iris; species Iris pallida. Next base: position 22,999,972 of record JANAVB010030220.1, read on the forward strand.
GCTAATAACTAGAATAATCCAGTAGTCATGAAGAGATTTTCCAGCTACAGGCAATCCCGTTATCTGGACGCTCAAGTGGACTTGTAGCCTACCGACGAGTAGGACACATTTCCAGCACACAGTCACGTGTTGCATTTTTCATAAACGGACATTCGACCTGGATAACCGGATGGTCTGCAGGGCTTGTGGCTGTTGGATTAATCTCATTGCATCTTGCTAGTAACTACGCCTGTGATAACCCTAGTTAGTTAAAAGTATTAAGTTGTACTCTTGATTAGCCATGATTGATTGGATGGAGTTTATTCCAGCTTAGTCTTATCCTGATTCTGTGTAAGATTGTGACATGACATAATTATTGATTCTTGTCTTAACAATAACGATTGGGGGTCCAGTTCTGTTCTGGTGAAGGGTTACAACTCCGGTCCTTGTTTGGTTTAAGGGTTGTAACCTGGCTCCCGGAGCAGTTCTGTGTCCTCTCATCGTTTATTGTCTTATTTCAACCCCATGCCATGTTCGTCATGTTTTACCTTACCTTAATACCATGATTATTTATACTGGCCTTAGCACTAAAGATCAGGCGTCCAGTTCTGTTCAGGCGAAGGATTACAACCTCGGTCCTTGTTTGGTTTAAGGGTTGTAACCTGGCACTACACCAAAAAAGACATTTAGCAACAGTTTTTATATGTTTCTAATATTTTTAGGAACATATCATAATCGTTCCTAAAAGTGGCGTTGCAATAATTGGAACGCCGATAAACCGTTCCTATATTTTGACTGGAACGATTATTAGACGTTCCAAAATTAAATTTTGAAACATATAGAATACGTTCCTAAATTATTTTTGGAACAGTCGTTAACCATTTCTAAATGTAATTTTGAAACACTTTAAACCCGTTCCTGAATGTAATTTGACACGCTTTTACATTATTCATGTGGCTAGTTTTGAAACGCTTTATTAGCGTTCCTATGTACTTTTTTTGAATGGTACAATTTGTCGGATGGTACAAACTTGAGTAGAAACACCATTATACCAGGCACAATTTGTCACAATATGTCGGATGAAGAGATGGTACAAACTTAATGTGGCAGCTAAAACTAGTCTTTATTAATAAAGTTTACAAACAATTTCCTTCGGGAGTTCAAGCATATATTGTTACACATCGACTCAAACATAACGACTGGGATTATTTGCATATGAACAAATTTTGATAGACAGTCTATAGAATGATCGTTGGGAAGTAGTAATTCATCAGAAGACCAGGTATCAGGGCTGCTACAAGCTCTTGGTGTCGATATTCAATTCTGATAGTAAAGTAGAGAGCTCTCCTTTATGGTAAAGTTTCACAGTATCTGCATTAAAACAATTATGCAATATTAATAATGGTATCAACTGTGTAAGCCCTTGATTAAGAAAACTTCCTATATTATTTGTTTTTTATTAAATAAAATTATGGACAGGTAATACTGAGACGGGTTTTAGCTACGCTTCATTGTCATGAGTGCTCCATTTTTTTTAAAATTTTCTTGTACAGACAATGGCAGGGAGCTAGTCATGACAAAAGTCACCTATAGACTACTATCATCCTATAAGTGAAAGAATGGCCAAATACCTGTGCAGCCACCAATGTGCTTGCCTCCTGTTTATAGATGTAAAAAAAATTAACAGACAAAAAAATATAAAAAATTAAGTACATATCATCAGATATTATTCAGTGGCTATAACCAATGACTACTTTCAGATGAGCATTTATGGGTTAAAGTGATAATAAGTGTTTGAGATTCCAAAGACACAATTAACATTAAACACAATAATTTTGCTAGGAACACAACAAGTACTTGCTCTTCGGAATGTACATATCAGATTCTTAAAGCTTTTGGGGGGGAATTCTAATCCAATATTAAGTAATCAATGATCAAAATGTGTTTCTCTGCTTGTGACATGCATGTATAATGTAGATAATGTTCGTGCTCCTAAAAAGGTAGCACAATGCCACAAGGCTCTCGCTTATGTAGGATCTAGGAAGGGTTAATATGAATGCAGCCTTGTCACCATCAATATGGAAAGGTTGTTTCCGCCACTTGAACCCATATCCTCCAAGATGCAAACAAAAAAGCCTTACCAACGTGCCGGTCAATGCCCTCACAGCTTCACTGATCATCTATGTTGCACGGACACGAATATGACATGACATGGTAAGGACAAGACGACACGAACACAACACCTATTTTGGTGTTTCCTAGTGTATTTTGACGTGTCCAGGTTGTGTCCAATACATGTCATACACAACACTGTTCATATTTTTAGAGTGTTTGTGCTTCCTAGCTGATCATACTAACCTATATCATAATGTCCGATCATCTGAGGAACTTCCTCCTAATTAACATGGGTTAGGCTCCGAGCTTGACTTGCGAAGGCTCCACTGGAAGCCATCCAAAACTTACATTGCAAGCTTTTTAAGTTGGTGATAAATTTCAAGATGAGGGAAGTACATGAACGAAAGTAAAAGTTGCATAAGAACCTAAAGGGCAGTTGGCAGTTAGAAAAAACTATTATAGTATTGTGTCGTTTAAGCTCGTGCAACAAAGGAACCATTAACTTATCCACTTGTAAGAGTTTGAATGATGGAGGGAATACTATAGTTTTCTAATAAGATATTATCAAAGCTGATATAGGCCAAGAAATTAAGAGAGAAAAAATCAATTAATGGACGATGTCGTATATTTCTAGATTTCCTAAGCTGGTTTTACATGTTTTTTTCCTAAAGCACGACGCACCTATAGACTGGATTCTGAAGGCTACCTACTGATAGAAGATAAAAATCAATATGTTTATATTATTCAGAAATTACAGCAAGCAATAACATCTTTCGAGTCAGTCACTCCAAAGTGTAAAATGAGCTTATTATGATTAGGACAAGAACCTCCATATGGTACATGATTTTAGCAAGACAAAGTAACTTCTGTAGTGACAGAGAAAGTAAGTATGCTAGTAGATTGGAAGTGGCTAAAAGGAAAATAAATAGAGATATACAAGAGGGAATGTTGGGGAGAAGCTAGCACAATATTCTAATACTAAAGTCTCACACATGCTCTTCCAAACTCCATCCAGCCTTAAAACCAAAAAAGATTAATATTAAGCATCATGAAAATAACTAGAGTAGAATTTCATAAACACATTAATATAAATTGAACAGTTTAATGGGCTGTTTCATACACATTGCTTAAGAAAAATAGCAAATTCCTCCAAATTCTCAAACTAATCAATAGGTAATCCTCAAGAATACTCTAGGAACTTACACGAGCGTTTTTTGCAAAAGCACCCGATGTCTAGAACATCTTCTCATGATAAGAGCCGTAGCTATAGCGGACACAATAAGTGCACCAACAACTGACCCTAACAAAATGCCTCCAAAGGAGCCTGTAGTCAACCTTGGTTTAGTAGCTACTGGAATCCACTAGAATCACTGCAGCAATGAATTGAGGTTAGATAACAGCAATTGTGCAATATTTCAATTGTAAATGGTAAGTATAGATGTTACAATATTTATAAAAGAATTGCTTCTAGAAAAGATATGAGGATTTCCATTACATGATAAAACTAAGGTTTTCCCCTTTTTTGATTGACAAGAAACAATATAGGTTCTGAAATATTATTTCCTACTAGATCCCATCTGGTACCATGTACTTTGCTTTAGGAAAGACCGGAGTAACACTCTTAATTAATCCAATAACATCTAAATCTATTCAAAAGAAATATTATCCTTAAATGACATTAAAAAATAAAGACACCATGAATCATTCTAGACATTTCCAGCATGGTTGACAACACTATTGAGCCAAATGTACAACTATATTTTCAAATTAAGATGACAATGTATTTTTCTTTGTTTGGATTAGTCACTATTTTCATAAAAGAAACATCTGATCTGGCTCAAAAGCAAGCAGGTTACACACCACTCGTTCCATCATGTAGCTGTTATCCACCACCAAAACTATACATGTGTACAACTTCCTCCAACATCTGGAAGATGTTAGGAAGAACACTAAGGAGCTGCAAATATGGCACTAATTTCTATCAATATTCCGTCTAAACACAAAACAGGTTAAACGGTCCTTGGCACACACATGAAAATCCTTTACACAAGATGTACGAGATAGATCTTCCTATAGATGTAACTAGGATGTTTTCCTAATGGCTTATAAACTATCCCGATCTATTATTGATCCACCGGAATTGAGAGGGGTGACTTTGAGCATAGGGAATCTTTGAGCATAGGCAAATGGTTAACACACCATCATGTGGCTCATGCAAGGTTGTGAAAAATGCTAGGCGCTAGTCGGACGGGCACCAGCCACCTAGCACCTAGACCGCCTAGGCGGCCTCCTAGATCTAGGCGGCTAAAAAAGTAAAAATCCAAAAAAAAACCTACTAAAATTGTAGGAAAAAGTCCAAAAAAACCCCAAAACATGCATAGTCGAGCCTCCGGGGGTTGGGGCGCTAGGCAGGCGCCTGAGTTGGAACAAAAAACTCCAGTGGGACTATTATTGAACTCTTTCTTCTCACATCCACTAAATATAAAATAATTATCAGAACCCTATCGCAGGATAGCCAATGTAGGCAGAAGCAACTATAACCTGTCCTCCGCGTACATCTACATGCAGTAAGAGTAACATCAACAATATTTGTCCCAACAGCAGCCTGAAAGTTCTGATAACCTGTTATGCAGTTAAGGCATAAAAACACGGAGAATTTTTTTTTAAAAGGGCTTTTATGCCAAAGCAGTTAAAGTGCAAAATGTAGAACGAATTTGAGGATATTTCCTTGGATGACGGGGAGCAAGTACTGATCCATCTGCACCACAGAATGTCATAAACAACAGGTCATGGAACAATAAAAAGACAAAAGATGGACTAGAGAAGTTGACATTTAAAAAATAATATATAACAAATATATCTCACTTTTTTCTCAATAAGTGCTTCCAACATATAGTTGTTCCACATGAATCTAGGGTCTGCCTGTACAAAAGGATTAGCATATAACAGCTAGAAAACAACAGAAATCACAAATCCTAATAGGACCACAAGAATAATATTTCACGGAATACATAAAAGAAGTACCAATAACTTGACAGCTAGTGTTCTATGGTTGGTATTGGAAGACCTCCCAAACACCACTAGAGTATTATAATCTCGGATGATAATTGAGTAGAAGTAAAAACTTGACAGTATGAACTATCTCAAACCAGATGCAGAGCTTGCCTTTGAAACTATGAAGAAGCAGCCACCTCAAACCAGCCTTTGAGATATTTTTTTGTTCTTTACACCAATTGTAACTCCTAGCTCCTTAGCAACATCAGTCAAACTGTCATCAAAATAATTAAATTACGGATAAGCTATCTTTGATAAGGAGGGAATGAATACTTAATTTTCTAATTCATAAAGATTAAAGATGCAACTTTTATTAGTGATGCTTACATCAAACATTTGTTTATGTAGGCATTTTTTAGGAGATTTTGATACATGAAGCCATAACTCCATTGTTCCAAGAACCAATATACTATTAAAATATATTGCATAGTCAACACTCTCTAACCGGTGATCAAAACCCCTCAACCACTGCAAAGTGTTAAATCATAATGCATGAATAGAAGAAAACAAATTCCAATAGTGCCTGGATAGAAACAGAGCCACAACTCCAATCCCACCACGATCACTTCCCACAGAAAGTGCATGGATACAAACATAGATTAAGACCTTAGAATGTAGTAAGAAATATATAGGAACGAGTACTCTTGATAATCTTCTCATATGACACCAAGCCCTTAAATTGCCTTGTCTCAAGGTCAAAATAAGAAAATCATTTGAGGAACTGCTCATATGACACCCAAGTGGCAGTGTCCATATTGCCATCTTTCCTTCATTAGAAGTTTGATCGCTTGAAACTTGAATAACAATTTCATATGGTGATTTAACTTTGCAGATCAAAGAGCATAAGAAGCATGGCAGTGTCAAATTGCCCAAATGGTCATAGTTGCCAGATTATGAACGCAAGAACAAAAAATGTACTGCTGTAAGTCGATAACATACATGGATCCCATACTACTGCAAATTCTTGACCTTTGAAAAATATAAATGAGTTAAACACTATATATCAATCTGAAATTTTAGATGCTAATTGGATCTATTTGATCTTTTAGCATTTCAAGCCTTTGAGCCCATTACTTTGAGTAACTGATAATTTAAGCATGTTAATCTTCAAAGTAATGTACTATTGTCTATGTTATTCAACAATCATATAAAACACAAGAGTCCATGTAGATGGAACAACATATTGCAAATGTCTTTATCATCAGAAAAACGTCCTACCTTTCAGTTAGAATAAATATAAAACGTAAGTGTCATTAGAATAAATAACGAAAATACTTCTGATTCGCACTTGGCTATGTTGTCTCGGAGACTAATGACATGAAATGTATCATCGTCTTAAGGAAAACTTTTATAGGAAACTTGAAGTTCTTGGAGTATCCCTTTTGTTTGCTCCAAATTTATCAATATTACCTACATTTAGTAGCTTACAATCATGTCTAGCTGATGAACTAAATATGGACATTTCTGTGAAGTTTCTACACCAAAGCACTTTTGTCTCATAATCAGCAGAACTGATATCTAATCTGCAAGTTGTGTCTTGAGTTTGAGATATGTGTTGTAGATTGCTAGTCTAGTAATCTTATGAATAAATTGGCCCGTATTTAATATGTACCTGTTAGATCTTTTATGAATTTCACATTCACTTTGCCTTTCTGCCATTAGTTGATTTTTTTATCGGACTTAAGAGTAGAGTCAGAAAATGTTCTATGTATAATTCTTCATATCATGAGCAGAATCCAAGTCCAATGGTCAAATTACTTAATCTTGGATTAGCTATAACTGAAGCATAATTCTGTAAATTTAGCTGTATCACACATGTTAGAACTAAGTGATGCCAAATATCTCACTCGTTGAGACTTGAGACCTTTTAAAAAGTTAGCTGCACATATGTATTTTTGATATTTTTAACTAGAAGAATTCATATAGACGACCAAAAGTTTCAAATAAAGGCTTTGTTTTTTTTTTCTTTTGTTGCATTTCCAATGGCTATCCTATATCAGGGAAGGAACATAATGCAATCATAAATCCATTCTATAAGATGGTGCAAACTTCTGAAGCCTAGAATTAGGATTTCTAGGTTGGGAACTAGATTGTCATCTCATGCATCGATTTGCTTGTGTGGAGACAATAAAAAAGGTTTAATATGAAGTTGGAAAGAGAGATTAAATACAATTCTAGATCGGTTCTACAAATAACCTGATTTTGAGACATATATAAAGAAACAATAATCAAATGAGAAAAATAAACATGCCTGTAAAAGGAAAAAAATATGTCCTGTGTGTTATTGATTGACAATTTGCTGTTCTCAATTTGCCAAAAATAAGAGCATAGGTTTGAAGGGTTTGTCAAACCTTAATGACGACAAATTTTTCAATATCAAATATATAAAGCAGTTACATCAAGAAGTTATCAGCATGTTGAATCTATAACTATCATCATGATAACAGTCTAATATATATCCAAAAACTACAAAAGAAATATTAACTGCAATGTGAAACTAGAAAGTTGATTTATAAGAAGGTATCAGGCTGTCAGCTCACACCCGAATGCTCCTGACAAGGACAATAAACAGATGGAGAGTCAAGAGTCTGAGTATCCAGACAAAGAAGGAAAAAGAGCTTTTTCCAAGTTTAGTTACTTAATATCTTCATCTCAGCCTTTTCCCATTAAAATAGGGTCGACAGTTCAATTACAGTTGTATCCAAAAAAAACTAGAGTTAAGAATTTTATGATGAAAAAAAGGAGTTGTGGGATCTCACAACAAAGTGAAGGTGGTAAATTATAAATCCTTCATATAGACAAAATTAATACTTACATGATTGCATCAAGATATTCTACTATATATCATTTGGTATCAATGTCATCAGAATCTAACATCTCCATGGGTTTTCACAATTATCTAGGATTAAAAAAATTCACGGATGCAGATATCAAAAACTTATGCCGTTATATAGATACCACAAAAATTTTGATCTTCCGAATCTGAGATTTGATACCATCTAAAAACTTAAAAAGCAAGAGTTGGAGGGCCAATGTAATATGTATGACAAAAGTAAACTGAAAGAACGATAGAAGCCAATACTACATAGTAACTGTAACTATATACAATCTATGCACAACTACAAAGTCGAATCCATAATTGCATTTGAAACTGATATTAAACATATTTGACCTATCTCCATGGTCAATCTAATTAAACATCGACTGAAAAATGTAAATCAAGTTATATTAATTTGCTTCTGAATATGAGGAGAATGAAATCTATCTAAGATTATCATTTTCAGAGCAAACTTAATAATGTCAAAGTCTGCCCAAACTGCAGTCGAATACAATAATAGAGTGTACTCAATCCCCAAACCATCTATAAAAATTCCAGAGTAAAACAGAGAAAATAGAAAGAACAAATGCTTCCTCGATGGATGATGGCGATCGTACGCTAATTCTTCCTTGGTGGATGATGTACTTCAAACCCTTTTCTTTCCTGCATCGCAAATCCTTCCTCGATGGCGACGAGCGTACACGGGTTTGATGGAGAGAAGACGGTAGAGAAAGAGTACGAGGGTTTGATGGAGAGAAGATTGATTTGGAGGGAGACGAAAACTTTGTGAAATATGAGAAGAGGGAAAAAAAAGTTTGGAACGTTTAGGTTTAGCTTTGATGATTTTTTTTTTTTTGCTTGGACGCTTCATTTAGCAAGTATGTATATATGCACATGGATGCAATTCCAATTTGGAATATATTTGGAACACTAAAAAAATGTATTTGAATAAATATTTTTTTTAAAAAATAAAACAAAATTTATTAGGAACATTTTTTTGATCCGGAACATATTTAATATGTTCCAGAACCTAGGAACAAAAAATAAACGTTCCAGATTGAAAAATGCCTAGCGTTCCTAAATGTCCATTTTGGTGTAGTGTGGCTCCCAGAGCAGTTTTGTGTCCTCTCTTCGTTTATTATCTTCAATGTAACAATAGTATTTGAGACGGGTCTCTATTCAAGTGAAGGGTTACAACCCCGGTCCTTGTTTGGTTTAAGGGTTGTGACCTGGCTACTTGAATGGTTTCATCGTACTCAGTTTACTGTTGTTATCTCTACTATATTGAATTCTTTATTTATTATCTTTAATATTCTATTGTGATATGTTGGTTTTAGTTCCTAAGTGAAGCCTCCTTGTGGCACTTGCTCCTTCTGGGGTCTGACCCAGCTGGTTTTGTGTGGCCAGATATCGGAGCAGCACCAGAGGATCCACCTGTCTTCCAGCCAGATGGTGACCACCAGGCGTAATCCTGGCAACGAGTGGGTTTCTTTTTGTCCTCCCACTTTATTGTAAAAATTATTCTTTTGAGGTGTTTAGCCGGCGAGCACGTGTTAGCTCGTATTGCACCTTTATATGATGTCTGCCTACGGGCTGTGACATGATTAACAGATCCTAGGGTTGATCATGTATGACTAAACTCTTAATAGTCTTAACATTTTGTACGACTAGCTTCATGATCATCCAATATGTAATGTATGGGACGTCTTGCTATTATATATTTGGTGCTCTGACATCTTGTAACAACTATCGCTTGCTTGAGATTGAGACAATAGGCCTGTTCATGACCATAAGAGACTATTGGCTTGTAGTTAAACCCTCATGTATCTTGACAGTCATGACCGTATAGCGAGGTGGGTTGCACTTCAATATACGTAGCTGGCTATGTACGCCCCCGCTCTCCAGTATTCTGGTTCTGGGGCGTTACATGGTTTTAGTGGTGGCCCATGCAGGCCTTGTAAATCAAGATATGTGAGAATTTATCAAATAGATGTCTCAATCGGCACTCCCCCTCGATCTCTGCTTGTATCCTCTAAATCTCTGAACTCTTGACCTGGTCACATGCTTGCATCTTTGATCTATCCTGGTCCTGCCTTATTTATCCCTATGTCGTCTTCTTCAGCGGCATTATTCCTGGACCTGTCGATCAGCAAGGCGGAGCACCTCTCGCGGACCAGCAGCAACCTGGGGATCAAGCCCAGCATTCAGAAGTAGCCTCCAGAGTCATGCCTACCGAAGGGGAACCAGCAGTTCAGCCCGTCCATCCTGTAGAGCCTGATGATGGCACTTTGGTGGGTCTCATCAGGTCCCTATTAGCTTTCCAGGATCGTCGCGGAGAGGCCTTGCACCAGACGGTGGCAGATGCTTTGACTAGAGGAGGTCATCAGGGTAATAGCGCGGCCAACAGCTTCAAGCGCTTGAACCCTCCCTTCTTCGACGGCAGTAAAGATGCAATCGCTGTAGATGCATGGCTTCAGGACACAGAGGTAATTCTAGAAGCAGCCAGGACTTGAGAGATTGAGAAGGTGGTCGTGATGCGCCTACAGCTATCGGATCTCGCCCGCAGCTGGTGGGCAGCGCAGGCCGATGGATTAGTGGCCCCTATTTCATGGGCAGTATTCAGGAAGAGATTCCATACCAAGTATTTCGATGTTGTAGCTCGGTACGTTCTACAGACGAGGTTTACCAATCTGAAGCAGATGGGCAGGACGGTCGATGGATATGCGGTCGAGTTCTCCAGGCTTAGTCGGTTTACTCCCACCTTGGTGGCGACCGTGTTCGATAGAGCCCAGCAGTTCCAACAGGGGCTCCACCTAGAGATTCTATTGGCGGTAGAGCAGTTTGAGTATCAGACTTTTGATACAGTATTGAGAGAAGCTAGGAGGCATGAGAATACCTCCCAGAGGATCGTGGATAGGGCCGAAGGTCAGAAGCGATCTCACGGCCAGATGAATCAGTCTTCAGCACCAGCCCCGGCAGCCAGGGCTTTGACCATTGGAGCTCCAAGATGGGCGGCCTCAGTGACGTTGGTTCAGCATTCCACCCCAATGCACCCTCAGCAGCAGAAGCAGAAGCAGTCTTCCGCAGTGGGATGTTCACACTGCGGGAAGCCAGGGCATGTGGTATCAGAGTGTCGCAGAGCACAGGGTTTGTGCTTGGTTTGTGGTGCCCCGGACTACAGGGTTGGGGACTGCCCGAACAGGGGGAGTTCGTCAGCCTTCTCTAGTCCTTCAGTTAGAGAACCAGCACCAGTCCAGTAGCAGCAGCTGCAGTACCCGTTCCCGAGGCTATTGCCAACGCAGGCCCAGGCATTCCAGCAGCTGAGACCGCAGCAGTATGTCCAAGCCCAAACCCTGATCCAAAGTAGGCAGAGGAATTTTCAGCATAACCCGCACCCAGAGGACATGGTCAAGTGCTAGCTTTGACCATGGGAGAAGAAGGAATAGCACCATGTGAGGTAGTTGCAGGTACTATTCTCGTCAACACCTTTCCAGTTTCAGTATTATTTGATTCTGGTGCCTCGTATTCATTTATGTCTGTATGATTCGCGACACGGGTAGGATTGGAGCCCGAGTCATTATCAGTAAGGCTCAATATACTTACTGGTAACAGACTTGTGGGAGTAGATAGAGTATTTTCCTCATGTCGGGTCGTAGTTAGCGGTAGAGAATTTCTCGCTAGATTGATAGTGTTCCCGATGGCCGATTATGATGTGGTCTTAGGATTTGTTGAGGGACCAGTATGCTAGGATAGACTGCCACATTGGCAGGGTTATTTTTAGCATTCCAGGCGAGCCGGAGTTTTCCTTCTCCCGAGGCGAAGTTGAAAATTCTTCTCTAGTGTTGTGAATGGCAGTAGCAGTAGTACAGTTAACTCAGATAGTTGAAGAGTTTTCAGATGTTTTTTCAGAAGAGCTTCCAGGGATGCCGCCAGAGCGATAGATCGAGTTTACCATCGACTTGATTCTCGGGACAGCCCAAGTGTCGGAGAGAGTCTACAGGATGGCGCCGTCAGAGCTAGAGGTATTATACAAGATGATTGAAGAACTCAGAACAAAGAGATTCATTCGTGTAAGTGGATCGCTTTGGGGAGCCCCGATGCTTCTTGTGAAAAAGAAGGATGGTACGTCCAGATTATGTGTAGATTATCGTACCTTGAACTCAGTGACAATCAAGGACAGATACCCTCTCCCGAGGATAGATGACTTGTTTGGTCAACTCAAAGGGACGTCAGTATTGTCGAAGATTGACTTGCGGTCAGGATACCATCAGATCAGAGTCAGAGAGCAGGACATCCCGAAGACAGCATTCAGATCGAGATATAGGCATTGGGAGTTCCTTGTGATGCCATTTGGAGCAACCAATACGCCGGCAGTATTTATGGACCTCATGAATCGTATCTTTATGCCTTATTTGGATCAGTTCGTGATTGTATTCCTAGACGACATCCTGATCTACAGTAAGAATGAGGCGGAGCATGAGCATCATCTCAGAATTGTCCTCCAGAATCTTCGAGAGCACCAATTGTATGCCAAGTTCAGTAAATGCGAGTTCTGGCTCGATCATATTTCGTACTTGGGTCATATCATCACCCGAGGAGGAGTTGAAGTGGATCCCCAGAAGATCGTGGCCATTGAGTCGTGGCCAGTGTCCAGTACAGTGGCAGAAATTCGTAGTTTTTTTGGCTTGGCCGGCTACTACCGGCGATTTGTTTCAGACTTTGCTCGAATTTCAGCGCCATTGACCCAGTTGACCCGTAAGGATGTGCAGTTTGCTTGGACAACAGAGTGCCAGGATTCTTTTGAGAGGTTGAAACGAGACTTGATGACGGCTACTATTCTCACGCTTCCAGATGGAACCGGAGGGTTCTCGGTGTATTGTGATGCTTCGGACAGAGGTTTAGGATGTGTTCTGATGCAGCATGGGAAGGTAATAGCTTATGCGTCATGAAAACTTCGTGATCATGAGAGGAATTACCCAACCCATGACTTGGAGCTGGCAGCAGTAGTATTTGCACTTAAGCTTTGGAGGCACTACTTGTATGGAGATAGGGTGGAGATTTTTACCGACCACAAGAGTCTGAAGTATGTGTTCACCCAGAAGGATCTCAACATGCGTCAGAGGAGGTGGCTGGAGCGACTTGTGGATTATGATGTCAACCTGCAGTATCATCCTGGGAAGGCCAAAATTGTTGCAGATGCATTGAGCGGGAGAGCCGGAGTTTATTTCCTAACAGCGCAACCAGAACTGTTAGCCGATCTTCAGAAGATGGGAATAGAAGTTGTCCTTCCTACCAATATGGCATTGATGGCCAGCATGCAGATTTAGTCCAGCATAGTCGAGAGGATCCGGATGGCGCAGTCGACAGATTCCAAGCTTCAGCGACTCAGAGCAGAGTGTGAGGAAGGACGAAGACCAGAGTTATGTATCCATGAAGACGGTACACTTTGACATGTTTACGCATCTTTGTGTACCCAGTAGAGATATCAGACAGGAGATCATGGCAGAGGCCCACAGTTTGCAGTATTCCATTCATCCCGGTGGCACAAAGATGTACCTTGATATTCGTCAGCACTTTTGGTAGAATGGCATGAAGAGGAAGATAGCTCGGTTTGTCTCTCGTTGTTTAGTCTGTCAACAAGTTAAGGCTGAACATCAGAGACCAGCTGGACTACTTCAACCATTGCCAATTCCAGAGTAGAAATGGGAGCATATAACCATGGATTTTGTGACTGGATTGCCTAGATCCTCGGCTGGCAGGGACGCTATTTGGGTTATCATAGACAGGCTCACGAAGGTAGCTCACTTTCTCCTGTTCATAGTTGGTCAGTCGATGGCACAGCTAGCGAAGATGTATCTCCGACAGATTGTCAGATTGCACGGTGTACCAGTCAGTATCACCTCGGACAGAGATTCCAGATTTACGTTGCACTTTTGGCGTAGCCTGCAAGAGAGTTTGGGGACTCGCCTCCAGTTCATCTCAGCGTATCACCCACAGACAGATGGCCAGTCAGAACGCACGATCCAGACTCTCGAAGATATGTTGAGATCTTGTACGCTCGACTTCAGTGGTTCGTAGGAAGATCACCTGCAACTGATGAAGTTCTCGTACAACAACAGTTTCCAAGCTAGTATCCAGATGGCACCGTTCGAGGCACTGTATGGTAGGAAGTGCCGATCTTCGCTAGCATGGAACGATATCGAAGAGAGACAGATGCTCGGTCCAGAAATGATTGCTCAGACCGTTGAGGTGGTCAGGAGAGTCAGAGATCATCTTCGAGTTGCCCAAGATCGCCAGCGTCATTGAATCGATTCTTATCGGCACCTTCTTGAGTTTTCTAACGGCGACCATGTATTCCTGAGGATTTTGCCTAATCATAGCGTCATTCGTTTCGGCATGCGGGAAAAGCTTAGTCCTAGGTATATATGACCATTTGACATTCTGGAGCGAGTAGGAGATGTATCATATCGTCTCGCTCTTCCACCATCGCTACGTGATGTGCATGACGTATTCCATGTATCCCAACTGCGATGGTATATCCCGGACCCGAGCCATATCCTGGATCATTCGGAACTTGTTGTTGGTACCAACCTTTCATATGAGGAGAGGCCCGTGTCAATATTGGACCGAAGAGAGAAGACACTCAGGAATATGACTATCAAGTTAGTCCGAGTTGCTTGGGGTCATCACTCTTTGGGTGAGTCAATGTGGGAGCGTGAGGATGATATCCGATCGCGATATCCCGACCTGTTAGACTCGTGAGGTATAATATCTTCTTATGTCTTACACTTCGAATCCTTGCTTGCATATTTGATTGCTTGATTGATTACTTAGCTGTAGATTGCATCTGATAGTATAACTTGTCCCGACACCTCTAGCCTCTTTAATTAAATTTCGAGGACGAAATTCTGTTAAGGTGGGTAGAGTTGTCACCCTCGAAATCCGTGTTACGTATTTTTGTATGCGTATACAAAATTTTTGGCCTTTATTTGGTGGACCGTAATAGGCTTGTTTTGCTTAACTTAGTATTGGTTTAATCTGGACTTGGTTTATTAATCGGTTCGGTTCAACTTGACTTGGTTTGGCTTGGCTTGGTTTGAGATGGAGAGGGTTGATATATAACCCAACTCCTTCTCTCTCTATCTCTTCATTCACTCTTCATTTATTTCTTCATCTTCTTCCTCTTAACTTCTCCACCTACCAAGAAAAGCTTAGGCAAGTGCAACTTGCTTCATGGAGAAACTCTATTTTTGTTGTTCTATTATCTTCCTCGCGAGATTCTAAGATTGTCACGACCCGCACCCTAGAGTTAGGGCATGGGAAGTGGGAACGTCCAGCCTACGCCGCAGTGTCGGCGGTAGAACGCTGTCCTAGGTCTCATACATCTAACAGTATAAGGCTAAACAGTTTATACTCCCCGAATGGGGGTGATATAGCAGGTACAGACTCAATCACATCTAAGGTAGAGCATGATAAGGATAGATAAAACATGAAATCCAAAAGAGGTACAACAGAGAGAAATCTAAGTGTCTAAGATACACAAATCCAGAAATACATCTCAAATCTCCAAACTCAGATACAGTAATCCATAAAGTAAATACAACTCCAGACAATTGAAAATAAACTATAAGCAAAACCCTAGCTATCTATACAACCTCTACTGTGTCTCCTCTAGGCTAGCAGGCAACCTCCAAGCTATCTGTAAAAATTTTAACAGGTCCAGTCAGGACGGGAACGAGCACATATCTCTCAAACAGTTCATAGTAGGTTAGGAGTATAAATTATGCAATAGAGTAAAATACAGGAAGTGTTGAATAGGAAGTACGAGTAAACAGGAGATATTTTGTAACTGAAAGTTAATACATGATAGTAGAGACTGTAAGTGGCTACGTGATTTAGAGCACAATGGTTATGTAAACGGCTTGGGAGCACATGAATACAAATAAGGAGGCACATGAATACAGCTACTGGGGATAGTGATCACATAACCAATTCTACTCACCCTGTCCCAATCAATACACAAGGATCCGTTCAAGTTATATTATAAGCACATGAATACAGCTAAGATACGTGAACTCATATAATGAGTAGTACATGAGGCACATGATAAGCACATGAAAGCACATAAAAGCACATGAAGCACATGAGAACATGTAAAAACATGAACTAGTACGAGTACAAGGAGTACCTGATGCACATGATAAAGTACATGAACATGAAATACCCGATGCACCCGTAGAGGGATAACATCTCAGGAAAGGATCCATATAGTACTAATCTATGAAGATACGTGTCAGCATCAAGTAGAGTAATCTAGAGCAAGAATATAATCCAGATAAGTATGAAAAGATCAGAGAATGTACTCGCCTGATATCTGAATGTCCAAGGTAAAGATACTATCCGAGGAGAGGTATCTGGCTCCTAATTAGAACAGCACAAGTCACAACATATCCAGAAGGGTAATATAAAGCACTACAATCCATTCTACATGAATCTAGGTCAACTAGGCCAAAGTCAACCCTTGGTCAACTCTGGTCAACTGCACAAGTCAAACTAGGTCAAACTAGGTCATGTCCTAACCCGGCAAGTCTTACTAGGCCTAACCAAGACTATCCTAGCAAGCACACATCAATACAAGGCTATACAAGCCAACATACACCCAACTCTATATAGCATGCAATTATTCAATACTCAAATAGGCAAGAATTCACATTGGATATACACTAGGTATTCTATTACTTAAGCTATATATGTCTACACATATATACACATGCATATATTGGTATTCAATATTAGGTCTATAATCATGGCATTTCAAATGGTTATATAAACTTATATATTACAACACAATATGCTAACATATATATAATATACATACATAGCTAAGTTAACTATATTCATAAATACTTATTTAGGAGGCTATGTGTGTGTATGTGAACATGGCAAAGGGGCATGTGAGGGTTAAATGGGCATACATAATGTATACATATCAAAGAGTGTCAAAGTGTAAGTAAACAATGTGTCAAGTGTGATAGTGTCAACATAGTGTAAGGGGGTACATGAGGTAATATAGGATTTGTGTTAACATAGAACATTACATCTCATTAACTTGTATATTGCATACATTATATCTATTATTACATTACATTCATGCTTGCATTCATTCATCATTCATTTATTCTCTTGCACTACTATATGTACCATACATTACATACTATGGAACCTACATATTCATTACAAGCGATACTTATACATGCTTACATTAGATAGAATACTTATACCTCGTACATCATTTATTTAACCACTTACTCATGCTTGTATTCTCTATTTAGTTATAAAATGTATATACATTAACATGGGTTAAAATCAAATAGAACATTATATTACACACAATGGTGCACAAAATGCATATGCCGAATAGTAACTCCTACTAATAATCAATACTGTACCATCTCAGTATGAATTAAAATTTAGGATTAAAGTATGTTATAGATCTATGTTTTAGCTTTCCGAAACTTCAAACGGATCGCATTTTCGTTTTCGGAAACTCCCGGAATCGCGAAAACACCGAGAACGTGTTTGTCATTCGTACAGCTGACACTCAAATAATTCTCCAGAAAGTTGCAGGAAGAATTAGGCCTATTAATATATGTTTTTGGAAAGCTAACTTTAATACTCTTATTATAAAAAAAACGGAAGATTAAACCGAGCTTTGAGCTAGAAGTTATGACATTTCTAAGTTATGGCTGAAATTAAAAACGTGGATAAAAATCATGACGGATTTAGATAGTTTGAGCCAAAAGAATACACAATATATATCCTAATTATCCACAACAATAATAGCAATAATAATATGAGGAACCACACTCACATACTTGATTATATAATCATCATGAACCATTTATTACATATATAAATATAGATACACTCGCATTACAATATATATATATATATATAAATCTATATATGTAACATGAACACATCCACAACACAAAGGACACTCCTATGACCTCCAAATGGACACAAAATAGACACAAATGGAGAGACAACCATGGGGGTCATTCCTATGGGTTCAAAATAGACCTATATGCATGAGAAAATAAAAAGGAGAAGGGATTTATACCTCCTGGTAGATCGAATCGAAGAAAAACCTTCCCGGAGCGACACCGACACGTAGAGATTCCAAAAGGACACGAACGAGCTCCGAATCCTCCCAAACTTGGGTAGATTCCTCCTTGGCTAGAATGGAGAAGGAAGGAAGAAGATTTGGTGGTGAAATGGAAGGATTTGGTAGAGAAATTGCTAGGGATTGCCCTCTAGGAATTTGGGGAAGAACAAGAGAGAGAAAAATAGACGGATAATGACAAATGGGAGGCTCAACCCTATCCTTATTATGGCTGGCCATAAAGGTAGTTTTGTCCTATTAGGAAAAGTCCAAAAGCCCCTACTAACCTATTCTATGAGTATTAGGAAAGGGCTAATTGGTTGGGGCTAAATTAGTCATTCTAAAGTCTCTAATCACACTAACCTTATCCATAATAATTAGTCTAACCTCTAACTAAAATATTTCTATCATGTGGACTAAAATTAATATCATGTGGGCCATGTCTAACTAGTGTGTGGGTCCCACTAGAATCAAACTACCCCCGGATCCCCGTTTCAAGTCGGATTGAGTTGAAATTCGAACCCGACTCAAATAACCCCAAAACAATATCATAAATAATAAAATAATATCAAAATAATTCAAAGAGGTCAAATGCAAAAATATCCTTAGGCCAAAAATGATATTAAAATATTATAATCACATGGTTAGGCTCTAGGTCAAACAGTCTCTAGGGTTTCACTAGCAAAACGTCAAAACCACAAGTCATTGATTTAAATAATTTTAAAATGATTTAAAATCACCAAAAATCATATCATGAATTAAATATCATTATTAAAATAATTATAAACACGAAATTTCAAAATTACCCTCATTTGGAAAACTGGGTGCTACAACTCTACCCACCTTAGAAAAATTTCGTCCTCGAAATTTAAGATCGATAGTACTCCTTCTAGAGCCTCTAACCTACCCAATATCTAAGATAACACTTCCTAACACTGGAATAATAAACGGACATCTAAAAAGTGTCAATCTAGGAATACCTCCAATACTGCTCTGTTGTACGACGGTAATGGAACTTCAATAGAATATGGACTGGAACCTATATCCAAGGGACTGGACCTATTTTAAAGTGGTCTTAACTAAGGATGAAAAGGAACTGATCATAGGCTATAAGTATGCTCAAACTATTATCTTCCTATTAACCATCTATTAATACATTCTATTACCATAGGAACGATGCATTACTAAGACATATAGGCCCCTATCTCTCATAACACATTTATACTCACCAAAAGACTAGCATATCCCATCAAGGCTGATACTATAATCTCTCATAAATCTCATGAGCTACATGTTTATAGACACACATTCCCACATCAAGGACTAACCTATATATATCTACAACTGATACTAATGGGGTCACGTCCCTATTTTTCAACAATCAAGGTCTAAATTTTTTTTTATCTAAATCATGCAATTTGAAGGAATAGTATACAAGGTCAGGGCATACCGTAGCAGTTGGAAGTCTCACCTAGGTATACTAATCATTCTAGGTCAAAACAGTACTATGGTATCAACACACAAACAATCTAGGGTATCCTAATTGGGAAGGTAAGGGAACAACAATCATCAAGGTTGTAGGGCTGTCTACCATCTTATATAAAAATTTGTCATTAACAAGCAACTAAGAAATTATTAAAAGGTTACTATTCCATAAAATGGCAAAAATTAAAAATTTAGGCACAATAAATCACAAATAGATTTTTGTCTTGACACGATCTAAGTTGATCAATTTTGGGATAAAACGAGATTTGGACAAGAAGGAAAATCAATGAAATCAAAGTATGAGCACGAGCATCCAATGATGGAGGTTCAGGTCATGATTAAATTTAATTCGACTGAGTACGAATACGAGGTTCATAGGCGATAAAAAGATTTCAAGAAGAATTGTCAAGGCTGTCGCGAATGAGACTCTAGGGTCAAGTTTAACTATGTCTCCATTCTCGTAGATTGATACATGAAAAAGCGAACCAAAGTGCAATAGGTTGATCAGACCATCATGTACCGGTTCTGATTAGACAATATGTTAGTGGGTGGCCACCCAATAAAATATGTCATGACCAAGCTCGAAAATAGATAAGCTTGCAAAACTAAGGCTAATTTAGCAACATAAGATATAAGGGTGGTAAAGATGAAAGGAATTACATAGTCCAAGTTTCTTAACCAACGGGTCAAGTAATCAGATAAGGTACAAGGTTAAGCATCTAAGGAAACAAGCAGAACACCATCACATGTCGGGTCGAAAGAATTGAGTCAAGGCTGGATTTCTAATTGAAATAAGAAGAAATTTAGTATAATGGTAGAGGTTATAGTTTAGCCAGTTGACCAGAAAATCATATCAAGAAAATAGAGTACAAGAAGATGGGTTTTAGTGGGACATGATATACCTACACGAAGGTGAGCTCGTCTAGGTCTTGCATATAAGATTTGTTGGAGGATAACAGCTAGTATTACATTCCGAATATCAAAGTCACGATAAGGAACGTCAAGGATCTCAATTAGAAAGTGGGAGTTCAAGAGGTGGTAATTAATGCACAAAAATAATGAAGATCGAGTTAGTCATCTGCTTCTGATATTCTTAAGTTCATCTGGTCATAACTTGCCAATCATATCTTTACCTCACCAGTCTCCATATGAAAATTTAACCTTTACTTAAACCCTTACAATGACTACCGTAGGCAATTCCCAATTTCCAAATATCACTCTTGAAGCACAACCCTCACATTTAGGAATCAATATTAATCATTTATTTAAATTTCCAAGTTCTTTCACCTTGTCTTAAATTTGACCCAAAACCTCTAAATCCCGTTTACGAATTCCTTGAACTTGTTCAAATTGTTCTCCTCGTATTATTTAATTTAAATCTCTAGGCCTTACAAAACTTATCTTTCATCACAAAATCAACTTCCGTATTTTCTTCGACATACCCCTTGAATATTATTCTCCTAAAAATATTTCACAACAGTCTCTAAACTTCCATAACTTTGTGCTCTCTCTATCCCTAGTCATTTCCTCGCAACATCTTGTTTAATATCCTTATTAAACACAATTAACTTCTCTTTTCCATTACTAACCTTCTACATAGCCTCAGAGTAAAAGTTTTCCCCAGAATCAATAACCAAGATTTTCTAAGTTCTCAAAACTAGGTTGACCTCTGATATCCTCATTAGTTTTGAATACACCTATAAACTATCTCATAACCCCAAAATTTCTCTAAATGTAATTGTTTCCAGATTAGCAGTATACATCTCTCTATTCTATTCGAGACCTTTACCACATTTCTATCTCAAGTTTCCATATGGAACACTCCACATTTGATTTCCTTTAGATCATCATAAAATAACCAGTTACGTCTTCTCTGAGCTACATAATTTACGTCACTTCCTTAGCCTTCTCCATGCAAAAGATACAAAGATTCAAGGGTTTCGAAGTACATCTGGTAGGGACGACAAGATATGGATAATTAATGTAATGAGACAGAGTTTAAGATAAGAGGTAAATAAGAATGCAAGGGAATAATGGCGAGAAAGAATAATGAAGATATGTTCCTTCTCATCGGTTCAAACGAGAGGAACCCATCAAGCTTAAATTGAATAGCAAGGAATGAGGGTGAATCCAAACAAGAGGAAAAGGAATTCCAATTGAAGTTCAAAATGAGTTTCTCAGGGGTCGTCCCAGAAATCTCTCAAAGAATCCTAAGTGTGATTGAGTACCTTGGATTTAAAAATATTAATCTAAATACAAAATTAAATCAACAACTATAAAATTTTATTAAAATCATCAACTAATACCAGGATTCAAAGTTCCACAATGAATCCACAAAATCAAATTCAAATCAAGAAAAATGGTGAATCAAAACAAGAAAAAGGAGTTTAAATCGGAATTCAAAATGAGATTCTCAAGGGTCATCGCAGGAATCTCTCAAGGAATCCTAACAGTGATTGAGTATCCTCTTATTCTAACATCTTAATTTATATATCCTATAGCAGGCTCGTAGAAGTACAACTAAGTCGTTGCGCTACTACGAAATCGCACTAATGCGAATCTCGACCTGCATGGGCCACCACTAAAAACGTGTCACGACCCGCACCCTAGAGTTAGGGCACGGGAAGTGGGTACGTCCAGCCTACGCCGCAGTGTCGGCGGTAGAACGCTGTCCTAGATCTCATGCATCTAACAGTATAAGGCTAAACAGTTTATACTCCCCGAATGGGGGTGATATAGCAGGTACAGACTCAATCACATCTAAGGTAGAGCATAATAAGGATAGATAAAACATGAAATCCAAAAGAGGTACAACAGAGAGAAATCTAAGTGTCTAAGATACACAAATCCATAAATACATCTCAAATCTCCAAACTCATATACAGTAATCCATAAAGTAAATACAACTCCAGACAATTGAAAATAAACTATAAGCAAAACCCTAGCTATCTATACAACCTCTACTGTGTCTCCTCTAGGCTAGCAGGCAACCTCAAAGCTATCTGTAAAATTTTTAACAGGTCCAGTCAGGACGGGAACGAGCACATATCTCTCAAACAGTTCATAGCAGGTTAGGAGTATAAATCATGCAATAGAGTAAAATACAGGAAGTGCTGAATAGGAAGTACGAGTAAACAGGAGATATTTTATAACTGAAAGTTAATACATGATAGTAGAGACTGTAAGTGGCTACGTGATTTATAGCACAATGGTTATGTAAACGGCTTAGGGGCACATGAATACAAATAAGGAGGCACATGAATACAGCTACTGGGGATAGTGATCACATAACCAATTCTACTCACCCCGCCCCAATCAATACACAAGGATCCGTTCAAGTTATGTTATAAGCACATGAATACAGCTAAGATACGTGAACTCATGTAATGAGTAGTACATGAGGCACATGATAAGCACATGAAAGCACATAAAGCACATGAGAATATATAAAAACATGAACTAGTACGAGTACAAGGAGTACCTGATGCACATGATAAAGTACATGAACATGAAATACCCGATGCACCCGTAGAGGGATAACATCTCAGGAAAGGATCCATATGGTACTAATCTATGAAGATACGTGTCAGCATCAAGTAGAGTAATCTAGAGCAAGAATATAATCCAGATAAGTATGAAAAGATCAGAGAATGTACTCGCCTGATATCTGAATGTCCAAGGTAAAGATACTATCCGAGGAGAGGTATCTGGCTCCTAATTAGGACAGCACAAGTCACAACATGTCCAGAAGGGTAATATAAAGCACTACAATCCATTCTACATGAATCTAGGTCAACTAGGCCAAAGTCAACCCTTGGTCAACTCTGGTCAACTGTACTAGTCAAACTAGGTCAAACTAGGTCATGTCCTAACCCGGCAAGTCTTACTAGGCCTAACCAAGACTATCCTAGCAAGCACACATCAATACAAGGCTATACAAGCCAACATACACCCAACTCTATATAGCATGCAATTATTCAATACTCAAATAGGCAAGAATTCACATTGGATATACACTAGGTATTCTATTACTTAAGCTATATATGTCTACACATATATACACATGCATATATTGGTATTCAACATTAGGTCTATAATTATGGCATTTTAAATGGTTATATAAACTTATATATTACAACACAATATGCTAACATATATATAATATACATACATAGCTAAGTTAACTATATTCATAAATACTTATTTAGGAGGCTATGTGTGTGTATGTGAACATGGCAAAGGGGCATGTGAGGGTTAAATGGGCATACATAATGTATACATATCAAAGAGTGTCAAAGTGTAAGTAAACAATGTGTCAAGTGTGATAGTGTCAACATAGTGTAAGGGGGTACATGAGGTAATATAGGATTTGTGTTAACATAGAACATTACATCTCATTAACTTGTATATTGCATACATTATATCTATTATTACATTACATTCATGCTTGCATTCATTCATCATTCATTTATTCTCTTGCACTACTATATGTACCATACATTACATACTATAGAACCTACATATTCATTACAAGCCATACTTATACATGCTTACATTAGATAGAATACTTACACCTCGTACATCATTTATTTAACCACTTACTCATGCTTGTATTCTCTATTTAGTTACAAAATGTATATACATTAACATAGGTTAAAATCAAATAGAATATTATATTACACACAAGGGTGCACAAAATGCATATGCCGAATAGTAACTCCTACTAATAATCAGTACTGTACCATCTCAATATGAATTAAAATTTAGGATTAAAGTATGTTATAGATCTATGTTTTAGCTTTCCGAAACTTCAAACGGTGCGCATTTTCGTTTCCGAAAACTCCCGGAATCGCGAAAACACCGAGAACGCGTTTGTCCTTCGTACAGCTGACACTCAAATAATTCTCCAGAAAGTTACAGAAAGAATTAGGCCTATTAATATATGTTTTTAGAAAGCTAACTTTAATACGCTTCTTTTAAAAAAATGGGAGGTTAAACCGAGCTTTGAGCTAGAAGTTATGACATTTCTAATTTATGGCTGAAATTAAAAACGTGGATAAAAATCATGACGGATTTAGATAGTTTGAGCCAAAAGAATACACAATATATATCCTAATTATCCACAACAATAATAGCAATAATAATATGAGGAACCACACTCACATACTTGATTATATAATCATCATGAACCATTTATTACATATATAAATATATATACACTCTCATTACAATATATATATATAAATCTATATATGTAACATGAACACATCCACAACACAAAGGACACTCCTATGACCTCCAAATGGACACAAAATGGACACAAATGGAGATACAACCATAGGGGTCATTCCTATGGGTTCAAAATAGACCTATATACATGAGAAAATAAAAAGGAAAAGGGATTTATACCTCCCGGTGATCGAATCGAAGAAAAACCTTTCCGGAGCGACACCGACACGTAGAGATTCTAAAAGGACATGAACGAGCTCCGAATCCTCCCAAACTTGGGTAGCTTCCTCCTTGGCTAGAATGGAGAAGGAAGGAAGAAGATTTGGTGGTGAAATGGAAGGATTTGGTGGAGAAATTGCTAGGGATTGCTCTCTAGGAATTTGGGAAAGAACAAGAGAGAGAGAAATAGATGGATAATGACAAATGGGAGGCTCAACCCTATCCTTATTGTGGCTGGCCATAAAGGTGGTTTTGTCCTATTAGGAAAAGTCCAAAAGCCCCTACTAACCTATTCTATGAGTATTAGGAAAGGGCTAATTGGTTGGGGCTAAATTAGTCATTCTAAAGTCTCTAATCACACTAACCTTATCCATAATAATTAGTCTAACCTCTAACTAAAATATTTCTATCATGTGGACTAAAATTAATATCATGTGGGCCATGTCTAACTAGTGTGTGGGTCCCACTAGAATCAAACTACCCCCGGGTCCCCGTTTCAAGTCGGATTGAGTTGAAATTCGAACCCGACTCAAATAACCCCAAAACAATATCATAAATAATAAAATAATATCAAAATAATTCAAAGAGGTCAAATGCAAAAATATCCTTAGGCCAAAAATGACATTAAAATATTATAATCATATGGTTAGGCTCTAGGTCAAACAGTCTATAGGGTTTTACTAGCAAAACGTCAAAACCACAAGTCATTGATTTAAATAATTTTAAAATGATCTAAAATCACCAAAAATCATATCATGAATTAAATATCATTATTAAAATAATTATAAACACGAAATTTCAAAATTACCCTCATTTGGAAAACTGGGTGCTACAACTCTACCCACCTTAGAAAAATTTTGTCCTCGAAATTTAAGATCGATAGTACTCCTTCTAGAGCCTCTAACCTACCCAATATCTAAGATAACACTTCCTAACACTAGAATAATAAACGGACATCTAAAAAGTGTCAATCTAGGAATACCTCCAATACTGCTCTGCTGTACGACGGTAATGGAACTTCAATATAATATGGACTGGAACCTATATCCAAGGGACTGGACCTATTTTAAAGTGGTCTTAACTAAGGAACTGATCATAGGCTATAGGTATGCTCAAACGATTATCTTCCTATTAACCATCTATTAATACATTCTATTACCATAGGAACGATGCATTACTAAGACATATAGGCCCCTATCTCTCATAACACATTTATACTCACCAAAAGACTAGCACATCCCATCAAAGCTGATACTATAATCTCTCATAAATCTCATAAGCTACATGTTTATAGACACACATCCCCACATCAAGGACTAACCTATATATATCTACAACTGATACTAATGGGGTGACGTCCCTATTTTCCAACAATCAAGGTCTAAATTTTTTTTTATCTAAATCATGCAATTTGAAGGAATAGCATACAAGGTCAGGGCATACCGTAGCAGTTGGAAGTCTCACCTAGGTACACTAATCATTCTAGGTCAAAACAGTACTATGGTATCAACACACAAACAATCTAGGGTGTCCTAATTGGAAAGGTAAGGGAACAACAATCATCAAGGTTGTAGGGCTGTCTACCATCTTATATAAAAATTTGTCATTAACAAGCAACTAAGAAATTATTAAAAGGTTACTATTCCATAAAATGGCAAAAATTGAAAATTTAGGCACAACAAATCACAAATAGATTTTTGTCTTGACACGATCTAAGTTGATCAATTTTGGGATAAAACGAGATTTGGGCAAGAAGGGAAATCAATGAAATCAAAGTATGAGCACGAGCATCCAATGATGGAGGTTCAGGTCATGATTAAATTTAATTCGACTGAGTACGAATACGAGGTTCATAGGCGATGAAAAGATTTCAAGAAGAATTGTCAAGGCTGTCGCGAATGAGACTCTAGGGTCAAGTTTAACTATGTCTCCATTCTCGTAGATTGATACATGAAAAAGCGAACCAAAGTACAATAGGTTGATCAGACCATCATGTACCGGTTCTGATTAGACAATATGTTAGTGGGTGGCCACCCAATAAAATATGTCATGACCAAGCTCGAAAATAGATAAGCTTGCAAAACTAAGACTAATTTAGCAACATAAGATATAAGGGTGGTAAAGATGAAAGGAATTACATAGTCCAAGTTTCTTAACCAACGGGTCAAGTAATCAGATAAGGTACAAGGTTAAGCATCTAAGAAAACAAGTAGAACACCATCACATGTCGGATCGAAAGAATTGAGTCAAGGCTGGATTTCTAATTGAAATAAGAAGAAATTTAGTATAATGGTAGAGGTTATAGTTTAGCCAGTTGACCAGAAAATCATATCAAGAAAATAGAGTACAAGAAGACGGGTTTTAGTGGGACATGATATACCTACACGAAGGTGAGCTCGTCTAGGTCTTGCATATAAGATTTGCTGGAGGATAACAGCTAGTATTACATTCCGAATATCAAAGTCACGATAAGGAACGTCAAGGATCTCAATTAGAAAGTGGGAGTTCAAGAGGTGGTAATTAATGCACAAAAATAATGAAGATCGAGTTAGTCATCTGCTTCTGATATTCTTAAGTTCATCTGGTCATAACTTGCCAATCATATCTTTACCTCACCAGTCTCCATATGAAAATTTAACCTTTACTTAAATCCTTACCATGACTACCGTAGGCAATTCCCAATTTCCAAACAGCACTCTTGAAGCACAACCCTTACATTTAGGAATCAATATTAATTATTTATTTAAATTTCCAAGTTCTTTCACCTTGTCTTAAATTTGACCCAAAACCTCTAAATCCCGTTTACGAATTCCTTGAACTTGTTCAAATTGTTCTCCTCGTATTATTTAATTTAAATCTCTAGACCTTACAAAACTTATCTTTCATCACAAAATTAACTTCCGTATTTTTTTCGACATACCCCTTGAATATTATTCTCCTAAAAATATTTCACAACAGTCTCTAAACTTCCATAACTTTGTGCTCTCTCTATCCCTAGTCATTTCCTCGCAACATCTTGTTTAATATCCTTATTAAACACAATTAACTTCTCTTTTCCATTACTAACCTTCTACATAGCCTCAGAGTAAAAGTTTTCCCTAGAATCAATAACCAAGATTTTCTAAGTTCTCAAAACTAGGTTGACCTCTGATATCCTCATTAGTTTTGAATACACCTATAAACTATCTCATAACCCCAAAATTTCTCTAAATGTAATTGTTTCCAGATTGGCAGTATACATCTCTCTATTCTATTCGAGACCTTTACCACATTTCTATCTCAAGTTTCCATATGGAACACTCCACATTTGATTTCCTTTAGATCATCATAAAATAACCAGTTACGTCTTCTCTGAGCTACATAATTTACGTCACTTCCTTAGCCTTCCCCATGCAAAAGATACAAAGATTCAAGGGTTTCGAAGTACATCTGGTAGGGACGACAAGATATGGATAATTAATGTAATGAGACAGAGTTTAAGATAAGAGGTAAATAAGAATGTAAGGGAATAATGGCGAGAAAGAATAATGAAGATATGTTCCTTCTCATCGGTTCAAACGAGAGGAACCCATCAAGCTTAAATTGAATAGCAAGGAATGAGGGTGAATCCAAACAAGAGGAAAAGGAATTCCAATTGAAGTTCAAAATGAGTTTCTCAGGGGTCGTCCAAGAAATCTCTCAAAGAATCCTAAGTGTGATTGAGTACCTTGGATTTAAAAATATTAATCTAAATACAAAATTAAATCAACAACTACAAAATTTTATCAAAATCATCAACTAATACCAGGATTCAAAGTTCCACAATGAATCCACAAAATTAAATTCAAATCAAGAAAAAAGGTGAATCAAAACAAGAAAAAGGAGTTTAAATCGGAATTCAAAATGAGATTCTCAAGGGTCATCCCAGGAATCTCTCAAGGAATCCTAACAGTGATTGAGTATCCTCTCATTCTAACATCTTAATTTATATATCCTATAGCAGGCTCGTAGAAGTACAACTAAGTCATTGCGCTACTACGAAATTGCACTAATACGAATCTCGACCTGCATGGACCACCACTAAAAATGTGTCACGACCCACACCCTAGAGTTAGGGCACGGAAAGTGGGTACGTCCAGCCTACGCCGCAGTGTCGGCGGTAGAACGCTGTCCTAGGTCTCATGCATCTAACAGTATAAGGCTAAACAGTTTATACTCCCCGAATAGGGGTGATATAGCAGGTACAGACTCAATCACATCTAAGGTAGAGCATGATAAGGATAGATAAAACATGAAATCCAAAAGAGGTACAACAGAGAGAAATCTAAGTGTCTAAGATACACAAATCCAGAAATACATCTCAAATCTCCAAACTCAGATACAGTAATCCATAAAGTAAATACAACTCCAGACAATTGAAAATAAACTATAAGCAAAACCCTAGCTATCTAAAAAACCTCTACTGTGTCTCCTCTAGGCTAGCAGGCAACCTCCAAGCTATCTGTAAAATTTTTAACAGGTCCAGTCAGGACGGGAACGAGCACATATCTCTCAAACAGTTCATAGCAGGTTAGGAGTATAAATCATGCAATAGAGTAAAATACAGGAAGTGCTGAATAGGAAGTACGAGTAAACAGGAGATATTTTGTAACTGAAAGTTAATACATGATAGTAGAGACTGTAAGTGGCTACGTGATTTAGAGCACAATGGTTATGTAAACGGCTTGGGGGTACATGAATACAAATAAGGAGGCACATGAATACAGCTACTGGGGATAGTGATCACATAACCAATTCTACTCACCCCGCCCCAATCAATACACAAGGATCCGTTCAAGTTATGTTATAAGCACATGAATACAGCTAAGACACGTGAACTCATGTAATGAGTAGTACATGAGGCACATGATAAGCACATGAAAGCACATGAAAGCACATGAAGCACATGAAGCATATGAGAACATGTAAAAACATGAACTAGTACGAGTACAAGGAGTACCTGATGCACATGATAAAGTACATGAACATGAAATACCCGATGCACCCGTAGAGTGATAACATCTCAGGAAAGGATCCATATAGTACTAATCCGTGAAGATACGTGTCAGCATCAAGTAGAGTAATCTAGAGCAAGAATATAATCCAGATAAGTATGAAAAGATCAGAGAATGTACTCGCCTGATATCTGAATGTCCAAGGTAAAGATACTATCCGAGGAGAGGTATCTGGCTCCTAATTAGAACAGCACAAGTCACAACATGTCCAGAAGGGTAATATAAAACACTACAATCCATTCTACATGAATCTAGGTCAACTAGGCCAAAGTCAACCCTTGGTCAACTCTGGTCAACTGCACTAGTCAAACTAGGTCATGTCCTAACCCGGCAAGTCTTACTAGGCCTAACCAAGACTATCCTAGCAAGAACACATCAATACAAGGCTATACAAGCCAACATACACCCAACTCTATATAGTATGCAATTATTCAATACTCAAATAGGCAAGAATTCACATTGGATATACACTAGGTATTCTATTACTTAAGCTATATATGTCTACACATATATACACATACATATATTGGTATTCAACATTAGGTCTATAATCATGGCATTTCAAATGGTTATATAAACTTATATATTTCAACACAATATGCTAACATATATATAATATACATACATAGCTAAGTTAACTATATTCATAAATACTTATTTAGGAGGCTATGTGTGTGTATGTGAACATGGCAAAGGGGCATGTGAGGGTTAAATGGGCATACATAATGTATATATATCAAAGAGTGTCAAAGTGTAAGTGAACAATGTGTCAAGTGTGATAGTGTCAACATAGTGTAAGGGGGTACATGAGGTAATATAGGATTTGTGTTAACATAGAACATTATATCTCATTAACTTGTATATTGCATACATTATATCTATTATTATATTACATTCATGCTTGCATTCATTCATCATTCATTTATTTTCTTGCACTACTATATGTACCATACATTACATACTATGGAACCTACATATTCATTACAAGCCATACTTATACATGCTTACATTAGATAGAATACTTACACCTCGTACATCATTTATTTAACCACTTACTCATGCTTGTATTCTCTATTTAGTTACAAAATGTATATACATTAACATGGGTTAAAATCAAATAGAACATTATATTACACACAAGGGTGCACAAAATGCATATGCCGAATAGTAACTCCTACTAATAATCAATACTGTACCATCTCAGTATGAATTAAAATTTAGGATTAAAGTATGTTATAGATCTATGTTTTAGCTTTCCGAAACTTCAAACGGATCGCATTTTCGTTTCCGAAAACTCCCGGAATCGCGAAAACACCGAGAACGCGTTTGTCCTTCGTACAGCTGACACTCAAATAATTCTCCAGAAAGTTACAGAAATAATTAGGCCTGTTAATATATGTTTTTGGAAAGCTAACTTTAATACGCTTCTTTTAAAAAAAACGGGAGATTAAACCGAGCTTTGAGCTAGAAGTTATGACATTTCTAAGTTATGGCTGAAATTAAAAACGTGGATAAAAATCATGACGGATTTAGATAGTTTGAGCCAAAAGAATACACAATATATATCCTAATTATCCACAACAATAATAGCAATAATAATATAAGGAACCACACTCACATACTTGATTATATAATCATCATGAACCATTTATTACATATATAAATATAGATACACTCTCATTACAATATATATATATATAAATCTATATATGTAACATGAACACATCCACAACACAAAGGACACTCCTATGACCTTCAAATGGACACAAAATGGACACAAATGGAGATACAACCATGGAGGTCATTCCTATGGGTTCAAAATAGACCTATATGCATGAGAAAATAAAAAGGAGAAGGGATTTATACCTCCCGGTAGATCGAATCGAAGAAAAACCTTCCCGGAGCGACACCGACACGTAGAGATTCCAAAAGGATACGAACGAGCTCCGAATACTCCCAAACTTGGGTAGCTTCCTCCTTGGCTAGAATGGAGAAGGAAGGAAGAAGATTTGGTGGTGAAATGGAAGGATTTGGTGGAAAATTTGCTAGGGATTGCTCTCTAGAAATTTGGGGAAGAACAAGAGAGAGAAAAATAGATAGATAATGACAAATGGGAGGCTCAACCCTATCCTTATTGTGGCTGGCCATGTAGTGCCCCGTCCCTACATCGTGCCCCGTACTTGTCCACGGGGTGCGCGAGAAAGGAACACTGTCGCTATCGATTCGGTTGGGACCGATAGGTCGGGACCGACCGAGTCGATCGAACGGGAACGGTTGAATTAAGATCCATTCCTCGTTATGGAATGTCTTCTTCGGAACCAAGTCCCATATTCAGCGGGTTGCGCCTCGAGGATTGGCTCTGCGGCTGAGTCGGGAGAGACCTCCCGTTGCTCTGCTTTTCACGCCGCTTGCGTTAGTTTTGGCTTTGTTTTCTGAATGCATTTTCGTGAATATTTTCGATGGTTTTCATGGCTTGCATTTCGAACTCGCATTTCCTATCGAACTCCTTGAATAATGCAGTGTTCTAATCGGTTGCTTGTGCGATTTCAGGTAATCGCGTAGGCGACGTCTAGCGCGACCAACAAGTTCCCTCGCCAAGGTAAACTCAAGGTGAGTGGCTGACCCTTCTCTTCTCGACCATCTTCTTAGGCAAAATCAATAGTGTTGTTGCGAAGGAAAGGATAAATGCAAGGGCACGAACACGGGAAAAAGGATTGAGTTTTCAAAGAGAATGTAGGCTAATGTCTTAATAACTAAAAAGGAAATGTGTCTTCACACGGTTATGGACAACTTGTCGACAAGGCGATAGTTTCCTCGAGCGGCAACCCGAGGCCACGGGACCGTTTCGGCCTAGGAGGAAACAGGGTATAGTCGTGCATAAGGTTTCAGCACAGGTTAAGCGGGGACTTGCAACGGAGCTAGCTACTTGCGTTGAAAGGATCCCGATTAACAAAGCTATACGTCCAGGATGGCTTGTGATGCCAGTGACCAAACACACGTAATTTTGCACTTCGAATATAAATGATAACAATGGACAAGGAAGAACATGGTAAGTTTCTAAAGGCGCGGCGCGGTCCGCCGGGGGTAAGTTCCGTCGTAAATTACATTATGCTTGTCATTGCTCGCATGAAATTCATTAGGATGGTTAGAAACATTCATGAACTAAGTCATATAAACTCATTCAACCAAATGAGAGCTTGGAATTTAACTTGCCACGCACCAGTACAAAGTGTAATGTACTGATCCTCGCTCTCCACACAGGTACCCCGAACCACGAAGGGCGTGCCACCTAAAATCTCAAGGCGGCGTGGACACTTTTGAAGCTTCGTCCGCATAAAGGCTTGTTCTGGATTCCTTTTGAAGAAGACCCGCACTCAGTCCAAAAGAAAAGATGGCGAATCGGCTTGCCTCGATCGCAGGTGGAAATTGTAATAGTTTTGCTTGTATAAAGGGGTGTAATGTATGGAACGACTATCTCATCGGCGTTCGTTTTGTAAGTCAAGTCATGTTGTAGCCCGCGCGGCAATGAATGTAATGAAGTCAATGTAAAGTTTTATTATCATCAATGAAAAAGTCTATTTCTATTTCAAATGTGTCATTCAATTTCTCTGCGTACTCTAGCTTGATGTTGTGTTTCGGATAACCTTATGTATACGCCTTGTGCGATCGCAACTTAGGTTCGCACGGCATCACGCCCGGGGGACGACTATCGATTCTACGGAATCGGGGCGTGACAGGCCATAAAGGTGGTTTTGTCCTATTAGGAAAAGTCTAAAAGCCCCTACTAACCTATTCTATGAGTATTAGGAAAGGGCTAATTGGTTGGGGCTAAATTAGTCATTCTAAAGTCTCTAATCACACTAACCTTATCCATAATAATTAGTATAACCTCTAACTAAAATATTTCTATCATGTGGACTAAAATTAATATCATGTGGGCCATGTCTAACTAGTGTGTGGGTCCCACTAGAATCAAACTACCCCCGGGTCCCCGTTTCAAGTCGGATTGAGTTGAAATTCGAATCCGACTCAAATAATCCCAAAACAATATCATAAATAATAAAATAATATCAAAATAATTCAAAGAGGTCAAATGCAAAAATATTCTTAGGCCAAAAATGACATTAAAATATTATAATCACATGGTTAGGCTCTAGGTCAAACAGTCTCTAGGGTTTCACTAGCAAAACGTCAAAACCACAAGTCAGTGATTTAAATAATTTTAAAATGATTTAAAATCACCAAAAATCATATCATGAATTAAATATTATTATTAAAATAATTATAAACACGAAATTTTAAAATTACCCTCATTTGGAAAACTGGGTGCTACAAAGATACTTTAGAACTTGACATTTTCCATTTTGATGAATATTTTTTTATAGATCTAAGTTTACATTATTTTCGGTTTTATTGGGTTTTGATCTATTAAACTTTTTTATTTTCATGTTTTGATTGTTCCATGTTATAGAAAATTCGATTTTATCCAAAATAGATATTTGAAAAGTTGGATTTTGACTTGTTTTGAGAAAGTTATGGCCAAAAGTATTTTTGGCCATTTCTATGTTCATCTGTGCTGATTTTGGTAAGGACGATGAATAGTGCCGCATAAGGGTGCTGCATAGTACCGCATAGTGTCCAGCCGCATAAGGATGCTGCATAGTACCGCATAGTGCCCAACCGCATAAGGGTGCTGCATAGTGCCGCATAGTGCCCAGCCGCATAAGGGTGATACATAGTGCCGCATAGTGTCCAGCCGCATAAGGGTGCTGCATAGTACCGCATAGTGCCCAGCCGCATAAGGGTGCTGCATAGTGCCGCATAGTGCCCAGCCGCATAAGGGTGATGTATAGTGCCGCATAGTGTCCAGCCGCATAAGGGTGCTGCATAGTACCGCATAGTGTCCAGCCGCATAAGGGTGCTGCATAATGCCGCATAGTGTCCAGCCGTATAAGGGTGCTGCATAGTGCCGCATAGTGTCTAGCCGCATAAGGGAGTGCCACATAGTGCTGAATAGTGCCGCATAGTGCTGAATAATACCGCATAGTGCCTATTTTGGCTGGTTTTGGTTATTTTTGGTCATATTTGGCTGAATTGTGGCCAGAATTTCTCCCAACTCCCAACATGAAAGTTGTAGATCTTTTTCTTGGCTTCAAGAATATGTTATTAGTTATTTTATGCAAGTTGTTCTCATTCATGATGATGTAAGAATAGAACACGATAGTAACCCGCCGTTGCGCACTCTTAACAAGTAAACCGACATGATATATCAGGACATGCTGTTACGACAGCTAGCCAGACATGACAAGTAGAAACGACCTGGACACCGTGGGCGATTGTGTTTGTACAAATAAACCAGTGTTGTCTTGCATCATGTCTAGGACAGGGACCCCTGAATACCACGGTCAGGGGTACCTACTGAATTCAACTAAGGCTAATAACTAGAATAATCCAGTAGTCATGAAGAGATTTCTCAGCTACAGATAATTCCGTTATCTGGGCGCTCAAGTAGACTTGTAGCCTACCGACGAGTAGGGCACATTTCTAGCACACAGTCCCGTGTTGCATTCTTCATAAACGAACATTCGACCTGGATAACCGGATGGTCTGTAGGGCTTGTGGCTGTTGGGATAATCTCATTGCATCTTGCTAGTAACTATGCCTGTGATAACCCTAGTTAGTTAAAAGTATCAAGTCGTACTCTTGATTGGCCATGATTGATTGGATGGAGTTTATTCCAGCTTAGTCTTATCCTGATTCTGTGTAAGATTGTGACATGACATGATTATTGATGCTTGTCTTAACAATAACGATCGGGGGTCCAGTTCTGTTCAGGCGAATGGTTACAACCCCGGTCCTTATTTGGTTTAAGGGTTGTAACCTGGCTCCCGGAGCAGTTCTGTGTCCTCTCTTCGTTTATTGTCTTATTTCAACCCCATGCCATGTTCGTCATGTTTTACCTTACCTTAATACCATGATTATTTATACTGGCCTTAGCACTAAAGATCAGGAGTCCTGTTCTATTCAGGCGAAGGATTACAACCCCGATCCTTGTTTGGTTTAAGGGTTGTAACCTGGCTCCCAGAGCAGTTCTGTGTCCTCTTTTCGTTTATTATCTTCACTGTACCAATAGTATTTGAGACGGATCTCTATTCAGGTGAAGGGTTACAACCCCGGTCCTTATTTGGTTTAAGGGTTGTGACCTGGCTACTTGAATGGTTTCCTCGTACTCAGTTTACTGTTGTTATCTCTACTATTATCAATTCTTTATTTATTATCTTTAATATTCTATTGTGATATGTTGGTTTTAGTTCCTAAGTGAAGCCTCCTTGTGGCACTTGCTCTTTCTGGGGTCTGACCCAGCTGGTTTTGTGTGGCCAGATATCGGAGCAGCACCAGAGGATCCACCTGTCTTCCAGCCAGATGGTGACCACCATGCGTAACCCTGGCAATGAGTGGATTTCTTTTTGTCCTTCCACTTTATTATAAAAATTATTCTTTGAGGCGTTTAGCCGGCGAGCACGTGTTAGCTCGTATTGCACCTTTATTTGTTGTCTGCCTATGGGCTGTGACATGATTAACAGATCCTAGGGTTGATCATGTATGACTAAACTCTTGCTAGTCTTGACATTTTGTACGACTAGCTTCATTATCATCCAATATGTAATGTATGGGACGCCTTGCTATTATATATTTGGTGCTCTGACATCTTGTAACAACTATCGCTTGCTTGAGATTGAAACAATAGGCTTGTTCATGACCATAGGAGATTGTTGGCTTGTAGTTAAACCCTCATGTATCTAGACAGCCGTAACCGTATAGCGAGGTGGGTTGCACTTCAATATATGTAGCTGGTTATGTACGCCCCCGCTCTCCAATATTCTGGTTCTGGGGCGTTACAGCAGTCCAACATACAGTTAGGACTGCCAGAAAAGAGGGCTGTCCTAACTCACATCATGTGTAAGAAAGGACTGCCCACTTTTCTGGCAGTCCAAACTTAATGTTGGACTGCCAGAAATTTGGGCAGTCCATTGTCACACATGTTATGCCAATGGACTGCTCATTTTTCTGGCAGTCCAACAAACATTCAGGACTGCCAGAAGAATGGGCAGTCCTTTGCTACACATATTATGCCAATGGACTGCTCATTTTCTGGCAGTCCCACATACAGTCAGGACTGCCAGAAGAATGGACAGTCATGGACGACGCCAATTTCTGCCAATCACGTATGCTACGGTTTACTTCCCTCCTCCGAATACAGTTTCATTCACATTACACTAATTGCAATTGAAATAAATAATGTAATTCATCCTTCAATTTTTTCAAAAAATTTCTACGGTTTTCGAAAGAAGTGGAGAAAGATTAACAAAGATTTCGTACCTTGTTTGTGAGGAACGTTTGGGGGCCATCGTTCTCCTTCAAAGAGAGAAGAGGACGTGGAGAAGAAGAGGAAGATGATGAAGATGCTCGGCTAGTGGTGGAGAATGGAGTTAGTGTTTAGGGCTTAGGAGGAAGAAGAAGAGAGAAGTTAGGGTTTAGTATGTTGTCGAATGAGACAAAATTTGTGTTTGGGGGGGGGGGGGGGGGGAGGGGGGGCGGGATTACTTTGGGACAGCCACCTCAATCAAATAAATGGGCTGTCCTGAGTAAAATCCAAAAATAATTGGACTAGCCCCATTCTGAACTAGTCCTGATAAAAATATGAAGTGCCCTTATAAGGAACCCTTAAATTATATATATGACTATATAGCTAATAAATTTTATTCTGATTGTGCTTCTCCCACTCCTTTCGAGCAGCCTGTATCTTTACATCCACATTGACCCAGAACCCGGCATATGGTTGATAACCATAAAGCCCAGGTACCTGAAGTTTAAATGGCGCAGCCTAATGGTCTGTTTGGTAATGATATTTTCTAATGAAGTTACCTGCGCCAAACTTAGCCTAATGGTCTGTTTGCTAATGAAGTTTAAATGGCCCAGGTACCTGTATCTTTACATCCACATTGACCCAGAACCCGGCATACATTAATGAACCAAGATATGAAGTACTATTGAGTCACTCGATAGAATCTGATCAAACCTTCAAGTACTCTACTTTGTCCGTTAAATTGCATGTCTTGTTTAACCAGTCTTGGCACACTTCCACCATTATGTATCTGTTGAATTTTAACAAACTATAATAAAATTAAGATCCCGTTTGGTTACTGTAATGTAATCGTAATCG
The DNA here is from genome assembly GCA_029216955.1 of Iris pallida. Classification (NCBI taxonomy): domain Eukaryota; kingdom Viridiplantae; phylum Streptophyta; class Magnoliopsida; order Asparagales; family Iridaceae; genus Iris; species Iris pallida. Next base: position 23,038,293 of record JANAVB010030220.1, read on the forward strand.
TAATCGCAATATAATCAAAAAAAAAATTCAACTTGATACTCTCAACTTTGATATGTACTAACTTAATATTTTTGATATATACTAATTTAATACTCTCCTCCAACTAATATTTTCAACTTGATACCCTCAATCAGTCTAGCTATTTGACTAAACTACTTGGGCGGGGGAAGGGGAGAATAATTATGTCATTTTTCTTCTTTGATTAATATTGTTAGCACAAAAAATGGAAAGAGAGTATTAAGTGGAGGAGATTATTAAGTTGATATCTATTAAAGTTGAGAATATCAAATTGAAAAATTAATATTAAGTTATAATTTAGTCTATTTAATTATTCTAAGAGTTGTGAAGTTTAAGATTTAACAATGCAGGGCATCTGAAACTTGTAATAATATCTTATCTCATCTCTGCCACCAATGCAGAGTCCCAGAGCATCTGGATATATATATATATATATATATATATATATATATATATATATATATATATATATATATATATATATATATATATATTGCAGCCAATGGATATTGATGTTCTTCAACATTTATCAATTGCAAGGGGGGAGTGTTAGCCAGAAACAGTGGGCGGCTTTTCTTCTAGAAATATATATGTCAGAAAGGATGAAGCACCCAGTGGGCAGCAGCTCTTCAATGAGCCCACAGTTTCCATGGCAGCAGAATCTTCACTCACCCACCACCGTTACCAATGCTTTCATTTGCAAGCAAGGACTTACCTCTACTAAACATTAATATGAAGAGCTCAGCTCTGGCCATCTTTGTGAACCTAGAGATATATTATTAGGCCCTCCCATTGACTCAGGGTCGGGCGGCCACGCGATCCTTCAGGATCCCATAGAACATGAAAGTCTAAAAAAATTAATTTAAACATGTATATTAGTAATCTTATATCTAAATTATAAGTAATATGTAAAATAATATTATTTTATCATAAAATAATTGTTGTATGGTGGTTAGTATGTTAAACTTGTCGACTAAAAGTCGTATATTCAATTCTTGGTTGTTGAATTTTTTTTAAAATTTATTTTAATTTTAATTTTTTTTATATTATATATGGGTCTCATTTTAAAAGTTTGTCTAGGACCCCCATGAATTCTGGGTCGGCCCTGATTGACTAGAAGAAGCTTATATGAATACCAATGGCAGTATGAATTGATATTGGCAATTTACGTTAACTATTCCTATATTTTGAACTTTACATGAATTATTTTTATTTTTAAACTAATTACAATGGACCATCTTATGTATTATATTTTCTATAGAAACTTATAACACTACATAAAGCAAAGAAAATTGGGCGATCAATATCAATTTTTATTAAAAAAAATAACTATTTTTCATGAAAAATAACGACAATCAAATATCCAAATTTATTTCATAGAATTTTTTCCAATAATTTTTTTTTCCTAGTAAAATCATTCCGTAAAATTAATTTACTTTTTTATATATTTTCCAACTTGTAATCAACGGCACCCTAAAGTGTTCTGTGTAGCTCTGCCAACATCAAAACGGGACATTGTACGAGATGTTAAAATTCCTTGCCCGGATTTACAAGTATTATTCAAAATAGCGAGAGATGGAAACAAGGAGTAAACTAATTAAGTTGCTGTGTTTTTAGTTTTTAGTTTTTAGTTTTTAGTTTTTTTTTTTTTTTTTGTTGTTGGTTCTTGAACGTTCGGTTCTCTCGTCCTCCCGATTACTTGACTTCGTTGTTACACGATATCTTTGAGCTCTCTCTTTGGATCCGCTATAGACCTTTCTATTAGAGCATCATTAGTAAGGCCCATCCCATTTTCTAGATTCTAGATTTAGAATGTAGGAGCTCATTTTATAGAATAATAAGTCTCATCCTTAGTCCCAATTTCTACAATTTCGGTCTCAACCCATCCATGGGTGCTAAGGGTTGGGCCTCCCAATTTCTAGATTCTAGATTGTAGAAACTCGTTTTGTAGAATAGTAAGTTCCAATTTGGAGTCCAACTTTCTAGATTCTAAACTTTATATTATTTTTTTCCTACATTAATTTTTGACCACATAATTTTTGGGACCGGAGCTCACTTTATCATTTTCTACTATTCTCATACAAACCCAACCCATTCTACATTTACCTTTTTTTTTTAAATTTTGGGCTCCAAATTGTATTGGAGAGTCCCAACTACTAATGATGCTCTTAGTCAGGGTAAATGATTCAGACAGCAACCAAAGCTGGACAAATGAGTCATGCCAGCACTTCATAGTGTGTGCTTTTGCATGTACCATATATATAATGGTTGTTTATAAAGGCACACTTCCCATTTTTCGAACGGGCTACAAAATTTTAAAAATTTTACTCCCTGTTGTAACTCATATGTCTCTACACTTTCATCTTCTTGTAATCTACATGACCTTTGGCCCTTCATTTCTTCATAACCCCCAACCTCTCTCCCTACATAAAGAGAGGTTAGAATAGCTTGTAAATGTACACTTGAGTGATTGAATATATACGAGAAAGCTTCGTCTCCGTGTGTTTGAGCTTTTGCCTCACAACACGTTATCAGCACTTTGCTCGTGCAACGCCGGAGACCCGACGTACCGCTCGCCTCGACGTCCGCCTACCGTTGCCCCGCGCGCACCCCGTCGTTCGTCGCCGATCCCGCGTATCCTCAATCGTTTTCCCACTTTCTTCCACCGTACGGTAAGAAAGGTAAAAAAAAAAAATTTGTTAATATACTTCTTCATTTTGAGAGGTATGATCATGCGGTTAGCGTACAGAATAATATTCGGACTTGCATGTATAAACATAGATTCTTTCTTTCTTCCGCTGAATTTTTCAGGATTAGTTTCCAGAAAGAAATTCAACTAGCAACAAGAAATTATAACCTCACATATTTCTTTCTACAGTATTCGTAGTAACAACTAGCAGCCATTTGTAAAGATGAAAGGACTAAGAGTCTGCTACTTGACAATCCTGTAATTAAAATATCAATTCTAGCATAATCATGACCATATATTCTAATTTTTCTATCAATCCTAATATGCATCTCTTCCCTTTGTAGCCAGTAAGGAAGCAATTCAACAGTATAAGCTAAACTACTTCCATAAGCCTTGTTTAACTAATTTGTTATTGCATCTACACTAATATTATAAATATTGGTGAATTTCTTGCTTCATAACTACTGTTTTAATGAGTTGCATAGAGCAGTGGATCATAATATATACTCAGAATTTTTTTTGAAAAATATATACGAGTAAATTTCTTTTATCAAATATATTTTGTTACAGCAATATATTTTGTTACAGAAATTTTGTTACGAAAATATACTTTGGCGTGTTTATCAAATAGTCTGCTGTATATATTTTGGTAAAAGACATTTTTCTGCAATTTTTTAAACTGACAATTTCAGAATTTTTTTTGTTTAAATAGTACTTATCCCAACAAAATATTTGTTAGTTTTTTTTTTTTGAAAAAATAAATTTTTTTTCATGATTGACGAAAAATTTAGATGCTAACATTTTTTTTGGTAATGATGGATTTGGAGCGCCCCGGCGAGCGCCTGCGTCCCGACAAGCACCTCAGTAGCAATTTCTTTATGTTACTCAGTAAATTATTGTAACAGATGAGTAGTAAAAAAAAAAAAAAAAAAAATTTGTATTTTTTTTCTCGCTATTTTTTGGCGTCGCTTCATTAGACGTCGGAAAAATAGTTGATATTTTTTTTGGTGCCGCTTGCTTAGGCACCAATTCTTTTGTGCGCTGTTGCTTGATTATGTTGTACGTTTTTTTTAGCGTAATAGCGTAAAAATTGAAAAATTGTTTTGGCTACATAAACAAATTCTGGCTCCGTCAAATTTGGGCCTCCCAAAAATAACCTTTTTGGTTAATAATTTTTCAAAGGCAACGCTCATTTTGAGCACGCACTAAATTGTCACATATTTTGCACAGTTCGCAAATAGCGTGAATTTCTTGAAAATCTTATTTATTCTTACATTTGACAAAAATTTTACGAAGTCTCTCCGAATAGGCTCACCTACTTGGGTATGATGTCAGAAAGAACTTGGGGCTTGGTTCTTAAGAGGTCCCCGGTGACCCTCCTCCCCCATTTTTCCGCCTGGTCATATTCACGTAGAGCTACTGAAAGGGGTTGACAGAATATTTTTTTTGCGCAAATTGTATTTATAATTATGCATTTTTACAAGAAACTAATTGAACTCTCTATATCGGCCCGTCGATCGATATAAGAAATTTTTAAAAACAAAAATTATTTTTTCAAAACTGTTGGTTTTATTTACGATTGTTTGTTGTTGCTTATACAAACCAAATCCATATAAACCTGTCGTTTTATATGTTGACTGATCAAGATTTTTTCTCCTGTTGTAGAAAAATGTCGATCAAGATTGATTTTTCCATCCTTGAAGCCTCTGGCAAGAACTACTTGGACTGGACGCAAGACATCCAGAACCATCTAGATGCGCAGGGCCTCTTGGACGTCATCTATAATGAGGAAGAGCGTGAAGTGGAAGTCACTCGCTCAATGAACGCCAAAGCGATGATTCTATTCCGCAGGCATTTATCTGACGCCATGAAGTCGGAGTTCATTGAAATCTCCTCACCGAAGACGCTATGGGACTCTCTGAAAGAGCGCTTTGACCACCAGAAGACCATATGGCTACCTGAAGCACGCCATGACTGGTTGAACCTGCGCTTCCAAGACTTCAAAAGTGTAACTGATTACAACAATGAAGTCTGCAGGATTCGATCACTTCTCCAATACTGCGGTGAGATATTAACCGACAGTGATCTATTGGAGAAAACATACACCACATTTCCTTCCACTGACAACTTGCTCCAGAAGCAATATCGTCAGTCTAAGTTCACCAAGTTTCCCGAGCTCATCACCCAGCTTTTACTAGACGAGAAGAACAGTCTCATTTTAATGAGAAACAACAATTCTCGTCCTGCTGGAACAAAGGCAATTCCAATGCCTGATGCAAACGCTCTCCGTGGACCAAATCCACGGTGGAAACGAGACAAGGGCCAGTCGTCCCAGCCAAGGAACAGAGGCGAGTTTAAGTCTCGCCACCCAAAGCGAGGTTCTAACAAGAACCAAGGACCTTTGACTCCTAGGCAGTCTCATGGTAAGATCCAACGGGCCAGTCGTCCCAAAGCGAGAGTGGAAGGCCAAGCGCCTACTCTCTGCTACAAATGTGGTGCTTATGGTCATATGCAACGGACTTGCAGGACGACCCCCCAAGAAGTTAATAACTATCACAAGGGGCGCCGGGCCGAAGCAAATCTGGTCAACGAGTACGAAAATCTAAATCTTGAGACCCCCGATTTTGTAGCAGAAATGGAAGAATAAATCTCCATTTTCTATCTATGTTTGATTTAAGTCATGAAACTTTTGGTGATTTTTATTTTCTGTTTTCTCGATAAATTAAAGTTCAATTTCGAGCACTTTCCTCAAACGTGTGACAAACTTTAATTTTTTTTTACTTATAGGCATGGACCACGGGGCAGTGGATTGTCTGGTTGATAGTGGAACAACTCATACTATCTTGAGAGATAAATCATACTTTATCTCCTATACGCCTAAAGTAACCTCAGTGACAACCATTTCGGGACCCTCAACCCTTGTTCAAGGTTTTGGCAAAGCCCATTTTTCGTTGTCAAATGGTACTCCCGTTGAAGTATCAGAGGCCTTATATTCTCCAAGGTCCAGTCGTACCTTACTGAGTTTTAAGGATATTCGAGAAAACGGATTTCATGTTGAAACTGCTCGAGAACATGGCTTCGAGTATCTTTTCATTACCTCCACTCAGTACGGCCAAAAGCGTATCTTGGAGAAGTTGAAATGTCTTTCAAGTGGTTTGTATCTTACTACGATACAACACATCGAGAGTAATCTCATCATTCGCCGAGCGCCAGTTGATGAGAGGACTTTTATGCTATGGCATGACCGGCTGGGTCATCCGGGTCAAAATACGATGCTTCGCACTATGAATGCATCACATGGGCATCCTCTTGGAGGAAAAAAATTTTGTTATAAATCCGAAAAGCCTATGCCAAGCATGCTCTATTGGGAAGACGAATCTCAAGCCACTCCATGTAAAACCTACGAGATTGGTTTCACAATTCCTTGAGAGAATTCATGGAGATATTTGTGGACCAATCCAACCAACATGCGGACCATTTAAATACTTCATGGTTTTGGTTGATGCATCGACTAGATGGTCACACGTAGTATTGTTGTCCACCCGAAATGCAGCGTTTCCTAAACTCCTTGCCCAGATCATTAAGTTAAGGGCTCACCATCCGGATTATCCGATAAAGTCTATTAGACTTGATAATGCCGCGGAGTTTACATCGAAGACTTTCGATGACTATTGCATGACTTTGGGAATAAATCTTGAACATCCTGTTGCGTATGTTCATACCCAAAATGGCCTAGCGGAAGCTTTTATAAAGCGACTGCAAGTGATAGCGAGAACCTTGGTTATGCGCACCAAACTCCCACTATCTGCATGGGGCTATGCAATTTTGCACGCTGCAAATTTGGTCCGTCTGAGGCCCATGGCCACCCAACCACTTTCTGCGTACCAGCTGGTTACTGGATGTGAGCCTGATATCTCACATTTACGCGTGTTTGGGTGCCTAGTCAATGTTCCAATTGAGCCGATAAGGCGTTCAAAATTTGGACCTCAGAAGCGACGGGGAATATATGTCGGTTATAACTCCCCGTCCATCATTCGCTATTTAGAGCCCTTGACAGGCGATCTCTTTACCGCGAGACACGCGGATTGTGACTTTGATGAGGCAATCTTCCCGTCGTTAGGGGGAGAAATGCACGCTAACGTTGATGAAGAACGACGTAAATTAGCGTGGCATGTGCCCGCTTTTGCTCATTATGATCCCCCCTCTGCACATAGTGATAAGGAAGTGCAGAGGATTCTAGGTCTGCAAGATATTGCAAATCAAATGCCAGACGCATTTAGCGACCTAGCAAAAGTCACGAGATCAATTATACCTGCTGCAAATGTGCCTGCAAGGATAGACGTCCCTGAGAGACGCCATGTTCCTGTGAAACATGTTGCTCCGGTCGAACCCGCCGAGCAAAGGACGCTGCCATCGGCCGTCCAGTCCGCCGCTATTCCCAAGAAGAAGGGAAGACCGGTTGGTTCCAAAGATGTTCTGCCCCGGAAGCGGAGAAATCTTGTTAAAAGCGTTTTGCCACATGAGATCATTAAGGATCACGGCGATGTATTAGAAGAGCGCGTTCCAGATGAAACGCCTATTCCTAATCATGCCGATAACCTCGAAATATCCGTCGAGTATGCTAGCTTAGACGATATTTTGAAGCGAAACGAAACTGTCATCGATGATGTGTTCATATACTCAGTGGCCACTGACATTATGAACAATGATGACATGGAACCTCGTAGTGTTGCCGAGTGTCAACGACGAACGGACTGGTCACAATGGAAACAAGCAATCCAGGCTGAACTAGACTCCTTAGCGAAAAGAAGCGTGTTTGGACCTGTTGCTCCAACACCACCCAATGTTAAACCAGTTGGTCACAAATGGGTTTTCCTAAGGAAGCGTAATGAGAGAAATGAGATTGTGCGATACAAGGCTCGCCTTGTGGCGCAAGGCTTCTCACAACGCCCTGGAATTGATTACGATGAGACGTATTCTCCCGTAATGGACATCATAACGTTCCGCTACTTAATCAGTTTAGTAGTTTCCGAAAACTGAATATGCAGCTCATGGATGTGGTCACAGCCTATCTCTACGGGGTCTAGACACAGAGATATATATGAAAGTCCCTGAAGGACTAAAGATGCCTGAATCAAGTAGTTCCCGACCACGGAACGCGTTCTCGATTAGACTGAGGCGTTCGCTATATGGATTGAAACAATCCGGACGAATGTGGTATAACCGCCTAAGCGAATACTTGATTGGTTTGGGATACGTTAATAACGAACTTTGCCCATGCGTGTTCATAAAGAAATCCACTTCAGGATACGCAATCATCGCGGTCTATGTAGATGACATGAATCTCATAGGAACCGAAAAAGACTTGTCAAAAACTGCTGATATCCTGAAGAGGGAATTCGAGATGAAGGATCTTGGGAAGACACGGTTTTGCCTCGGCCTGCAGATCGAGCACCGTAAAGATGGAATTCTTGTCCATCAAGCAAACTACACCCAAAAGGTGTTGAGACGCTTTAGTTATTTTGACGTTAAGCCGTCCGCTACTCCCATGATCGTCCGCTCTCTAGACATTACTAAGGACCCATTCCGTCCAAAGGAGGACGACGAAGAGATATTGAGTCCTAAGTGCTCTTATCTGGGTGCAATAGGCGCTTTATTGTACTTGGCCCAATGTACTAGACCGGACATCTCGTTTGCTGTGAATTGTCTAGCTCGACACAGCACCGCGCCAACACGCCGCCATTGGAATGGCATAAAAGACATTTTCCGCTACCTTAAGGGTACTACGAACTTGGGCTTGTTCTATCCCTACGCGGTTTTGAGTGAGTCCAACGCTCTTGGCACTCGAAGCAACGCGACCCTTGTTGGCTACGCCGATGCGGGATACTTATCTGATCCGCACAAGGGGCGTTCCCAATCTGGTTATGTCTTTACCATTGGGAACACGGCGATTTCTTGGAGGTCTCGCAAACAGACCTTAGTGGCTACTTCAACGAACCACTCTGAGCTACTCGCGCTCTATGAGGCGACTAGAGAGTGTGTATGGCTTCGAGCTGTTATTGGCCATATTCGAAGTACATGTGATCTTTCATATGACCCAGATGAACCTGTTGTCGTCTATGAGGACAATACCGCTGTTATTGATCAAGCGAAACATGGTTACATCAAAGGGGATGCTACCAAGCACATATCGCCCAAGTTGTTCTTTACACATGAACAACAAGCGCTTCAGAAGATTGAAGTGCAACACATTGGATCGGAGAATAACCGTGCAGACTTGTTCACCAAGTCACTGCCAAAACACTCGTTCCAGAAACATGTCAGAGCGATTGGACTTAGGAAGCTTTCAGAGCTAGCCTAAGTGAAACATGTTTCCTGCACCCTGTTGTGTGCATGTGAGGGGGAGCGCCCCAACAAGCGCCTTCCAACGCCCTGTTGTGCGTATATCCCGCACCCTGTTGAGTGCGAGTGAAAAGGGAAGCATCCTGATGTATGCTCGTGTACTCTTTTTCCCTTCGACCAAAGTTTTTCCCACTGGGTTTTCTTTGGCAAGGTTTTTAACGAGACACAGTTCAAATCCCTTATTCACTAAGGATTATTATAATCAGGGGGAGTATCCAGTTGTATACTTCTAAACCATCGTGTACTCTTTTGTCCTTCGATCAACGGTTTTTCCCACTGGGTTTTCCCTGACAAGGTTTTGACGAGGCACCTTTGCAATGGTTAGTTTACCCCCATCACACTGACCTGTGTGTACTCTTTTGTCCTTCGACCAAAGTTTTTTTCCACTGGGTTTTATTTGGCAAGGTTTTGACGAGGCACAAGTAGATGGTCAAAATTGTAAGATACAAGCTACAGACAGACGAAGAAACTCAGAGGTGTTTACAAGCAGAATTTCTGGAGAGCCAAGGGGGACTGTTGTAACTCATATGTCTCTACACCTTCATCTTCTTGTAACCTACATGACCTTTGGCCCTCCCCAAATTTTTTTTTTTAAATTGTTAAGGAACATCACATAGCTAAGATAAAAAAAAAAAAGAAATTTTGAGTGGCACTCCACTTTATTTACCATATTTACAGTGCACCCCACAAGTTTACAACAATGTAAGGTACCCCCACTTTTGACGGTTTCCGTCCCCAACTTACGGTCAACCCCTTTGACCATTTTTTTTTGACCAAAATACCCCTGTTTTATTTTCCGTATCCCCCTGTATTTTCAGTGTCTGCCCCCTCCCCGCCGTCGGCGTGCCTCCGCCGCCCCCCTTCGCCGGGCCCTAGCGCCGGCCCCCTCCCCGACCTCGCCGCCCACCTCCCCGACCTCGCCGCCCCTCCCCGACCTCGCCGCCCCCCCTCCAACGACGCGTACGACGCCGCCACCGACATCGACTTCTCGTTCTTCGAGCTCCCAGGGGTGGGCGCGATCCACGCAGGGTTCATGAAGGCCTTGGGGATGCAAACCGACGGGTGGCCGAAGGAGATCGAGATGAGCGAGAACAGGCCGTATGTCTACTACCTCGTCCGGGAGAGGCTGAGGGAGATCCTCCAGAAGAACCTGAAGGCGAAGTTCATCGTGACCGGACACAGCTTGGGAGGGGCGCTGGCGGTGATATTTCTGGTGATCCTCAAGTACCACGGGGAGGACGAGCTCCTCAACAGGATGGAGAGAGTGTACACGTTCGGACAGCCGCGGGTCGGGGACGCGGCGCTCGGGAAGTTCGCGGAGGAGCTCCTGGACAGTACCAGGTACTTCATGTTCGTCTACAACAACGACATCGTGACGAGGGTGCCCTTCGACGATGGAGAAGACAAGAGGTCGGGGGTATTTTTGTTAAAAAAATTGGGTCAACCCAGTTGACCGTCCATATTGGACGGAAAACGTCAAAAGTGGGGGGTATCTTACATTATTGTAAACTTGTGGGGTGCACTGTAAATATGGTAAACAAAAGTGGGGTGCCACTCAAAATTTCTCAAAAAAAAAATATTCGAAGGACTGTCAAAATTCTGACAGTCCTAACAATAGTCATGACCGACTGTCATGATCCTCACCAGGAACGCATCCAGAAACTATAGTTAGGATGAACTACCATATTTGGGTGGGCTAGAAGTAGGCTAACCCATATAAAAAAAAAAGCAAAAAAAAAATTATATGAAAAAATAATGTAAAATATATTTTTTTGGGAGTCCTCTCATTTCCAATGGGACTGTTTTTTTTTTTTTTAGGGTGTCCACTTTTTAATGGGCTCAAACCCGCGCCTCTGCGCCGGAGTGCTCCACCGTTCCCAACGGGCTACGACCACGGGGACCAACAGGGCTGTTGATTTTTTTCAGAAATAGAGGAGGAGAAGAATAGTTGGAGGAAAAAGAATCTAATAAGAAAAATAACATAGAAACTATTTTTTTGGAAAAAAAAAATTCCTACAATTAAAAGACGATTTTTTTTTTCTTCAAAAAATAGAGAAGAAGAAGAAGAGAAATAAATTATTTTATCTTCGTTGGGAACTAACTTTGATGTGTGCCATTTTTTTTAGTTGGAAGAGAAACCTTTTTTGAATTGAGAAGATGAGAAAAGAGAGTCAAATATTAGGGAAGAGAGATAATAATATATTATCCTAAATCAATTTTGTGACTAACAAACATTTATATAATTTAGCCAATATCCAGTGTTGTCCCTACTAACTATAAAAGTTGTGCCTTTATAAATAAAAGGCTTAATTGTACATTGATACCCTCAACTATTTCCGTTTTTCAACTTACTATCTCTATTTTTTTTTTTCAAGTTGATACCCTGAATTTTATTTGGACAATAATGTCCCTGCCTAAAATTCAAAACTACCTCCCAAATCATTTCTCCCATCCCCGGCTCCCCCATTCGACCACAACCTCTCTCTCCCCCTCCTCACCTCCACCCCCCCCCCCCCCCCCCCCCCCCCCGGCCCCCGCTCCCGCCCCCCCTCTGGCTAGCCGCCTCCGTCCCGCCCGCAGCAACTCCCACCCCCACCCCCCTTCAGGTTCCCCCCTTCAGCTCCCAGCAGCAGCCCCTCCAACTCCGGCCACCCACCCTCCTTCCGCCGTCCTCATTTTCCGCCTCCACCGGAGAGGGAGGGGGACATGGGACGAGAGAAAGAGGGAGTCATGGGTAGTTTGGAGATATTTTGAAATTTAGGTATTAAGTTGAAAAACTAAAATAGTTGAGGGTATCGAATTGTTGAGTAAAAAAGTTTAGGATATTAAGTTGAAAAAACAGAAATAGTTGAGGGTATCAAAGTTCAATTAAGCCAAAATAAAATCTATATAACATGATGGCAAACCAAATGGATAAAACTGAAGCACCTCCTCCTCCCTCTATAAGAAGACCCCACCAATTGATCGTCACACATTCACACACTCTCTCTCTCTCTCTCTGATCTGCATCAAGCCATATCCTTACTTCCCATTAGTAAACCCATTTTGGTCTTTCATTCTCTCATAGTGAACTTGAGCTGATTTCCTTTGAATCATTTAAGCACTGTTTGGAAGTTGAGAAAGCACACAATTTGAAGGTCCTTTGAATTAGATGGCTCTTTCTTTAAGAAGCAGTGTATGTATTTCTGGTCCATTATATGAGATGGGTTTGGAGAAGAAGGAAATGGCTGTTGAGCCTGCAGATGCTCTGGCTTGGAAGAGTGAGCTTAAAGGAAGGCAAGTCCTGCTCAAAGAACAAACTAGCAGTTCAGAGAGATGGTCTCATAAAGCAGGAGGCCATTCACACTCTTCAGTCCATGTAAGCTACCTCAACTAGATTATATCCTTACTTGAATCCTTTCTAAACCATGAAAATCATTTGCTGACATTTCTAAGCAAGGTTGTGACGGAACCAGAAATTCAAACAAGACTTGGAGTATGCTAGAATGGACCGACTTATATGGAAAAAAAAAAAAAAAAAAAAAAAAAAAAAAAAAAAAACTAAATTGTACTTTGATATCCTCGACTATTCTACTTTTTCAAGTTGATACCATAAACTTTTTTATTCAACAACTTAATATCTCAACTATTATTTTTTTTCAACTTGATACCTAAATTTTTAAAAAATTTCAAAATACCCTTATCTCTTCCCTCTCCCCTTCTCCTATCCCCCCCTCCCCACTCCGGCGACCACCTCTCTCCCTTCCCTCTTCGGCGACCACCTCCCCCCCTCCCGCGGCGGCGACCCCCCCCCCCTCCCCCTCCCCCTCCTGCGGCGACGAAACCCCCCCCCCCCCCCCCCTCCCCCTCCCCCTCCCTCTCCGGCGATGGTGGAGTCGGGAAAGGAGGGAGAGGGTGCAGGAGAGCGAGGGGGGGGGGTGCGGAGGGGGAGGGTGCAAGCAGGGCGGGAGGATGGAAGGGAGCGGGGGGGGGGGGGGGGGGAAGGGGAAGGGTGGAGGGTGCGGACGGGACGGCGGGGAGAGGGACGGGGGCGAGGGTGGTGGCCGGAGGAGGGGGGGAGGGGCTGGAGGAGGGGAGGGGGAAGGGGTTGAGTGGTAGTTTTAATTTTTGGGTAAGGATATTATTGTCCAAAAAAATTTAGGGTATCAATTTGAAAAAAAAAATTGTTGATATATCAACTTGAAAAAGCGGAATAGTTGAGGGTATCAAAGTGTAATTAAGCTAAAAAAAATATGTAAAATAAATTTTTGGGAGTGGATCAGTCCACTTCATCCCCCCTACATGGTAATAAAGTTACATACATCTCACCATCTCGAGTTCCGTGACACTAGGATGTCTTTTTTTTATTCGCCTACTAGTTTTCTTTCTTTACTTTACTTGGGCTTTTTTTACGGAAATATTCTATAGCACTTTATTTTTTACTTGAGGATAGTTCAATTTTTTTTATAAGTTTGTCACTCCTTTTTTTTGCTTGAGAATATTTCAAATTTTGAGTATAAAATTCAACAGGACTGTAGGCAATTTCTACAGTCTTTTAATATATATATATATATATATATATATATATATATATATATATATATATATTATTGTAAAATTTTTCTACAATCATATGATATTTATAGGACTGTAGAAAATTCTATAGTTATGGATTGTATATAGACTGTAGAATTTCTTACAGTCCTGTTGAAACACAGAGATAAACCACTGTGACTGTTAGAACTGTAAGTAAATTATAAAGTCCTGTATAAGAAGGGCTATAAAAAATTCTACAATTCATATATAATCCATGACTGTAAGATTTTTTACAGTCCTACATATACTATATGACCGTAGAAAATTTTTACAGTCCTATATAAACTATAGAACTGTAGAATTTGCTTACAGTCATGTTGGAAAGGTTTAGGGGGGTGGGCGTCCAAAGTAAATTATTTGGAGTTGTCCTAAGTAAAAATTATAAAAATTTGACTGTCCTAATGTAGTGGGTTGTCCTAAGTAAAATATGAAGTGTCTATAGATTTTTTTTTATGCTACTTCACGAATGTATTTATAATTTTATATAAGCAAGATGTGTTTTTATTAATGAGTAATGCTATTCGTACCTCCAAATTGTCCCTCCAATACATCCCTTGTTATGTGGCAGCTGACGTGGCATGTTAAATAATATTATGTGTCATCTGACATGGCCGATGACATGACAAATTTTAACCCAAAAGGTTAATTACCCAATTTTGTCCATGTTAATTTAATGTTAATGTTAATATTAATATTAATATTAATGTTAAAATTAATATTATTAATATTAACGTTAATATTAATATTAATATTAATGTTAACATTAATTTTAATGTTAATGTTAATTTAAATTTAAATTTTAAAATTTGTTATGTCAGCTGTCACATCAACATATTACGTCAGTTGTTACGTAAGAAAAAACGATTTGAGGGACAAATAGTATTATTTTTTATTAATTTCCTTAAGCAAGCAGGTTCATGTGTGTTTTATTAATTCCAGGCTCAGCAGGCATCCATATGCACACCTATAGCTCCAAGATGGTGGGATAAATCCATCAAACCGAACATGATGGAGATCAGATCTACGCACGAGCTCGTCAATTCATTGCTCAACGCTGGCGACACACTCGTCATACTCGATTTCTATTCACCTGGATGTGGAGGTTGCAAGGCTCTCCATCCAAAGGTTCAATTACTGTCTTACAATTAATACTACATTTGTGTTTTGTGTCACTTGCGACCCCCGACCTCTTAGAGGTCATGTTGGACGTGGGGGGTTGCCCAAAGTCTCTTCGGACTTATCCTTGGGCCGGCAATGATGACTAGAGCTTAAATTGACTAGGATAAGCGAGATCCAACTATCTAGCAATTGACTTTTTACGGGTTGTTTGGTTCAAGTTTTAGAAGTTGGGTAAAGTGCAAAAAATTCCTCGTTAAATATGTGCCTTTTGCACTAAAAGACCTTTTAGAATTTTTTGTCAGTTTACCCCTCCTTAGATTATATATCCGCTCGCTTAGGTCCCTCCAGCCAAATTTTAAAAAAATTATACCAAAAATATTCCTCCCCAACTCCGGCGACACCGGCGAGCCCCCAACCCCCCCTATCGCCGGCGATCCCCCAGCCCCCCCGACCACCCCCCGCCGGCGATCCCCCAGCCCCCCTGACCTCCCCCGATCCCCCCCCCCCCCTCGCCGGCGAACCCGACCACCCCCCGCCGGCGAACCCGACCCACCCCCTCCTCCTCCCTCGCCGGCCTCGACCCCCCCCCCCTCCTCCTTCGTCGGCCCCGACCCCCCCGCTCCCTCTTCGGCCCCGACCCCCGGCTCCCTCGCCGGCCCCGACCCCCCTGCCCCTCCTCGCCGGCGAGCGACCCTCCGCCCCCCCCCCCCCCCACCCCCCCGCCCCCCCTACCCCCGCCTGCCCCCCCACCCGGTCCGACCCCCACCCCCCCTCCGCCTCCGTCGCCGGCGAACACAGCCGAAGAAGGAGGGGGGAAGGGAGGGGTAAAATTGTCATTTGGGGGCAAAATGAGCATATTTCATACTTTTGGGTATTTTAAGAGCATGGGGTCTTTTAGTGCAAAAGGCACATATTTAACGAGGGATTTTTTGCACTTTACCCTTTAGAAGTTTAAGAATGAATTTTGGATTTCTTATTCATGTTTGGCAAGTGTGGGATTGAAAATTAGAAGAGAACGTAGGAGGCTTTCCCTCTTGGGAATATTTTTGATTTCATAAAAATGTTGGTTGGGTCCATTAATTGCAACATTTTAGACGGTAAAATTCTAATGACACCAACTGAATTTAGATAATAATAACATAATAAAATTAGGAAAAAGATCTTTATAGAAAACTAAACAAATTAATATTTCTATTCCTATCTGAACCATGCATGAGAATTGAAAAAAAAAAATGAATTTTTCGGACTACATATTTCCAACATAACCAAACATGGGTATAAGAATGTTGAATTTCTTTTACATGGAAAATGAATAAGAATTAGTTGATTTCTAGAAATACAAAATCTTCATCCAAACGCACAAGTCTCTCGTGTTCATAGCTATCTCGGCTAAAAAATTTAGGCACCAACACCGGAGATTAGCATAACGCGACAATCCTGTTGGATTTTCTGTAGTTTTCTTATGCTCCATATCCGACCCAAATATTAACCAACCGAATTTTTACAGAATCAGAGTTCTTGAAATCTCATTGCTCTCCTGCAGATCTGTCAGCTGGCAGAGTCGCACCCAGATGCTCAATTTCTCAAGGTGAACTACGAAGAACACAAGTCCATGTGCCAGAGCCTCCACATCCACGTGCTGCCTTTCTTCCGGTTCTACCGAGGGGCCCAAGGCAGGCTCTGCAGCTTCAGCTGCACAAATGCCACGGTGAGCAACGAGTCCCAGTGTAGTTTTGGAGTGTTTGTGTCGTGTCCGACACGATACTCTGCTACTATCGGTGTGTTTACTTCTTCTTCTTTTTTTCTCTCCCACGAATTGTTGCAGGTGAAGAAATTTAAAGATGCTCTGTCTAAGCATGGGAAGGATCAGTGCAGCCTTGGACCTGCAAGAGGCTTAGAAGAGTCGGAACTGCTGCGCTTGGCTTCGGATCGGAGCACTAAGTTCAGCTACCGACCGAGATCTACAACAGATGGGGAGGAGTCGATGATTGTGCCCAATTTTCTGGTGGAAGCTGAGAGTAGAACGGCTGAGTTTGCCGTGGCAAGTATGTAGCGATATCAAGATTTATGTGTACCTGTTCTTTGTCAATGAGCCTTTCTACTTGAAATGATCATTTGGATTATGTTGATTGGTCATCACCTCATTCGAATTGTAACTTCCATTGAGAACTTGAGTATTATTTTAGATTATTTTGTTCTATCTTTATTGTTACTCAATTTCTTATAAATAAGAAGGCCATTGTAATCGGTGTGGTTGAGGTTTTTAACCCACCTCCATATGTTGATTATGAGATTTATTTCCATCTACCTGTTTTTTCTTTTTTCGTTATTTTCTTCTGGGGGTGAACAACCCAAAGTAAAATTAGGTTATTCTAACTAAAAATTGTACCAAGTTGGACTGTCTTGAACTAATAAGTTGTCCTGGAGTAAAAGTTGGAGTGCCTTTAGAAATAGCATCCAAAATTGAGAATTACATGTTCAATGACAAAATAGTCTTTGAACGGCCGAGAAGTGGCTCAAGGTCACCTCTGTAACTTGCGAGAGGCATAAGAAAAATTGAACGTGCTTCTAGCTTTCGGCATTGTCACATACATGGCTTGAGTTTTGATCAAAAGAATAAGGAACTCAGCCTATGAAGACGGACATTTAATTCGTTGATCGATTTTGTGTTACTTGTAATGCCTTCTATTATTTTCTGAATTCGTGTAGGATTTAGGATTCTTATGGTTGTTTTAGATTAAGAACCGAAAAATTTAGTTTACCCTTGGATTGAAACCTATACCTCCCCTTTCCTAACATAGGATATTTTGAGACGGTATATTTTTCATTGGTAATTGGGTTAATTAGACTTTGGGTTAGTTCGGCCATGAAGAATTGCAAACGTTGACCAAATAAATTGAATTCGGCCCCAAGAAGAAGGACAAAAGATCCTAATTCTAATTAACCTTAAAATATTTATTAACATATTTTAGATGGTTAAGAAGTCAATCGTCATCTCAGCATCTAAATTCTAAGTTGGACATCCTTAGAACCGAAACGATAATTTTCTTTGAATGTTTTTTTGAACCAAAAGTCTAACTAACCCTTGATAATTCTAGGGTTTCAGAAATCACCTTTAAATATTTACCTGACATGTACACTAAGGTTGAGAATTGCTTTTGTATCCTTGAAAGGGATCTATATTGGCTGTTTAGGAGGGAGGCCTAAACCTCCTGCTGGCATGTCATTTTCTTCCAATCAAACAATGTATTATTGTTATTTGGATCCCTAGATACGATCGTAGCCGAGTAGGGTAGGGTAGGGTATGGTTTGTACTCACAAATAAAATCTCTCTGTAATTATGTAGGATTCAGGTCTGTTGGACCTCACCTAATTTAACCTAATTTACAGACCTGCTATGTTGAATCAATTCAGAAAACGTTTTCCTCAAACTAATCATATCCTAAAAAGAAATTCAATTCAGAAAACATTTTCCTCAAACTAGTCATATCCTAAAAGAAAGATTTTTTATAATGACACATCAAAAGTTGATCAGGGCTGTCCCATTCTTAATTTTCATTTATTTACAAGTTTGCCATTGAAAAATTTACTCGAGACTATTCCATTCTTAGGTATAAAAGACAACTCTTTTTATTTTTTTGCTCTCTTCTCCTTCTTTACAAGAAGAAAGAAAAAAAAACAAGAACAAGAACAAGAATAAAGAAAACAAGAAAAATATCTCTTTCTCCTCCTAGCTTTGATCCCAAGACCTCTCATGTATGTACCTTGTTACGTCCCGCTGAGGACCTGGTTATCTGGAGTTACGTCCCGCTGAGGACCTGGTTTTCTCTCCAGATTTAGACGAGGATTATTCGGAGGTCTACGTGTAGTGCTCCGTCCCGCAAAGTCAATCGGAGAAACCAAAACGTCGACGACGTTGGAACTTAGCCTTGCAACGGCTGCTCGAAAGCTCGCTCGGTCGAAGCGACTCCTCGCACAGGTGGGGGAGTTTCGGTGAACTTGCTTCATCCTAGCCTTCACTTAATAACTCGCAATGTTTTCAACTTGCACTGGTAGGCTAATCTAAAAGCTACGCACCAACATAGCTAAGGGAATAATCCCGTCGGGTCGGAATGTCCTAGAACATGGAAAATGGTCCCACGGTCAACATAGAAGTCGGCTCAGCGTGCTTTCAAATGACACTCGATCCTTCGATCCCGTGGCTTGGGAGAAGGAAGTTGACCTAAGTTTCTAAATTGTCCCGACACTTGAAATAGCCTAAGTCTTAGGCGTCGCCTACGTAATTGCTTGCTAAAGCAGGCACGGTCCCGTTGTGCAAGGCTTGGCGTAGCCTTCGCATGTCCCGTTGGTCCCGTCGATTCGTCCCGACACTCGAATTTGCCTAAGTCATAGGTGTCGCCCGCATGAATGTTTAATCAAGCATGCACTGTCCCGTCGACTTGTCACGATACTTGAAAAAGCCTAAGTCCTAGGCGTCGCCCGCACGAATGCTTAACAGCATGCACGGTCTTGTCCCGCAAGGCTTGGCATAGACTTCGCACGTCCCGCAAGTTAAGTCATCTTTGTACGGCTTGTTGGCTTAAGTCTAGGCACCCGAGAACTTGGTTGTTAAGTCGATCCTGTGCCTAGCACGTTCCCTCGATGCGTAGCTCGGCGTAGCCTTCGCTCGTCGAGTCATTGCCCGTACAAGTCAACAAGAGTTACTCTAGGCTAACGAAGCCATTCCTAGCGCTGTCCCGCTCTAGCTGCGGTTGTCAAGTCAAGTAGTCCCTTGAGAATAAGGCTCGTCGTATAAAGTATATGACTTGAGCGTTAGCATCGCCTAAAGAATCATGTCTGTCTAAGGCACGAGCCACGGCCGAATACTTTTTAAGCATGCCGATCCCGTCCGGTCATGTCCTGCTTGAATACTTGAATAAGCATGCCGGTCCTGCCCGGTCATGTCCTGCCTGAATACTTGAATAAGCATGCCGGTCCTGCCCGGTCATGTCCTGCCTGAATACTTGAATAAGCATGCCGGTCCTGCCCGGTCATGTCCTGCCTGAATTCTTGATAAGTCCCACACTTGGGAGTCTCGTAAGTCTTGATAGAAAGAAGGAAAAGCATGTTCATGTTAAGGAAAGACTGGTAGATCGAGTTTAGACTTGCATGGTCATGGACAACTTGTCGACAAGGTATAGTCTTCTTGGATGATCTCCTCCGGGGCACCAGGATCATCCGCCCGGGAGAAGCGAGTGTGGCTCAACGTAGGATGCTGGATGACCGCATGGGAGAGTTCTACCCCACCGGGCTAGCTCCCCGTGTTGGTACAGGTGGATATCCCACGAGCCATGTCCAAGATAGCTTGAAATTGCTAGTGACCTCCTCATGTAGATGAGTCGGCAGATAGCGGCGACTCCGCGTGTATGCCTTTGGATTGAGTCTAGAACTTAAATGCTTGTCTAGTCGGTAAATGAATGTCTGGGCCTAAGACTGGGCTGCAGCATAGGCACCGTGCTTAGCACGATAGATGGCATCGGAATATTCATGAAGTCGAGATTGTATTTGACAAGTCTTGTCTAAGTTAGCAAACGACTCTAACAGGATGGCCGCAAGGCGGTCGCATGGATAAGTCTGGATAGCGAGGCACGGCCTCAGTCTTGAATGTGCAAACTAGTCTAAGTAAAGTCTAATGCACGACCTGCACGAGTCGTCCCGTTGCCGTTCCTTGGCACTTGAATCGTCAGCACAAGAATTGGTCTAGTGACTTGAGTTTAAGCAACGGTCTTGGCACGGCCGAGTTCACGTGAATTGCCCTCGACAAAGCACAGTCTTGAACAAGTCTAAGTTTGAAATAGAATGTGGCACGACCCTGCCGTCCCGCCTTGAAGTCTGGTCAAGTACCTAAGCGATGAGGCACTGCCTCGATCGAAACACACGCTGGTATTGAAGCACGACCATGTCGTTGCACGTCGAGACGTCAAGTCTTAAAATGCATCCTAAGGCAAGACTAGGAAGACAATCGAAAGGGACTTAAGCTGCACAAAAGTAAATGAACGTGTCGGTTATGTATGGGTGGGCGAGAAGCTCACTCCACCAGTACAGTGGTACTGACACCCACACAGCGTTTCATGTGCAGGCACAGGTAGAAGCTCGTGGCGCGGTGCTCGCTTGGATGCGTCGAGGCACGGAGTTCCTTGGCAAGTCGAAGCGTGCGGTCGCGTGATCTGAAGACTTATACAGGGCATAATATATGGACATCGCCTTCCGAAGCTTCCGCTGGATTCAAGCATTATATCGAGAGATGAGAGAGAGCAGAGTGACTTGTAAATGAGTAAAAAGTGAGCCTGAGAGACTTGTAATTGGCCTTGCGTCCATAAATGTAATCCTGTATTCAATATCAATAAAGAGATTCTTTTGAGTTACTTATGTTCATATATGTTCTTCTTTAAATTTCTGCTGCAATGATTCAATATTTCTGCTTGGGACTTCTGTGCGACGATCCCGTCGCCGCCGATGTAATCGGCCGTTATGGAACTGCCTTGCACGAGCGCAATCTAGGCTCGTGCGGCATCACGCCTTAGCGAGGACGATCGCTCCTACGGGAGTGGGGCGTGACATAATGGTATCAGAGCACGGCTTTACGTCCTTGGACCGTCGATTGAATTCTTTAACTTCGATGTTTCCGTAAAACTCTGTTGCTTCCGCAAGTTGTTATCGTTGGTGCGCTCTCTCTCGATTGTCCCTCGGCATGTCCTTACAATAAGTCTAAATATTTTCGAAAGCTCGTACAAGCGTTCAACCAAACGCATCGATAGGCAATGGCCTTTGTGCCGAACGGTGTTAACTTGTCTTGAATGAAAACGTATGCTAAAGTTAACAAGTTGCACGTGTGCCCGAATAGTCCTGCGTCGACCTTAAAAGTCGCGTTCATGCCTAACTAGTCCAACGTTGACCTTAGCATGTGAGCATGCAAACTCAAATAAAAGTCCGTACGGGATAGCCATGCGCACAGCCTTTTGGCTAAGTTGCGTCGCGTATCGCGCACCTCGACTTTTGGTGCAAACGAGTGTGAGCGATACCAAGTACCGCTCGGTCGGGAACGAGCTACACTTAGAGTGTCTATCGATAGGAATGCTATCGAGTTAACGCTTAAGCGTACACGGATGATTAACTTGGGTTTTGAGGAAATAGTGCGAACAACTTAGTACGTCGATGCGACGTAAGCGATTACGCTAGGGATTCGTCGAACGAATCCGAAGAACGTCTTAGCGAATGACGCGAACATGATTGTAGGCTAGATCGAGTGGCTCGAACCCTGAGTGGTGTATGGACGTTATAGAAATTGTTCGAGCGAGACTACAAGATATACGGATAGAACGGGTATGTCGGCAAGGCGATGCGATCGTGCAAAGCCTTAGAACGTGTCACGCTTAGTTGATCGTGACTTCGAAAGTCCCGAACGAGATGTCGCTGGACAACTTGCGAATAGGCAACGCGTATTGGAAAAAAAATGATTCGAATCGATAAATAAAAATGAATGGTCTTTGATCGAGGAAACTTAGAGGATCGCGCATACGATATCGGATTGATGCAAATAAAATGTGACTTAAGTTTCGAACAATGATCTTGAAACGAGCTTGAGGAATAACGATCGTGCAAATGTCATTGTTCCAAAAAATTCTATACTCGGGAAATTGAAATGTGTCGAGGAAATGATAAACTTGGCTCGAGGATTTTCTAGTTGAATGAATGACGGTCGGACTATCGAAATTGATTGGATGAAAATGAAATGCTTGGATTTACCTCGTCGATAACCACAACTTCGACATTCTTATCTTATGCGAGCGCAACTCCAGCCTCGCACATGCGTCACGCCGATTTGAGACGATCACTCCGCGTGAGCGCTGGTATGGTGATTCATACAGCGGGGGTGATTGACCTAGCTTGGCGTGATAATTTGTATGCTTCGACTTGTGGTTTGACGCGAAGGTGACTCGAAAATGAATTGTGTGTTTGAAGAACCGAATTTGAGGATTGCGTAGGTCCAATCCGCGTATCGAAAATGAGTTAGTCTAAACTCAAACAAGAGTTACGTCCCGATGAGAATGATTATTCTGCGAGTGCGTTGCGTGGTGATTCACGAACCACCGTGGATAATCGGACTCGCGTGAGATTGGGGCGCAACGTATTGTCGAGCTAGATGACCTCGTGATCGAATGCACGAATTGGTTAGAGTTGGTGATTTGGATAAAATCGAATATGTGCAACGCATGCATTGATGCGAATAGGTGATCGTGCTCGATGTTTAGAAATCTGAGTGACACGAGCTTGGGTAGAAAATTCCGTACTACCGACTATGGTTTGACCCTAGGATTGGGGTCAGTATTGGCATTATTGTTGGGGAACTATGATTCCAATCCTGACATTGACTTAGCCTCGTAAAGATTGGCCTAGCGGTTAGGCGAAACGCCCCTGTTGCAAGTGTTAGCAATCGAAAGGATTGATCTTGAGGATTGGCATGGATGGATGGCGTGAATCACGAATATAGGAAACCCTGCTCACGAGACTCGGCTGACATGCATATATTCAGGGACGCCTGGGTATGTGCACGATGCGACTCGAGAGAGAATGACAAATTCTCTATCATGCGGCTTGGCTGAATGCATGTATTTTGGGGACGCTTGAAATGCGTGCATGATCCAGCCAAGTGATACAATGAGTTCAAGCAAGACTTGAAAAATGGGAGTGTGTCGAGATCTTGAAATCATGTTAACGAAAAGATTGATAGTTGTGAGAGCGTGGCTCGGAATTGAGGAAACGCGTAGGCGAAGTGCGTACGATTAAGTCTTGGCCATAGAAATGGTAGGATGGCTTGCCCTCAGGAAAGTCTCGAGGACGAGACTTGTTCTGAGTGGTGTATGTTGTAGTGCCCCGTCCCGCAAAGTCAATCGAAGAAACCAAAACGTCGACGACGTTGGAACTTAGCCTTGCAACGGCTGCTCGAAGGCTCGCTCGGTCGAAGCGACTCCTCGCACAGGTGGGGGAGTTTCGGTGAACTTGCTTCATCCTAGCCTTCACTTAATAACTCGCAATGTTTTCAACTTGCACTGGTAGGCTAATCTAAAAGCTACGCACCAACATAGCTAAGGGAATAATCCCGTCGGGTCGGAATGTCCTAGAACATGGAAAATGGTCCCACGGTCAACATAGAAGTCGGCTCAGCGTGCTTTCAAATGACACTCGATCCTTCGATCCCGTGGCTTGGGAGAAGAAAGTTGACCTAAGTTTCTAAATTGTCCCGACACTTGAAATAGCCTAAGTCTTAGGCGTCGCCTACGTAATTGCTTGCTAAAGCAGGCACGGTCCCGTTGTGCAAGGCTTGGCGTAGCCTTCGCATGTCCCGTTGGTCCCGTCGATTCGTCCCGACACTCGAATTTGCCTAAGTCATAGGCGTCGCCCGCATGAATGTTTAACCAAGCATGCACTGTCCCGTCGACTTGTCACGATACTTGAAAAAGCCTAAGTCCTAGGCGTCGCCCGCACGAATGCTTAACAGCATGCATGGTCTTGTCCCGTAAGGCTTGCCATAGCCTTCGCATGTCCCGCAAGTTAAGTCATCTTTGTACGGCTTGTTGGCTTAAGTCTAGGCACCTGAGAACTTGGTTGTTAAGTCGATCCCGTGCCTAGCACGTTCCCTCGATGCGTAGCTCGGCGTAGCCTTCGCTCGTCGAGTCATTGCCCGTACAAGTCAACAAGAGTTACTCTAGGCTAACGAAGCCATTCCTAGCGCTGTCCCGCTCTAGCTGCGGTTGTCAAGTCAAGTAGTCCCTTGAAAATAAGGCTCGTCGTATAAAGTATATGACTTGAGCGTTAGCGTCGCCTAAAGAATCATGTCTGTCTAAGGCACGAGCCACGGCCGAATACTTTTTAAGCATGTCGGTCCCGTCCGGTCATGTCCTGCTTGAATACTTGAATAAGCATGCCGGTCCTGCCCGGTCATGTCCTGCCTGAATACTTGAATAAGCATGCCGGTCCTGCCCGGTCATGTCCTGCCTGAATACTTGAATAAGCATGCCGGTCCTGCCCGGTCATGTCCTGCCTGAATTCTTGATAAGTCCCGCACTTGGGAGTCTCGTAAGTCTTGATAGAAAGAAGGAAAAGTATGTTCATGTTAAGGAAAGACTGGTAGATCGAGTTTAGACTTGCATGGTCATGGACAACTTGTCGACAAGGTGTAGTCTTCTCGGATGATCTCCTCCGGGGCACCGGGATCATCCGCCCGGGAGAAGCGAGTGTGGCTCAACGTAGGATGCTGGATGACCGCATGGGAGAGTTCCACCCCATCGGGCTAGCTCCCCGTGTTGGTACATGTGGATATCCCGCGAGCCATGTCCAAGATAGCTTGAAATTGCTAGTGACCTCCTCATGTAGATGAGTCGGCAGATAGCGGCGACTCCGCGTGTATGCCTTTGGATTGAGTCTAGAACTTGAATGCTTGTCTAGTCGGTAAATGAATGTCTGGGCCTAAGACTGGGCTGCAGCATAGGCACCGTGCTTAGCACGATAGATGGCATCGGGATATTCATGAAGTCGAGATTGTATTTGACAAATCTTGTCTAAGTTAGCAAACGACTCTAACAGGATGGCCGCAAGGCGGTCGTATGGATAAATCTGGATAGCGAGGCACGGCCTCAGTCTTGAATGTGCAAACTAGTCTAAGTAAAGTCTAATGCACGACCTGCACGAGTCGTCCCGTTGCCGTTCCTTGGCACTTGAATCGTCAGCACGAGAATTGGTCTAGTGACTTGAGTTTAAGCAACGGTCTTGGCACGACCGAGTTCACGTGAATTATCCTCGACAAAGCACAGTCTTGAACAAGTCTAAGTTTGGAATAGAATGTGGCACGACCCTGCCGTCCCGCCTTGAAGTCTGGTCAAGTACCTAAGCGATGAGGCACTGCCTCGATCGAAACACATGCTGGTATTGAAGCACGACCATGTCGTTGCACGTCGAGACGTCAAGTCTTAAAATGCATCCTAAGGCAAGACTAGGAAGACAATCGAAAGGGACTTAAGCTGCACAAAAGTAAATGAACGTGTCGGTTATATATGGGTGGGCGAGAAGCTCACTCCACCAGTACAGTGGTACTGACACCCACACAGCATTTCATGTGCAGGCACAGGTAGAAGCTCGTGGCGCGGTGCTCGCTTGGATGCGTCGAGGCACGGAGTTCCTGGGCAAGTCGAAGCGTGCGGTCGCGTGATCTGAAGACTTATACAGGGCATAATGTATGGACATCGCCTTCCGAAGCTTCCGCTGGATTCAAGCATTGTATCGAGAGATGAGAGAGAGAGCAGAGTGACTTGTAAATGAGTGAAAAGTGAGCCTGAGAGACTTGTAATTGGCCTTGCGCCCATAAATGTAATCCTGTATTCAATATCAATAAAGAGATTCTTTTGAGTTACTTGTGTTCATATATGTTCTTCTTTAAATTTCTGCTGCAATGATTCAATGTTTCTGCTTGGAACTTCTGTGCGACGACCCCGTCGCCGCCGATGTAATCGGCCGTTATGGAACTGCCTTGCACGAGCGCAATCTAGGCTCGTGTGGCATCACGCCTTAGCGAGGACGATCGCTCCTACGGGAGTGGGGCGTGACACTACGGATCCGGACTTGACACGGGAGCAGTTCCAGAGGATGAAGTTTATCCAGCAGAGTAGCTTATTCCATTGGTAGAGCTCAACATGTCACGACCCGGTCCCAATTTCTTGGGTCGAATCAGATCATGCCCAGCCTGCACCGTTGTTGAGACGGCGGCAGTAAGCTGTTTCCACTTGCAGGTAATTCAACAACACAGTATAATTTGCCACAACTTACATATTTCGAATAGTTTAAAACTTTTACAACAAAATGAAAGATACAACTGAAATCCATACAAATATCATGAAAAAGAAAATCTAGGCAACCAGTTCATCAGTCTCGAGATCATCGTCTTCTAATTGGGACCTCGGAAAATACCGCGGAACAAAGCATCATCGATGTTACCTAAAAATGTTGGGTCTCCAGTCAGGAGTGAGCAAAGTACAATTCATGCTAATTTAACAATTGAAATAATAATAGAATTATGCACTTTTAAACAGTTTTGAAAATCAACAATTTAAGCAGTTACAGTTTTAAAATATTTACAGTTATGTGATGTGAATAGGCAATGAAATATGACCGACTTGGGTTTGTTACAGTAAAGGATATGGGATTTGTTACATTAAAGGATGTGAGATTTGTTACAGTAAAAGATATGGTCATACTCATTACACTATTCTTCCAGTCCCCAATAGTTACAGTAGTTACAGTAGTTACAGTAAGTGCTCTCAGAGAGTTCTGTGTTGCATCGTGGTTTAAACTTGCATTAAAACGATTACTAAATAATTGTAAACTAACACAAAATGTACTTGCCTCAAATTTATTGGACTGGACAGGTCGATATGTTGGGATGGGAAATCAGGTCTTCCTTGAAATCCTACATTCGGGAAAACTTGTCTCAGAAAACCAAAATCGCCAATGATGCTATACTAGTTGCAATCTCTAGTTGTGTCCTATTAAATTTTAGTTTTTATTTAGCTAACACAAACAAAACGCGATTATTAGTGCGTTGCAATTAAGAAACATCAATTTATATTTAATTCTGAAAAAACTTGCATTTATCAATTTATTCGAAAAACTTGGTATTTATATTTATATATAAAAATACATTTTTCTTATTAAATGAGAATAACGTGAATTTCTAAAATTTCTATAGTTATTTACCCTAAATTACGCGTCTGAACAATAACCAGAAAAATTCAAAACTATAATTACTAATTATTACAATTTGCAGAAAAGTAAATGAGCTTATGCCCTTACAAGCCAATGAATTAAAATAAGAAGAAAACTTGTTAGTTCTGTAATCTTCCTAAAAACTAATAATTTAAATTAAAATAATTATAATAGTGAGTCTCAGATTTTTGGTCCAATCATCATATAGGCTAATGCCTCAACGTCCGGGCGAAACCGGTTTCGTTTGCACTTAGCCAGGGCCCATTGACCAATTACGGTCGTCGCCCAAAAGTCCAAAATAATATACTTTTCCGAAAACCATTTTAAAACTATATAATTAAATTTTATAGAAAATTTCGGCAGCATTCCCTCTATTTTCGGGATAACCCAAAACTGGAAAAAAGCGCCAACAATATCCCAAACCAGGGAAATAATCCGTAAATTAATTCCATCACCATATATATATAAAATCAAATTCACTGATCATGTTCGAAAATGTTCGAAAATTCTGAAATATAAATCGGAATTCAAACACCACAAAAAAATAAATATTATACCAGAAAATAGTTCTCGAAAAAATTCGAAACTAAACAATCATCAAAAATTCCCAGAACCTTTTCGAAGAAAAGTTCGGGAATTCCGAGAAACCACAACCTCGGAATTTCCAAAACCAAACTGTACAGAACCCTTCCGAAAAATGTTCGGAAATTCCGAAATCAAAACTTATATGAAAATCACAGGACCTTCTTCCAGAAGAAATCCACAGAACTCTTTCCGAAGAGTTTTCGGAAAACCAAAACCAACAAACCATTCGCAGAACCAAATATCACAGAACAAATGGTTCCGAAATTTTTGAAACCAAAAACGTAGCCGAAAACCGAATTTCTGAAGAAATTCGTGGACCAAATTATCATCACAGACCAAGACAGGGGACGAACTACTGTGATTACCAGAGATTACCCAAGTTGACAGAATCCGAAGGGTTGACTCGGACTTGGAACACGCGAATCCGCGAAAATAGAACCGAACTCGGGATCGGTCAACGTCGAAGGCACACGCGGGACTGGCCACTCGGGACAGTGCTGTGCACGGATCGGGGCTGCCGGGGACGACGGGAACAGCGGCGGGTGGGTTCGGCCGGGCGCCGGAGTGCTCGGCCGGGAACAGCAGCGGTCGGCTGCGGAAAAAGGGGCGCCGGGCTAGGGGTTCGGCCAGGGGTCGGCACTCGGGCGGAGGGGCCGATGGTGAGGGCGCGGCGGCGGGGAGGGTCGCCTCTCGGGAAGCTCGGGCGCCGGTCTTGGGCGGAGCTAAGGCTCGGCTAGGGCTGGATTTAGGGATTTGGGGAAAGGGTTTGGAAGTGGTGATGAAGGAGAGGGATGAAGAGAGGTCTTTATATAGGAAGAGGTGAGAGGAGTTACTGGAGTTGGAGGGGCGCGGCCAGTAGGGAAATCGAAGGCCAAAGGGTTCGGACGTTTGGCCACGGGAAGAAGAAGCTCGGGTCGGCTCCTTAAAGAATGAGTGTTAAAGTGTGCTGAGTGAGTGAGTAAATATGTATTGAATGGAAAGAATCCATTCCTATTAAAAGAGTAGAATTATTGAATGAGTGTACTGAGTGTTAAAGAATGGATTCTTAATAAGTGAAAAGGAAAGGTTTCCAAATATAATAGATATTATATAAATAATTTACTTATGAGTTATACGAAACAGTGTTGGGTTTCGGAATTAATTCCAAACCGGATTTCGGGAGTGGGTACGGGTTCGAATCTGGGTCAAGTCAAAAAAACAAAAATCCATAATTTTTCTATATAACTAATAATAATAATAATCTGGCTAAATATTAATTTAGCAAACACGCAATTTAATAATTCTCTAAAAAAAACTATTTCCTAAATAAATGATTTATATTAATATTTAGCTAAATGAATATTCAATTAAAAGTTACGGGTTTCACAACCTTCCCTCCTTAGAAAATTTCGTCCTCGAAATTTAAAGAGTAGGGTAGGAATTATCTCAGGTCAAGTTGGTACGAGTACTGCACCCGTAACTCAGGTCCAATAATAAGAATTTTCAATGCAGTTGTGGATGAGACGGTTTAGGGACAAGTTTTGTAACGCCCCAGTCCCAAAATATGTAGGACTAGAAATACGTAACATGCCAGCTACGCATTCGACCAGACTCTGGTCCGACTCGAATACGTATAAGCTGTGTTATAATGGACACAATCTACATAATACAACTATATCTATGTCTCAATCCACAATGAAATAAAACACAAGAAAGAGCCACATGTGTTAAAGTCGGCTGCCCAATAACACAAGAACTCGAATAGACTCGAGAAAGAAATATGAGTCTATAAAAAAAACTAGGCTATGGCAGCAGAGGAGTAACAAATATGATTAAATAACATACCTCGATAGAAATGAAATAAGTACCTTGTACCAATGCTCGCATATCAAGGCGATTAGCCTCAGCATCTTTAGACAGGCTCCACAACCGTTTAAGCTACAAAACTGGCAGGGGACCAGGTCCACAGGGGACATAACAAGGTACAAGAAATAATATGCCAAAAGTAAAACAGTATAATGCCACATACTCAATGATAAACTACTGTAACCATCTAAGTGATATGCAAATAAGAGTATGGTATCGTACCCCGGGCTGGTACTCACGAACTCATCCGTATGCTAGACAGTACCCTCTAGGCTCCGTGTGGGGGAACCCAATAAAGGATAGTATATGTAGATATATGCACTTTAGATTCCGTATAGAGAACCCAAAGTCCAGTACTCATGTATATAGAATGTGCCCAGAGCACGATGAAGACTCTCCCCTCCCAATGTAACCTCACGTCTCATGTCCACGACGTCTCATGTCCATGACACGCAAGATCATGACCTCTAACTAATGCAAGGAGTCATAATAATATATATGTTATATACCTATCTCATATCATGTATCATATAAGCCTACACAGAATCACCATGAATACCTCAAGAAGGTTTGGTTAGGGGTGGAAAGATGGTTGTTTGGAGAAAATTGAGAAAGATTTTGGAGATGGTTTGTGAAGAAAAAATATTATAAAGTGGGTTAGAAAGAAGTTTTGTTCAGATACTATGAGGTAATAAGGTGAGGAGAAGTCTATATATAGCCAACCATTAAGGGGGAGGTGAAGGGTTGAGTGGAGAGTTAATGGTGGGAGTTTTTATAGGTTATGGAAAGGGAATGGTTAAGGGTGCTTGGGGGTTATGGAAGATGAATAAGTGGGGAGGATTGGCTGCCCATTTATTTTACTTGACCACAATTGAGTCTAACCTATAGTGGTTAAGTGGTGAGTTAATGGTTGGGTCAAGTCCAAAGTATATAGGGCTGGAATTATTTCTAGTAGGTTAAGTGTTAAGTTTTGGATGTCATATCATTATGTTTGGTGTTTTGTAGAGAGGACAATAGTATATAATGTTTGGTATGAACCATGTGGAGGTATGGGAATATTTGAGTTGAATTTGGACCAGCTAAGTCAACCGGTAGCTCAATAGGACTAGAGATTGTCATTAGGATTTACAATAAAGAAAATATATAAAAGTCTAATTTGTTATAAAATATAATTTAATATTAAAAAATATCCAAAAAATTTAGGGAACTTACAATCTAGCCACCTTAGAAAATTTCGTCCTCGAAATTAAAACTATAACTAGAACTCTATAAAGTTATAGCACTAAAGTTAGTTTTAGAATCTTACCAGAATCCTCGAATACATAGTGCTCCCTCATGGAATCTTATCGTTCCCAAGTAGATTATCCAGAGGAATAGTGCTTCCATGCAACCCGAACCAACCTATCTTCTGCCCTCTAAGCGTCTTCTCGCTAGTATCCATTATTTCAACTGACTGCTCCTCGTATGATAAACTGGGTTCCACCGTAATCTCAGAATGATTGACCACATGACTGGGGTCAGTCACATACCTCCTCCAGTGTGAGACATGAAATACATCATATACTCCCTCCAGAGATGAGAGTAATGCAAGTCGAAATGTCACTTCTCCAACACGCTCTCTAATATTGAGATGTTACTAACCTAGAGGTAAGGCTTCTAACTTGGCTATTAAATATCTGTCTATAACTAACCATGGAAATAGAAAAATCACAATCCCTCCATAACTCTGTCAATCCTTCCAATCTATACTATATTCCTATAGGTTACATCACTAACTTCTATAGTAGTTCAATTAGCGATCCACCACTTCTATTCATAAGCAATCTATACAATCCTTACAAGTATGCCTACCCATTGATTCCTAACTTGAGGATAAAGGTTGTCACTCTCCGTTTCCAGAATGCGTATTTTTATACATGTACAACATATATATATTTATTTAATATTTATCATGTATTATCCTGTATTTAAAATTCCTCTAATTTTATGTTAATTAATTATCTGCATTTTATTTCCTGCAATTTTATTCCTGTATTTTATTTCTGCATTTTATTTTTTGCTTTTAACCTCTCTGCTTTGCTTTCGGGTTGGCCTTGGATGGATCCGAATAAACCCGACCCAATAAACCCCACCTACCACCACCCCTTCCATTTAAAGCCCCATCTCCTTCTCTCTCTTCATAACTTTCCTCCACCATTACTTCTTCTTCTTCCTCATCACTCTCTCCACCTACCAGGAGAAGGCAAGTACATCTTGCTTCTCCTTCACCCATTTTTATGGTTCATTTGTCTTCCTCTTGTGATTCTAAGAGAGTTTACTACTTAGCATTTTTGATTCCTTGGCTCGTTTTTTACAGATCTAAGTTATTGTGTTTTCGGTTGACCATGGGTTTTGATCTCCCAACCTAGCGTGCTTTCGAAATAGATAGTTCATGTTATAGAGCTTCTCCTTCTACACCATTCTGAACCATGGGAACTTCATTTCTGGCTTGGAACGAAGGTTCAGTCACGCTCACGTCTTTACGTGCGTGCGTGAATTTTTAGTCATGCTCACGTCTTTACGTGCGTGCGTGAATTTTTAGTCACGCTCACGTCTTTACGTGCGTGCGTGAATTTTTAGTCATGCACACGTCTTTACGTGTTAGCGTGAATTTTTAGTCACGCACACGTCTTTACGTGTTAGCGTGAATTCTGAGTCACGCACACGTCTTTACGTGTTAGCGTGAATTCTGAGTCACGCTCACGTTCTTACGTGCCAGCGTGAATTTTTAGTTACGCTCACGTCTTTACGTGTCAGCGTGACATTTGAGTCACGCTCACGTCTTTGCGTGCGTGCGTGGATTTCTTATCACGCTCACGCTGTGCGTGCGTGAATTACTTTTCACGCTCACGCTGTGCGTGCGTTAATTACTTTTCACGCTCACACTGTGCGTGCGTGAATTACTTTTCATGCTCACGTTATGAGTGCGTGAATTACCCTTCACGCTCACGCTGTGCGTGCCAACGTGAACCACTTTTCACGCTCACACTGTTTATACGCTCACTCCTACCTACTAGACTTGGCGTGACTTGTTGGCCTTAGCATAGACTTGTTGGCGTGACTTCCTGACCTGGGTGTTTCTATTTGTTATATAATTTATTCCTTTAATGGTGGCATGATAATTTTTCTATTATATCCTTACGCCCTTTTATGAACTCGATAATCTTGGCATGTTAATATTTTTAATATATATGGTTATG
Source organism: Iris pallida (assembly GCA_029216955.1). Classification (NCBI taxonomy): domain Eukaryota; kingdom Viridiplantae; phylum Streptophyta; class Magnoliopsida; order Asparagales; family Iridaceae; genus Iris; species Iris pallida. The sequence continues at coordinate 23,071,560 of JANAVB010030220.1, forward strand.
TAGAACGTGCCCTGTGTCTTGATTGGTTTATGGATATCCAGTAAGGCTGGAACTTAACTCTGAGAGTTATAGACTCGACCCCATTTAATACTAATTGACTTTCATGCCTTGTCACCATTGATAATAATGGTTATCTTGACTAAAATTGATCATGCGTTCCTAGTTGGAACTAAGAGACTGGCTAGTCGTCTTATTGAATTAAATGAATGAGACACGTTCATGTAATGAACTATTGTAATCGATTAGCCGATCCCGAATATTGACATGCAGGCATGTGCAGGCTTCAATTTATTTATTTTTTCTACAAAGCAGCATGTGTACTTTATGGTCAAGGCATGATTACTCCGTGGTTAGATTTGATTGTTGTATTACGCTATGTAAGACCTACAATCTAGCCGCACGGGTATCGTTGTAGAGTTGCGCATATCGTACCCCATACGAAAGTACTCATTTGAATGACCATGATCCACGGTATGGGATTTCACTCAACGTAGAGACTATTAAGTTAAATAAAATAATGATTGCATGGAGAGAATGGATCCCCGAGTTCTTACATGGCAGCCCTCTTGGGACTAGTAGTGCCCGACAGGCCGGCTGGTTCCCACAGATACTGTAAACCTGCCACACGGGCAGAGAGCGGTATCTGCTTATATTATTATTATATATTATATATTGATGACGGGCGTCCCGCTGGGCTCGTCTAATTCATGATTGGTGCAATTGATTGACTGGATAGACTAGCCTTGCTCGCACACAGTAAGAACTGAGGAATCTTTATTGCATAATTTCAGGATAACTTGGGACTCATAATAGCAAGCCATAGTAGTTGCCTGGCCGTTTAAATTGATTTGTTTGTGTACTGTACTTACTCTGTTACTTAACTGAGATGATCAGAATGTCAGGACATGACGGGCCAACTTCTGTCCTTGTTTGGTTGGGAGGTTGGTTCGAAGTGTCGTGATGTTGTGTAATCCTAGTAGATAGCAGAGATCTATTATCATATTCTCTTATTACTGGCTTCATTCCTCATATCGTGCTCCCTTGCGGTACTTGCTATTAGAGGTCTAACCTCTCTGGTTTTGCATGGCCAGATTTAGAGCTGGTTCCCGAGGACTCAGCTTACTTCCACCTCCAAGATGGTCAATACTAGGGAAATGATCGCAGGAGGACTCGAGTGGGTTCCTTACTCCACCGCTCGTTTTGTTATTTACTTCATACTTAGCCGTTTGGCACCGACATGTTAGTCGAATTGTCTTGCACTTACTTTTACATAATTGTAATTAAGTCAGACTGCAGCTGATAACAATTGTGTATATGTTACTATACCATCTGGCTATGTTTTGTAAAGCCAGATCTCAAGAACATTTTGACTAAGCGTTTGGGACGCCTTACTGCTTTATCTTACATGTTCTCTATTTTTGCTTCTTGTTTGAATGATTGAGACAATAGATGTGAAGTGACCATAGTAAGACTTTCCTGTAGTATGCACCCCCTCGTCTGGTTAGACAATATTGATCGTATTATACGGTATTCATCTACCCGTAATACGTAGCTGGCTGAGTCATTCCCCGCTCTCCAGTATTTTGGTTCTGGGACGTGACAAGGTTTTAGTGGTGGCCCATGCAGGTCTGATTTCAGACTTGTGGGGTATTTTAATAGGATGTCTCAATCACACATGTTCCCCCTTGATCTCATGATTCTTTATTCTCAACCCTTGCTTAACATTCCGGTATCCTTTGACTTCATTGATCCTTTATGTCCGGTTGTTTGATTGTTCTTTTGTCCCTTTTCTTAGGGGCACTTTGTCCGCATCTGCCAGGACTGGACAACAACAACAAGAGCAACACGGACAACCTGACCCTGTTGGTCAGCAACAAGGGCCGGTACTAACTCAAGAGGCTATTCAAGAAGAAGTGATAGTGAAAGCAGCAGCTGGATCGCAGTATCTGGATGTTCCACCACCACCAATAGTTCTACCTACCCAAGTGGACACACCAGCCCTTCTGGAGATCATGAGAGGAATGATGGCTACTCAGCAACATCAGATGTTGGCCCAGCAGCGCATGCACACTCAGCTACAAGAGCAGAATGTGTTTCTCAACCAAGGATTGCAGACGGCTTTAGAAAGAGGAATTAGGACTGATTCAGGAGCATCAGCCAGGTTTTGCAAGTACAACCCCCGTCGTTTCGAGGGCACGGAGGATGCCATCTCAGCAGATGCATGGCTTAAGGATATTGAGGCTATTCTGACTGCAGCTAAGGTACCGGCAGAAGAACGTGTGGATCTAGTGAAGTTGTTACTTCAGGATCTCGCACGTGATTGGTAGGAATCAGAGAAAGTGGGCATCAGACGTCCTGTGGCTTGGGACGATTTCACTGCAAGATTCAAGACCAAGTACTATGGAGTTGTGGCACGGTTTGAGCTACAACAGAAGTTTATCAACCTCAGGCAGGCCGGCAAGACTGTAGATGCTTATGCAGCGGAGTTCTGCAGATTGAGTAGATTCGCCCCAGAGATGGTAGCAACAGAGAGCCAGAGGGCCATGAGGTTTCAGCAAGGGTTTCATCTTGAACTCTTGCAATTGATAGAGGGGCACAATTACCAAACTTTTGACGAAGAATTGACGACAACTCGAAGGCATGAGATCACCATTCAGAGGCTTACGACAAGGACTGGGGGTCAGAAGAGGTCCCACAGTCAGATTGAAGGAGGAGGGGGAGCAGCGCCCCGAACAACAGCACCATCCACTGGCATTCGTATCTACGATGTGGCGATACGAGGACCAGCACAACCACCTAGGCAGCAGCAACAGCAACAGAGGAAGAACCAGCAACCCCCGACGGGCTGCACTTATTGTGGAAAGATGGGGCACACTAGAGATGTGTGTCGGACATTGAATGGACTGTATCTGATATGTGGAAATTTTGACCATCGGGTTACCATATGTCCCATGAATTCGAGGTCAGGAGGATCAGGGCAACAGTTTCCTGCTCTGCTAGCACCAGGGGCAGGCCAGTATCGAGGACCAACGGTGGCAGTGAGGCCGTTGGCACAGCGTCCGTTAATACTGCAGGCTCAGATGTTTCGGCAGCAGGGGCCGCCGATACAGCAACACCAGCATAGACCACCCCAGCATTATCAAGGAATGGGCCAGCAACAACATCAGGCTAGACCACAGCATGGAAACCAGCAAGGAGGTCGAGGACAAGCATTCACTCTGTCCTTGGAGGAGGCATTGGCATCGGGAGATGTTGTGGCAGGTAACATTCTCGTCGCCTCATATCCCGTAGTAGCATTGTTTGATTCGGGAGCATCCCATTTATTTATATCTGCACAATTTGCGACACGACTAGGAATAGAGTTCGAGGCATTGCCAGGGAGGTTGAATATACTCACTGGTAATGGGCTCGTAGGAGTTAGTAGAGTTATTTTAGCATGTAGCATTATAGTTTGCGGGCATTCCTTACCCGCCCGGTTGATAGAATTTCCTGTTGGAAATTTCGACGTTATCTTAGGCATGGACTGGCTGAAAGACAGTCATACGACAATAGATTGTCGTAGAGGGAGTGTGTCTTTTGGTATTCCAGGCATGAAACGGTTCATCTTAGTCAGATCAGGGGCAACTCAACAAGAGCATGGAGTAGTAACGGCAATGGAAGAAGTTCAGGTTCCGAAGGTAGTTGAAGAGTTTCTAGACGTATTTCCCGAAGAACTTCCAGGGCTACCACCGATTAGAGATATTGAGTTCGGTATAGAATTGGCACCTGGAACTAAACCGATATCAGATCGAGTTTACAGAATGGCGGATTCAGAGCAGGCCAAGGTATATCAGCATATAGAGGAACTGAAGGAGAAGAAGTTCATCCAAGCTAGCGTGTCACCATGGGCAGCACCAGTGGTACTTGTGGGAAAGAAGGATGGGTCATCCAGATTGTGCATTGACTACAGGAAGCTTAACGCGGCAAAAGTGAAGAACAAGTACCCATTACCCAGGATCGACGACTTATTTGATCAGTTGAGCAAAGCTAGAGTTTTCTCCAAGATAGATCTTCGTTCAGGGTACCATCAGGTGAGGGTTCGAAAGAAAGATATTTCCAAGACAGTATTCAGGTCGAAGTATGGGCATTATGAATTCTTAGTAATGCCATTTGGTTTGACCAATGCTCCAGCAATATTTATGGATTTGATGAATCGCATCTTTATGCCATACTTAGACCAGTTTGTCGTTGTGTTTCTTGACGACATTCTCGTATACTCTGCTAGTAAAGAGGAGCATGAAGACCACCTTAGAAAAGTGTTACAGGTTCTGAGAGAGAACCAGTTGTATGCCAAGCTCAGCAAGTGTGAGTTTTGGTCGGATCACATTTCATTTTTGGGTCACATCATATCAGGAGCTGGAGTAGCAGTAGATCCCAAGAAGATAGAAGCAGTAAAAAGTTGGCCAGTACCCAAGACCGTAGTAGATGTGCGGAGTTTTTTGGGATTGGCAGGATATTACAGAAGGTTTGTGTCAGACTTTGCAAGGCTTTCAGCACCCATGATCCGTTTGACCCGGAAGGATGTACCATTCGTTTGGTCATCAGAATGTCAGGCATCATTCGAGACTTTGAAGCAAAAGTTGATATCAGCACATATTCTTACATTGCCAGTTGGACCCGGAGGTTTTACAGTATATTGTGATGCGTCAGGTAAAGGACTTGGATGTGTCCTTATGCAACATGGGAAGGTGATAGCATATGCATCTAGGCAGCTTCGGGACCACGAGAAGAATTACCTAACTCATGATTTGGAGTTAGCGGCAGTAGTGTTTGCTCTGAAGCTATGGAGGCATTACTTATATGGTGACCGAGTGGACATGTACACAGACCATAAAAGTCTGAAGTACATCTTTACTCAGAAGGAACTAAACATGAGGCAGAGAAGATGGCTGGAGTTGATCAAGGATTATGACGTGGAGCTTCAGTATCATCCAGGCAAGGCTAATATAGTAGCAGACGCTCTCAGCAGGAGAGGCGGCGCATTTATGTTGATAACACAGAGGCATATCTTAGAAGACCTTCAGGAGATGGGCATCTAAGTTATACTTTCTAGTGATGTAGGAGTTCTAACAAGTCTGCAAGTTCAATCCGACTTGGTAGGCAGGATCAAGGCAGCTCAGGCATAAGACCCAAGGATTCAGAAGCTTAGGACAGAATGTGAGTCAGGACTCAGGAAGGAGATGAGAATTCATGAAGATGGTACACTTAGGTTTGGATCACGTCTATGTGTGCCTAGTGGAGATATCAGACAGGAGGTTATGGCAGAAGCTCACAGTTCTCAGTATTCTATTCATCCTAGAGGGACCAAGATGTACCAAGATATCAAGCAGCATTTCTGGTGGAATGGGATGAAGAGGGAGATAGCTAGATTTGTTTTCCGTTGCTTGGTATGTCAGCAAGTGAAGGCAGAACAGCAGAGGCCAGCTGGGTTATTGCAACCGCTTCCTATCCCGAAATGGAAATGGGAGCATATTACAATGGTCTTTGTGACCGGTTTACCAAGATCACCAAGTGGTAAGGACGCTATTTGGGTAATAGTGGACCGACTTACAAAGGTAGCACACTTTTTTCCTTTCAGAGTAGGGCAATCTACAGAAAAGTTGGCAGAGTTGTATATGCAACAGATAGTCAGGCAGCATGGAGTCCCTGTCAGTATTGTGTCGGACCGAGATACCCGCTTTACATCACATTTCTGGAAGAACTTACATCATAGTCTGGGTACCAAGTTAAGATTTAGCACGACCTACCATCCGCAGACGGATGGACAATCATAAAGAACGATTCAGACTTTAGAAGACATGTTACGAGCATGCACTCTAGATTTTGGAGGGTCTTGGGAGAGTCACCTGCACTTAGTCGAGTTCTCATACAACAATAGTTATCAAGCCAGTATCCAGATGGCACCATTTAAAGCACTATATGGTAAGAAGTGCAGGTCACCGCTTGCATGGGATGATATCGGAGAGAGGAAGATGTTAGGCCCAGAAATGATTATTCAGACGGTTGAAGTGGTTAAGGGAATTAGAGAGCGACTTCGAGTTGCGCAGGACCGGCATCGTCATTGGGCGGACCAGCATCGTAGGCCGTTAGAGTTCTCTGTTGGGGACCACGTATTCTTGCGGATCTCACCTACTCGTGGGGTCATTAGATTTGGCGTTCGCGGGAAATTGAGTCCGCGGTACGTGGGCCCATTTGTTATCCTTGATCGGATAGGCGATGTTGCTTATCGTTTATCCCTCCCACCTTCGTTACGAGAGGTGCATGACGTGTTTCATGTATCTCAATTACGTAGGTATGTATCAGACCCAAGCCATATCCTTGATCATTCTGAGCTGGTTGTTGGTACCAACCTGTCTTACGAGGAACAGCCTGTGTCCATTTTGGACCGAAGAGAGAAGATACTTAAGAACTGAACAATTAGTCTTGTCCGTGTTACTTGGGGTCATCACTCCTTGGGAGAGTCAACGTGGGAACGTGAGGATGATATCCGATCACGGTATCCACACATATTTGACTCACAAGGTATATCTCTTTCAGTATACCTTGATTGTCCTGATTCTTCATGCTTATCACCTTATGGGTAGAGCTAGTTGATATCGTAGATTGATGAATTTACATATATATTACTTGTTTTTGATATGGTAAAGATGATTGCTTGCTCACTAGAATTGCTTGTATTAGTTTAGCTCCGATATTTCTACCTGCTTGGATTTGAAATTTTGAGGACGAAATTTTTCTAAGGTGGGTAGAGATGTCACTCCCCGTTCCCAGAATGCGTATTTTTATACATGTACAATATATATATATTTATTTAATATTTATCATGTATCATCCTGTATTTAAAATTCCTCTAATTTTATGTTAATTAATTATCTGCATTTTATTTCCTGTAATTTTATTCCTGCATTTTATTTCTGCATTTTATTTTCAGCTTTTAACCTCTCTGCTTTGCTTTCGGGTTGGCCTTGGATGGATCCGAATAAACCCGACCCAATAAACCCCACCTACCACCACCCCTTCCATTTAAAGCCTCCATCTCCTTCTCTCTCTTCATAACTTTCCTCCACCATTACTTCTTCTTCTTCCTCATCACTCTCTCCACCTACCAGGAGAAGGCAAGTACATCTTGCTTCTCCTTCACCCATTTTTATGGTTCATTTGTCTTTCTCTTATGATTCTAAGAGAGTTTACTACTTAGCATTTTTGATTTCTTGGCTCGTTTCTTACAGATCTAAGTTATTGTGTTTTCGGTTGACCATGGGTTTTGATCTCCCAACCTAGCGTGCTTTCGAAATAGATAGTTCATGTTGTAGAGCTTCTCCTTCTACACCATTCTGAACCATGGGAACTTTATTTCTGGCTTGGAACGAAGGTTCAGTCACGCTCACGTCTTTACGTGCGTGCGTGAATTTTTAGTCACGCTCACGTCTTTACGTGCGTGCGTGAATTTTTATTCACGCTCACGTCTTTACGTGCGTGCGTAAATTTTTAGTCACGCATACGTCTTTACTCGTTAGCGTGAATTTTTAGTCACGCACACGTCTTTACGTGTTAGCGTGAATTCTGAGTCACGCACACGTCTTTACGTGTTAGCGTGAATTCTGAGTCACGCTCACGTTGTTACGTGTCAACGTGAATTTTTAGTTACGCTCACGTCTTTACGTGTCAGCGTGACATTTGAGTCACGCTCACGTCTTTGCGTGCGTGCGTGGATTTCTTATCACGCTCACGTTGTGCGTGCGTGAATAACTTTTCACGCTCACGCTGTGCGTGCGTGAATTACTTTTCATGCTCACACTGTGCGTACGTGAATTACTTTTCACGCTCACGTTATGAGTGCGTGAATTACCCTTCACGCTCACGCTGTGCGTGCCAACGTGAACCACTTTTCACGCTCACGCTGTTTATACGCTCACTCCTACCTACTAGACTTGGCGTGACTTGTTGGCCTTAGCATAGACTTGTTGGCGTGACTTTCTGACCTGGGTGTTTCTATTTGTTCTATAATTTATTCCTTTAATGGTGGCATGATAATTCTTCTATTATATCCTTACGCCCTTTTATGAACTCGATAATCTTGGCATGTTAATATTTTTAATATATATGGTTATGTAGAACGTGCCCTGTGTCTTGACTGGTTTATGGATACCCAGTAAGGCTGGAATTTAACTCTGAGAGTTATAGACTCGACCCCATTTAATACTAATTAACTTTCATGCCTTGTCACCATTGATAATAATGGTTATCTTGACTAAAATTGATCATGCATTCCTAGTTGGAACTAAGGGACTGGCTAGTCGTCTTATTGAATTAAATGAATGAGACACGTTCATGTAATGAACTATTGTAATCGATTAGCCGATCCCGAATATTGACATACAGGCATGTGCAGGTTTCAATTTATTTATTTATTCTACAAAGCAGTATGTGTACTTTATGGTCAAGACATGATTACTCCGTGGTTAGATTTGATTGTTGCATTACGCCATGTAAGACCTACAACCTAGCCGTACGGGTATCGTTGTAGAGTTGCTCATATCGTACCCCGTACGAAAGTACTCATTTGAATGACCATGATCTACGGCATGGGATTTCACTCAACGTAGAGACTATTAAGTTAAATAAAATAATGATTGCATGGAAAGAATGGATTTCCGAGTTCTTACATGGCAGCCCTCTTGGGACTAGTAGTGCCCGACAGGCCGGCTGGTTCCCACAGATACTGTAAACCTGCCACACGGGCAGGGAGCGGTATCTGCTTATATTATTATTGTATATTATATATTGATGACGGACGTCCCGCTGGGACTCGCCTAATTCATGATTGGCGCAATTGATTGACTGGATAGACTAGCCTTGCTCGCACACAGTAAGAACTGAAGAATCTTTATTGCATAATTCCAGGATAACTTGGGACTCACAATAGCAAGCCGTAGTAGTTGTCTGGCCGTTTAAATTGATTTGTTTGTGTACTGTACTTACTCTGTTACTTAACTGAGATGATCAGAATGTCAGGACATGACGGGCCAACTTCTGTCCTTATTTGGTTGGGAGGTTGGTTCGAAGTGTCGTGATGTTGTGTGAGTCCTAGTAGATAGCAGAGATCTATTATCATATTCTCTTATTACTGGCTTCATTCCTCATATCGTGCTCCCTTGCGGTACTTGCTATTAGAGGTCTAACCTCTCTGGTTTTGCATGGCCAGATTTAGAGCCGGTTCCCGAGGACTCAGCTTACTTCCACCTCCAAGATGGTCAATACTAGGGGAATGATCGCAGGAGGACTCGAGTGGGTTCCTTACTCCATCGCTCATTTTGTTATTTACTTCATACTTAGCCGTTTGGCACCGACATATTAGTCGGATTATCTTGCACTTACTTTTACATAATTGTAATTAAGTTAGACTGCAGCTGATAACAATTGTGTATATGTTACTATACCATCTGACTATGTTTTGTAAAGCCAGATCTCAAGAACATTTTGACTAAGTGTTTGGGATGCCTTACTGCTTTATCTTACATGTTCTCTATTTTTGCTTCTTGTTTGAATGATTGAGACAATAGATGTGAAGTGACCATAGTAAGACTTTTCTGTAGTATGCACCCCCTCGTCTGGTTAGACAGCATTGATCGTATTATACGGTATTCATCTACCCGTAATACGTAGCTGGCTGAGTCATTCCCCCGCTCTCCAGTATTTTGGTTCTGGGGCGTGACAAAGGTCGATGCTGAACTAGACAGTCACATAAACCTATTGGTCATCCTTATAATCCTGGACTTCCATAGGTCATTTTAAGACTAGTCTTACCATGTATAGAGATGGTCGTCTTTTCTAACACATATATTCTTACTCTATTCATATGCCATCCTAATAATAATTTCTCTAGTTCTTCTATCATAGGCCCTATCTTAGGCAAAAGATAGCAGGATTTGGTCTAATAGTATCATGGTTGCTTGTTAGGGTTAGGCCTTATACTGAACTATATTCTAACTTATTCCTTGCGAAAGTATCTATGAACCCACTTTAAATATATACCTAATCCTGGATTCCTATCTTCTTCAATTTTTTTAGAATAATGGTTCTATACAAGCTTAGCCTTAAATACAAGGCTTACCAAACCATTCTATTCATACCAAAAGTCTCTAATCTATCATATCTAGTTCGACATGTTTAGGAATACCTATCATTCGACTAAGAGCGATTTTCAACCAAACTAAAACTCATAGAAAATAGATTGTCACCATTATATTTGGTCTTTCTAGCATAGTTGTTCTACCCTACTCGTATATACCTTAGATAATCACCCACCTATGAAATATTTTACCAATATAATTTTTATCCTACGATAAAATATAATCAAATCTACCATCACTAGTCCAGGTACTGATGGGACACCTTGTTCATCAAACACGTAATTATAGCAGCACATTCATCGATCCAAAAAGTGTCAACAATCTTGTAGTGGTCGTGGCAAAATCTGAATGCTGTCCTTGGAGTATCCTCTTTCCGCATCGTCACCTGATGGTGTCCCGATCTCAATACCTTCGCTCTTGTCAGGTGGTTGAACCGGTTGATGGAGAACTATACTTCGAGTCAACATAACGATATTGGGCTTCAATGATCAATCTGCCTAGAGATGATGATCCCTGACTCATTTTAAAGTATAAAGTATCTATCAAGATCTTCTAAGGATGAGACTAGCTAATCTTTAAAGTTATGTTCTAACTTATACTACCTTAGAGGTCATATGTCTTGATTCCAACCTGTTCACCCACTTATGTGGCTTAGATTTTCTCCAATCATCACTCCTAGCAATATTTTTTTATGCTAGGTCCTAACCATCCTTAATCCTTTGCAGTTCTTCAATCCGTATATAGTGCTGCTCCTATGATCCTTCATCTTTATACCCCTATGTGTATTTTATTCCAATACAATTATTGTAACTATAAGTCCTTTGGGGTTCCTATCTAACCTGTATCGGTGAAGGATTTTATTATGCATACGACTTCTTGTCTACTTAAGATAAGATTTCTAATCCTACTCTCAAGTGTTATTTACAGAGGTTAGGATTGCGATAAATCATTCCTTAATCACCTTATCCCATTTTCCTATAGGTTATCAAATTTTCTTATTAATATGGTTAACAACCCACCCTTTTAATTTAAAGGAAGCCATACAATGCCTACAGGTATGCTTAATCTTTTTATGCTTGTTTACTAGGCAGTGGACAAGCTTATATATGATACCTTAACAACCACTTACCTTTTGATTAATCTTCTAGTCATGGTTGTTAATAGGTCCTTTCAAGCTATTCCTCCTATGTATAGGGGTATATCCAGTCTAACACCGTCCTCGCCATTATACAACAAATATTCTTAGATCCACACCATGGCACAACCTATCAACAAGCATCATTTTGACTCACTCCTTCGATAGGAATCTCCCTAGTGAAGATCCTTCAGGTCACTGTCCAAGATAACTTTATTTTCTACATATGCATACTATCATAACTTCTATATCCTTCAAATGAATAAAAAAAACTTTTGCAACCATACAATGTCTATAAGGATTCATATCTATCTACTGTACCTCATCCTTTTCATATCATGACTTTCGAATTCTTTCAACTATAGTCTTTCATGTGGGTGATCATATTCTAGTTAGGAAACTCTATATAACTCTAAAATTCTACTTCATAGTCTTCCAACCACTCAATCTTTAGGATAGAGGAACATAACTTGCCTTCCTTACTAATCCCCAATTAAACTGTGCTGTACCTCTACCCTATTTCTATATAACAAAGGTATTCTAATCTGTCTCCATCCACCATAGGTAGTAGAATGGTTGTAGTCAATTTCACATAGAGTCTCTCATTAGGTTTAACTAGCCAATAAGAATTCTAGATTGTTAGTCCGATTTACTCGGTCAATCTAAGTGAGATGTCTATCCAAACCCTTACCACCGTAGATAACTAGTTCCCTTTATAAAACACACTATCAATACCTTATAGGCTATGCTAGAACATAATCCAATTAGTTCATCAAGCACAAGTATTCGTCCTTCCGAAATAGGAATAGACGAGAGTCTAAGACAAGGAGTTCAAGAAGGATGATTGACTTCAATTATGAGTTCCAAAGGCGATGATAAAACAAAAAGATTTTCAAAGCAATTGTGGATTGAGATCCTATTACAATATCCTACTGCAGGCTCGTTCGGCAGAGTAATGTAATCGAAACGATATACTCTGACCTGCATGGGCCACCACAAAAACATGTAACGCCCCAGTCCCAAAATAAGTAGGACTAGAAATACGTAACATGCCAGCTACGCATTCGACCAGATTCTGGTCCGACTCGAATACGTATAAGCTGTGTTATAATGGACACAATCTACATAATACAACTATATCTATGTCTCAATCCGCAATGAAATAAAACACAAGAAAGAGCCACATGTGTTAAAGTCGGCCGCCCAATAACACAGGAACTCGAATAGACTCGAGAAAGAAATATGAGTCTATAAAAAAACTAGGCTATGGCAGCAGAGGAGTAACAAATATGATTAAATAACAAACCTCAGTAGAAATGAAATAAGTACCTTGTACCAATGCTCGCATATCAAGGCGATTAGCCTCAGCATCTTTAGACAGGCTCCACAATCGTTTAAGCTGCAAAACTGGCAGGGGACCAGGTCCTCAGGAGACATAACAAGGTACAAGAAACAATATGCCAAAAGTAAAACAGTATAATGCCATATACTCAATGATAAACTACTGTAACCATCTAAGTGATATGCAAATGAGAGTATGGTATCGTACCCCGGGCTGGTACTCACGGACTCATCCGTATGCTAGACAGTACCCTCTAGGCTCCGTGTGGGGGAACCCAATAAAGGATAGTATATGTAGATATATGCACTTTAGATTCCGTATAGAGAACCCAAAGTCCAGTACTCATGTATATAGAATGTGCCCAGAGCACGATGAAGACTCTCCCCTCCCAATGTAACCTCACGTCTCATGTCCACGACGTCTCATGTCCATGACACGCAAGATCATGACCTCTAACTAATGCAAGGAGTCATAATAATATATATGTTATATACCTATCTCATATCATGTATCCTATAAGCCTACACAGAATCACCATGAATACCTCAAGAACGATTCTGTTACATGTAATAGTGTCAAGTGTCCTACGGTCTGTCGTGCTCAGGATACAAGCACGTATCATGGGTTCGTGGTAACAACTCTCTAACTGATGATACCCGACTCCGCGGACGGATATCGGCACCCGAACCTTATTCGGATACTAAGTATCGTCACACAGCCCTAAGCTAGACACACACACGCCAATCCTATCAAATAGCTATAGTAACTAAATACTAATAAATAGAGCAAGAACTGAGATACATGATGGCAAGGTACACTTGCCTGTTGCCTGCTGCCTGCTGCGGTGTCGCCTGACTGATGTTTTCAGTTGGAGGTACAGCGGATCCAAGTTGTCCTATTATAACATATTCTAATCAATGCACAATCTAATTCAATTAATAAAAAAAATGTGATCATTTGCACAACGTCAACTAGTATGGTGACTTTCATGCCAACGATCCAACAGTTGTGTGGCCTTCGACAACGTGCTAATAACCACGTACCATGCTACTTTCTATTATGTCATTTGGGTCTCGAACATCATGTTATCACACGTACATTTAGGCATTTATATGATTCCAATACTGTAATCCTAAAAATACGTAGATACGACACGATGTCCCAAATTCACGACGACGCTAAACGATACTTCGAACATGGATATAGCCTCTCAAACACGCATGTCGACGACAAATAAAACTGAAATTAATATGAATTAATTTCTGGAATTTATATTTATTTAGTTAAAAAAATAATAAAATATTTGTCGTTGCATATACAATATTTCGTTGCATATCGACTAGGTATTTTAGCAACTTGACAACTAGTTTGTGCATGCAAAGTTGCCAACTTATGTAAAAATAAATCATTTAATATATAAAATATACTAATTTATATTCTAAAATATCAATTAAAACTATTTATAAACATTATTTGATGATAATATATACAAGAAATAATTATCTAGTTAGTATGTCTAATTAATGACACAATATGGCCAACATACCTATTTATTTGGAACCAATTATAATAGAAAAATTAATATTTTAGTTCTGAAATAATATTTAAAAATAATTCAAACATATCATATTTATTTTATATACTAAAATTAAGCTAGCCAGTTAGCACATTCAAGTAATCTCACTAGGTTGTCCAATTTCGGTTGATTCGAACTAGATGAAATCTTAAAAATATAACACTTTATATTATGAAATTAATAAACTTATAAATAATATTCAGAATATATTACCATAGAATTTAAGATTCTTAACCATCGAATTTCAGTAGGACAAATAGGATATAAATCTATACAAGTTCTTTTTTGAGAATCAATGATTACAGTGACAAAAATAATGAAGTTGCAAGCAAATATATACATAAACCTTTACGAGATGACTTTTGGACATAGTGGGATGTTGTAGAAGAGTGTTAGGAACGTTACCAAGAGATTAGTTGCTGCCATGGGGTCTCCTAAGGGTGCGCGAACAGCAGTGCACCGAATTCAGTTTCAGCCTGGACACCTCTGATGGAGGGGCTGTTTTGAGGGAGTTATAGTGAGTTTTGATGAAAAGTTTGTGAAGAGAAAATGGTAAGAACAGAGAGAGGAAGAAGTATACTAAATTTGAGAGAGAAATACTTACTGTAGAGAGAGATATGGCAGGAATGGTGGAGACTAGTTGAATTCGGATTCAGCTTTGGGTAGGGGTGGAAAGATGGTTGTTTGGAGGAAAATTGAGAAAGATTTTGGAGATAGTTTGTGAAGAGAAAATATTATGAAGTGGGTTAGGAAGAAGTTTGTTCAGATGCTATGAGGTAATAAGGTGAGAAGAAGTCTATATATAGCCAACCATTAAGGGGGAGGTGAAGGGTTGAGTGGAGAGTTAATGGTGGGAGTTTTTGTAGGTTATGGAAAGGGAATGGTTAAGGGTGCTTGGGGGTTATGGAAGATGAATAAGTGGGGAGGATTGGCTGCCCATTTATTTTACTTGACCACAATTGAGTCTAACCTATAGTGGTTAAGTGGTGAGTTAATGGTTGGGTCAAGTCCAAAGTATATAGGGCTGGAATTATTTCTAGTAGGTTAAGTGTTAAGTTTTGGATGTCATATCATTATGTTTGGTGTTTTGTAGAGAGGACAATAGTATATAATGTTTGGTATAAACCATGTGGAGGTATGGGAATATTTGAGTTGAGTTTGGACCAGCTAAGTCAACCGGTAGCTCAATAGGACTAGAGATTGTCATTAGGATTTACAATAAAGAAAATATATAAAAGTCTAATTTGTTATAAAATATAATTTAATATTAAAAAATATCCAAAAAATTTAAGGTGCTTACAAGTTTCATTTATGATATCATCCATGCAGAAAAATACAAATACGAACCAAAATACACGAGGTTGATCAGACCATCATGCACCGGTCCTGATTAGACAATATATTAGTGGGTGCACCCAATAAAATACTGTCATGATCAAGCTCGATAAAGAATAGCTTGCAAAACTAGGCTAACTTAGCAACATCAGTCAAGTTTAGAACGAAAGATAATGATTGCAAGAATTAGGAGTTATGTGGCAGCTTCAGAGTTTCTGATCTTCATCTCACCCCTGTCTAATATTAACACTGGCTTCTCTGGCACTATAAGGATTGATCTAATCTCCAACTCTGAATGATCCAGAAAATATGACTCAGATTCGGAATGTAGTGTCTGAGCTTCGATACGTGGAAAACGTTGTGCACACCCTCAAGATTAGCTGGTAGAGCTAACCGGTATGCTACTTTTCCAACTCGTCTTAAAACTTCAAATGGCCTGGGGTACCTGGCCTCAATTTTCCAGCTCCGTCAAACCTGATCGTTCCTCTAGTAGGAGAAAACTTCACAAAAATGCTATCACCTTCTTCAAACTCCACTGGTCGACGACTACTATCAACCCAATGCTTCTGTCTGTCTTGGGCAATCCTGAGCTTACATTCACCTTCTCTACTGCGTCAGTCACCATATCTGGACCCAGCAGTACTTTTTCTCCTACGTCGTCCCATACAAGTGATGTACGGCAATGACGTCCATAGAGTGCTTCAAATGGTGTTATACCAATTCCAGCTTGGTAGCTGTTGTTGCAAGAGAACTCCACCAAATACAATTGATCTTCCCAAGACCCTCTAAATTCCAAGACGCAAAATCTCAATATATCTTCAAGCGTCTGGATTGACCTCTCTGATTGCTCGTCCCGTGGTACTCTATGAATTAGGTAGATGTGCCTCTCGTACAATGCTGCCAACTTCTTAGTGGATAAACCAACTTTGAAGGGAATAAAGTGAGCCGACTTAGTCAGTCGGTCCACAATAATCCAAATGGTGTTCTTCTCTCCTTGGAATCAAGGCAATCCTGACACATAGTCCATCGTTATGTGCTCCTACTTCCAGTCCGGAATGTCCATTGACTGTAGAAGTCCTGCAGGTCTCTGTCGGCTAGCCTTCACTTGTTAACAAATTAAACATCTAACCTCAATTATGGATACATCCTTCTTCATTCCAAACAATAGTACGCATATCCCGATACGTTTTGCTAGGATGTATGGAATACTGGTGCGCTTCTTTGCATTAGCTTGTTCCTTAGTTCGCTATATAGTACACAAAGCCTCGTACCATTCTTCAGAGCTCCATCACTGGCGAATTGAGAAACCCTCAAGTGTTCCTGCCAACACTTGATCTCTAAGTTTGCAAAGTGCCTCGTCTTGAAACTGAGTCTCCTTGAATTTGTCCATCAGACTTGAATGCAATTGCAACTACATCATGGTTGAGTCAGCTCTAGCTTCTTCCTTCCATCTTCAGACAGTATAATTTCCAGTCCAAACTTTCTCAATGTCTTCTAGCAGGTGCCGCTCCTTGGTCAAAACATCACCATAGGATATCAACTAAATGCATCAGCGACCTCATTTGCCTTACCTGAATGGTACTGCAGGTCGATGTCGAAATCCTTCATCTGCTTCAGCCATCTTCTTAGTCTCTTATTCAACCCCTTCTTAGAGAAAACATATTTTAGACTTTTGGGATCTGTAAATATTTTCACTTTCTTTCCATAGAGGTAGTGCTTCTATAACTTCAAAACAAAGATAATTGCAGCAAGTTCCAAATTATGTGTGGGATAGTTCTTCTCATGAGTTCGTAGTTGCCTAGATGCATAAGCAATTACTTTTTGTTGAAGAACGCAACCTAGTCCTTTTCCAGAGGCATCACTGTATATTGAAAAAAAAATGTCGGTACTTGCAGGTAGCGCAAGTATCGGTGCTGTTGTAAATCTCTTCTTCAGTTCCTCAAATGATGCTTGACAAGCTTCCGTCCAAACAAACTCTTCATTCTTCCTTGTATGCTTCGTCATTGGTTCAACAATCCTGGCGAAGTCATTCACAAACTTTCGGTAGTAGTCATTCAAGCCCAAGAAACTTCTGATTTCAACAACTGAGCTTGGGGTAGACCATTTTTCAATAGCAGCTTTCTTCTTAGGATCCATCGAGATTTCTTGTGATAACATGGCCAAAAATCTACCTTGTATAAGAAAATCCACATTCAGATAGCTTTACTATAAAACTTCTTTTTCCTCAAAGTTCCCAGAACTTCCCTTAGGTGCTCTTCATGCTTTTCTTCAGTTCTTCGAGTATATCAGAATGTCACCAATGAAGATGACAACAAAACTGATCCAAATACTCATGAAAGACTCTGTTCATGAGATTCATGAACACAGCAGGAGCATTCGTCAGTCCAAACGACATGACCAAGAATTCGAACTACCCACACTTGGTGTTGAATGCCGTCTTGGGAATGTCCTCTTTCCTGACATTGATCTAATGGTGATCAGATCTTAAGTCAATCTTCGAAAACACCTTAACTCCACTCAAATTGATCAAAAAGATCATCAATCCAAAAAAAGTACTTGTTCTTTAGTGCCCGATAGTCGACGCACATCCGTATTGTTCCATCCTTCTTGGGAAAAAATAAGATAGGTGTTCCCTAGGGTGAAGTTCCATCTTGGATAAATCCTAGATCCTTCATTGATCTGGTCCTTCATCTTCTTAGCCTCCTTCGGGTTGACTCTATAGCGTCCCTTAGAGATAGGAGAGAGCCGGGGACTAGGTCAATGATGAATTCTATGCCTCGAACTGTGGTAATCCGGGAAGACTATCGAGGAAAACATCTACCATAAAGGTATAACAAAAAAAAATTATTCATTTTGGAGAATTACAACAACACTCTCATGATTGTTCTAAGGACATCCTGTTACAACTTCTTACAACAACAGATAATGCTATTCAGCAGTCCTAAGTATTATTCTTCATGGCTCTGGCTCTTGCATGAGCAGTCTCCAACTTCTTCATCTTCTATGATCCTCGAGTCTACATCATGCCTTCCTGCAGTGGGTGTAGAAGGTAAGGTCTGCTGGATGGGAAGAGAGTTCCTAGGTTGTGGCATAACAGGTGTAACTGGGATAGGTACTCTGGTACGATAGAAAGATAAAGGGCAATCCTTTACCCGATGTTCAGCAGATCCACATACCAAACATTTCTCCAATCTCTTGCGACAAATATTGGCTTGGTGACCAGGCCTTTTACAGTAGTCACAAACCAATAGCTTCTTATGATATGACTGCCGGATAGTAGGGCTCCAACATCTTCTATATTCAGGGGCATCCCTCCTAGTACGAGGTTCCGCTCCAACTCGGTTTAAGATAGCTAAGGCTACATCATTGCCGTTCTTCATGACTTCTTATCGTGATATCCATCTGTTCCTGCTGGGCTTCAGCTTGAGCCTTCTGGGACTCCATGATTTCTTGAAATAGGTCAAGCATTTGGGAGGTGTTCGCTGGTACTGATGGAGCAACAGGAATGGGTACTTTCCCAAGGAATTGTAACTCAGTTTGAAAAGAGGTAGGAATCGCCAGTGTAGTGAAAACTTCACTGGATGCATTATGGGGACGGTCAATCAGCTGAAAGGGAATAAACCCTGGGGTGTGATTCGGAGATGACACCTCATCGCCAACAGGATTGGTCTTGTCAGTGGCCATTCTCTGGAAGGTTTAGGATGCACACATAAGCAAGGTAGCCTACCAGTCTATAATCAAACAAAATATTTAACATATATATACATATATCGGTCCTATGTTGTGGCAATTTGATGTTCTAGTGTTCTAATTGTTTCTAAGTTGGTTCTCCTAAGTTGTTGATTTCGACCTGCATGGGCCACCACTAAAAACATGTCACGACCCGGTCCCAATTTCTTGAGTCGAATCAGATCATGCCCAGCCTGCACCGTTGTTGAGATGGCGGCAGTAAGCTGTTTCCACTTGCAGGTAATTCAACAACACAGTATAATTTGCCACAACTTATATATTTCGAATAGTTTAAAACTTTTACAACAAAATGAAAGATACAACTGAAATCCATACAAATATCATGAAAAAGAAAATCTAGGCAACCAGTTCATCAGTCTCGAGATCATCATCTTCTAATTGGGACCTCGGAAAATACCGCAGAACAAAGCATCATCGATGTTACCTAAAAATGTTGGGTCTCCAGTCAGGAGTGAGCAAAGTACAATTCATGCTAATTTAACAATTGAAATAATAATAGAATTATGTACTTTTAAACAGTTTTGAAAATCAACAATTTAAGCAGTTACAGTTTTAAAACAGTTACAGTTATGTGATGTGAATAGGCAATGAAATATGATCGGCTTGGGTTTGTTACAGTAAAGGATATGGGATTTGTTACAGTAAAGGATGTGAGATTTGTTACAGTAAAGGATATGGTCATACTCATTATACTATTCCCCCAGTCCCCAATAGTTACAGTAGTTACAGTAGTTACAGTAAGTGCTCTCAGAGAGTTCTGTGTTGCATCGTGGTTTAAACTTGCATTAAAACGATTACTAAATAATTGTAAACTAACACAAAATGTACTTGCCTCAAATTTATTGGACTGGACGGGTCGATATGTCGGGATGGGAAATCAGGTCTTCCTTGAAATCCTACATTCGGGAAAACTTGTCTCAGAAAACCAAAATCGCCAATGATGCTATACTAGTTGTAATCTCTAGTTGTGTCCTATTAAATTTTAGTTTTTATTTAGCTAACACAAACAAAACGCGATTATTAGTGCGTTGCAATTAAGAAACATCAATTTATATTTAATTCTGAAAAAACTTGCATTTATCAATTTATTCGAAAAACTTGGTATTTATATTTATATATAAAAATACATTTTTCTTATTAAATGAGAATAACGTAAATTTCTAAAATTTCTATAGTTATTTACCCTAAATTACGCGTCTGAACAATAACCAGAAAAATCCAAAACTATAATTACAATTATTACAATTTGCAGAAAAGTAAATGAGCTTATGCCCTTACAAGCCAATGAATTAAAATAAGAAGAAAACTTGTTAGTCCTGTAATCTTCCTAAAAACTAATAATTTAAATTAAAATAATTATAATAGTGAGTCTCAGATTTTTGGTCCAATCATCACATAGGCTAATGCCTCAACGTCCGGGTGAAACCGGTTTCGTTTGCACTTAGCCAGGGCCCATTGACCAATTACGGTCGTCGCCCAAAAGTCCAAAATAATATTCTTTTCCGAAAACCATTTTAAAACTATATAATTAAATTTTATAGAAAATTTCGGCAGCATTCCCTCTATTTTCGGGATAACCCAAAACTGGGAAAATGCGCCAACAATATCCCAAACCAGGGAAATAACCCGTAAATTAATTCCATCACCATATATATATAAAATCAAATTCACTGATCATGTTCGAAAATGTTCGGAAAACCCGAAATAGAAATCGGAATTCAAACACCACAAAAAAAACTAAATATGGTACCAGAAAATAGTTCTCGAAAAAATCCGAAACTAAACAATCATCAAAAAATCCCAGAACCTTTCCGAAGAAAAGTTCGGGAATTCCGAGAAACCACAACCTCGGAATTTCCAAAACCAAACTGTACAGTACCCTTCCGAAAAATGTTCAAAAATTCCGAAATCAAAATTTATATGAAAATCACATGACCTTCTTCCAGAAGAAATCCACAGAACTCTTTTCGAAGAGTTTTCGGAAAACCGAAACCAACAAACCATTCGCAGAACCAAATATCACAGAACAAATGGTTCCGAAATTTCCGAAACCAAAAACGTAGCCGAAAACCGAATTTTTGAAGAAATTCGTGGACCAAATTATCATCACCTCACAGACCAAGACAGGGGACGAACTACTGTGATTACCAGAGATTACCCAAGTTGACGGAATCCGAAGGGCTGCCTCGGACTCGGAACACGCGAATCCGCAGAAATGGAACCGAACTCGGGATCGGTCAACGCCGAAGGCACACGCGGGACTGGCCACTCGGGACAGTGCTGCGCACAGATCGGGGCTGCCGGGGACGGCGGGAACAGCGGTGGGTGGGTTCGGCCGGGGCGCCGGAGTGCTCGGCCGGGAACAGCAGCGGTCGGCTGCGGAAAAAGGGGCACCGGGCTAGGGGTTCGGCCAGGGGTCGGCGCTCGGGTGGAGGGGCCGATGGTGAGGGCGCGGCGGCGGGGAGGGTCGCCGTTCGGGAAGCTCGGGCGCCGGTCTTGGGCGGAGCTAAGGCTCGGCTAGGGCTGGATTTAGGGATTTGGGGAAAGGGTTTGGAAGTGGTGATGAAGGAGAGGGATGAAGAGAGGGCTTTATATTGGGAGAGGTGAGAGGAGTTACTGGAGTTGGAGGGGCGCGGCCAGTAGGGAAATCGAAGGCCAAGGGGTTCGGACGTTTGGCCACGGGAAGAAGAAGCTCGGGTCGGCTCCTTAAAGAATGAGTGTTAAAGTGTGCTGAGTGAGTGAGTAAATATGTATTGAATGGAAAGAATCCATTCCTATTAAAAGAGTAGAATTATTGAGTGAGTGTACTGAGTGTTAAAGAATGGATTCTTAATAAGTGAAAAGGAAAGGTTTCCAAATATGATAGATATTATATAAATAATTTACTTATGAGTTATACGAAACATTGTTGGGTTTCGGAATTAATTCCAAACCGGATTTCGGGAGTGGGTACGGGTTCGGATCTGGGTCAAGTCAAAAAAACAAAAATCCATAATTTTTCTATTTAACTAATAATGATAATAATCTGGCTAAATATTAATTTAGCAAACACGCAATTTAATAATTCTCTAAAAAAAACTATTTCCTAAATAAATGATTTATATTAATATTTAGCTAAATGAATATTCAATTAAAAGTTACGGGTTTCACACTTCTTGATCTGACTTTATTATCTAGTTAGTCTGTTGGCAGATCTAGTTATTTTTTTCTGTTTTACTTCATTCAGCATTGTATCTGCGGGATTGTTTCCGCGAGACTCTTTTCATTCGGTATTTGTATTATTACTACATTCAGACTATGTTAATTATCACAATATGGTTTTATTCAGATTATCCACTATGTGTTCCTTGATCATACTTGTGGATGAGATTAGTTACTTGTGATCGTCCGGGCATTTACTTCTTGTTTACTGCATTTTACAGCTTAAGTGTTGCTCTAATGGTTCCCTTAAATTGGGTTAATCATTGGGAGTGGTACTCGCTGGCCTTGTCAAGTAGCTTGGTTTCGTATTTTTGGAACTGGGACGTGACATGGTTTTTGTGGTTTCGTAGTTTTTTTTTTTTTTTGCTCTCTTCTAATTTCTCATATATTTTGGATGAAATCCTATTTGTAAAAGAAATTGGAAGACATTATGGATGAAATCCTAATTCTAGAAGAAATCGATTTGTTGAGCAAGTTTCTATCAGGACTGCCACAATTTCTGGGAGTCATAGAAGTATTGACGACTGCCAGAAATTGTGGCAGTCCTGAAAAGGCCTTGCTATACAATAGGACTGCCACAATTTCTGGCAGTCCTAGAAGTATTGAGGACTGTCAGGAATTGTGGCAGTCTTGAAAGGGTGAAAGGGACTATGTTAGGATTTATTTTCATCTTGATAATATAGTGAAATAAACATGTTAGAGTTTATTTTCATGCATTGTTTGTGAGGAATCAAAGTGATGAGAATGAAAATTGTGGAGAAGAAAACTATGGTTTTGATGGAAATGGTGGAGAAAAAAACTAGGGTTTAGAGTGAAAAAATGGTGGAGAAGAAGATGAAGAAGAAGATGTATAGTTTGGAGAGTGGAAAATGGTGAAGAAGAAGAAGAAGAAGAAGAAGGAGAAGAAAAAGAAGAGGAAGAAAGTTAGGATTTTGGAAGAAAGAGAATGAAATTTGCAAATGAGAGTGAAATTTGGGATTTGGGGGGTGTGGGGTTGGGACAGTCCCATGAGTAGGAAAATGGGATAGTCCGACTAATTTTTCCTCAAACATGGACTAGCTTCAATTCAGACTAGTCCTAATCAACTTTTGATGTGTCCTTATAAAAAATCAAAAAAAAATTATAGAATCAAAATGTCCGAATTAACTTGGAATCCAAAGAACTAAAAGTTGATATCCACCATTTCTTTCTCACTAAACTCAAGTTCTCTAAGTTCTTACCATTTTCAGTTAGAATTTACCCTAAGAACCAGAAGTTAAATCATTTGTCGCATGAAAACTTAATGCTATATCAGATGGGAACAACTCTATACATGACATTTTAACGTCTTGTACAAATAATAAATATGGCCTTTTCTAATTACTCTAGATTAAAAAAAATTATGACATTCTAAGAACATTGTTATTGCAATTTATAAAAAAATAGAAAAGTCTAGATTTAGATATTTCACGTTAGTAACATATCCGGAGGTTACAGTTTTTGAAACCTTCATATTTTAGTGATCATGTGTGTTAGTTCAACTTGCACGTACTCAAAAACGATTTTGAGTCTACATGTACTAAAGTTTTTGTCTATCCAAAATTTACAACTTTTGTATATCATGAATAGAATGGTTGATATTTTATAAACTTTTTATAGATCTTTGTCTTCTGACATGGCAATCGTAAACCCCACATGATCTGGGATCCAGAGCAATTTTTTTTAATATTTTGTTAACATGTATCTTGCTACACATGTTAATATATTGATAAAGGGAGCGGATCAAAAGCCCCCCTTAGAAAGCCCCCCCAAAACCCCCCTCACTCTAATTCGTAATATTAATGTTAATATTAATGTTAATATTAATGTTAATGTTAATATTAATGTTAATATTAATTTTAATGTTAATATTAAATTTTTTTAAATTTTTTTTTATATTAATGTTAATGTTATTGTTAATATTAATGTTAATGTTAATATTAATGTTAATATTAATTTTAATGTTAAGTTTAATGTTAATTTTAGTATTTAATGTTAATATTAACATTAATATTAATATTAACATTAATATTAATATTAATATTAACATTAAATTACGGATTAGAGTGAGGGGGGTTTTTGGGGGGCTTTCTAAGAGGGGCTTTTGATCCGCTTCCATTGATAAATATATTATCATAGTACATTTATTAATATATATATTATATATTTATGAATATATAATTTAAGTCAAAAATATATTAACAAATGTCTTGATAAAAATATTCATAAAAAATTATGTATTTATTAATGTATTAACAGGTATGGACACATGTTAATAATTTTTTTTTTCTTCGTGAGAATATAACATAATTAGTATGGTTGAATATATATAATTTTTACGAAGTGGTCAACTTTGACAGATACTTTTGTCTCCTGACGTGGCCACAATAAAGCCCACATGATGTGGGGCCCAAAAGTGCTTGTTTTGTGTTATGGATAAGAACAAGTACGTGGAGCTGTGCTGTCTAGAGTTATATTGAAATATAATGTTTGGTAGTTGTTTAGGGTTATTTATAGAGGCATAACTTCGTTGCCCAACACAAAATTTTACTTTTCCCTTTTTTCTCCTACTTTTTTCTCCCTTAATTTATTTGTTCTTCTTCTAACCCCAAAAGATGGCACAAAAATATTTATATTTTTCTTCTTCTTCTCGTCCTTTGACCATTTTTTTCCTTTTAATTCTAATTTATATATATATATATATATATATATATATATATATATATATATATATATATATATATATATATATATATATATATATATATGACCTCTAGCCTAGTGGTTAAGAGAGATGCATGCGGTCCGAGTGGTCAGAGTTCGAATTCCAGTGAGAGCGATTCCAAAAATAATTTACCTAGTTCCAATATATATATATATATATATATATATATATATATATATATATATATATATATATATATATATATATATATAAACATTACTTACTAAATTATAGCTTAATAATTTTTTAATGGAATTTTTTTTTTAAGTTTACAATTCAAAAGTAGGATTTAAAACCTAAAAATTATACATAGTCATGTTAAGTACGACAGAGGACTATCAACTACTAGAATTCTGGTAGTTCTAAGATACATAATTCTATCAAAGGGCTGTCAAGATCCTGATAGTCCTAATTGCTAGAAATATTAGTATACTGACAATCTTGATTTTAGTATAAATATTGAGTTTTCTACTTAACCATGTGATGTCCCCTAACAATTTTGACAATGACATTTTAGTAATAAATTTTAAATTTTTTGTGTTGTTCTCTAATAATAAAAGTTGTGTCTTTATAAATAACATTGTTTAGGAGTGTTATTGCAACAAATGTTACATAGTTTGATTGTTGAGATATTTGGTGTTTAGATTATCTATGTACAATTTATTGATTGATGAACTATGTTTTCTTTTTTCTTGTCAAAATAATACAAGTAACAACGTTTATATAGAATTAGTAATGTGCACTGAGCAGGGCCGGCCCCGAGGATTGGGTTGCCCTAGCCGAAGCTAAATTTTGTTGTCCTTTGCCCTTGACTCCCAAAGAAAAATATCAAAAAAATTCATGGCGAATGGGGTTGGCAGCAGCGTCAAAGTCTCCGGTTTTGAGGTATCTTGGGTCTCGGATTCCGAGTTCTTATCTTTGAGCTACTCGAGGCATTATGTCAGCCCCAGTTTTTTAAAATTTTTGTTAATCAGTATTAAACTGGCCATTAATGATTAATTTAGTCTTAAAATATTTATTAGGAATTTTCTGGAATTTTTAAAATAATTTTAAATGATTTTTAAAGGGTTTTAAATTACTAAAATATCAGTTTGCAAATGTTTCAAATGTTTTAAATAAGTTCTGTAATTAATTCAAATGTTTTAATATCGTTTTGCAATTAACTGAATTGTTATTATTAGAGTTTGCAATTAGTTAAATTGTTATAATTGAGTTTTGTAATAAAACTAATTGTTCCAAAGTCATTTTGCAAATAAATAATTTGCAACCCTCACCCATCTCCCCCCACCGCCTCAACCCTAATTTTCCGGCGGCTAAACCCTAACCCTAACCCTAATCCGACGACTCCCACCGCCTTCATCGACCTATAAATAACCCCCTCGGCCTTCCGAACTTGACCACCACCATCTCGACCACTCACGACCAGAGCTCCGCCGCGTTTTCCCACTCCCAAACTCGACAGACACCCAACTCCGGCGACCCTCGTTCCACCACCACCGCTCGCCGTCGTCGACCCAAACCACCATCGACGAGTTCGCCACGCCGAGGCGAACTCAGCGCCACCGGAGCGCCGTGACGCCGACGCCCCCAGCCGTCGATCGCCCCTTCGACAGCAGCTCGACGCCGGACACGTACGTGTCTCTTTGTGCTCGTGTTGACTCACGTCTCGTGTACACGGACACAGACTCGCCTGGACACGACGAACCTACTGGTAGGGTTGGACACGCGAGTTAGGACTCGTGCGTGTCGTGCTAAGCCTAAGACACAAGACTCGTGTCCCTAACTGTCAGGACACGAGGATACGAACAAAATTCTTTAAACGAACTATCGGGTTTGAAGTTGTGCTAACGGGTTTAAAACCCATTAACTTAAAATCTGACTTATAATTAACCCGACCCCTAACCTAACACGCGAACCGAACCCGACCCACTGGCCAGCCCGAGCTCATTAAGCTCACCCCTGGCTTAGCCAGGAGGTCGAGTTTGAGCCCCCCCCCCCCCCCTGCTGTTTATTTCTTTTCCTTTTCCTTTTCCTTTTTCTTTTTCTTTTTCTTTTCTTTTTTCTGTTTATATATTTATATATATATATATATATATATATATATATATATATATATATATAGATATATATATATATTGCCCATATATATATATGTCTTCTTCTACAAAATATTAGTTAGCATTATTATTATTATTGTGTATATCTTGTATATATATATAGTGTATATATATCCCTATATATATACTTTTCCTATATATTATATATATATATATATATATATATATATATATATATATATATATATATATATATATATATATATATATATATATATGAGGAGGGATCGGGATCCCCGCTATATAGCATCCCCAATAATCCCCGAAATATTAACCATTAGATGTGTAATATTAGACCGTACCGATGAATCATATTTTTTCACGTACATACTCCAGCAAAGAAAATTTCAGATTGCAAAAATAGATTGCTTCCTTTCCTTTCCTTTCCTTTCCTCTCCTTATTCTTCTTTCCTCTCTGTTCTCCCCGTGGAGAACCCAAACAAATAAAAACCCCCCTTCAACCTCCGCCTCCTTCGTCTCTCCTCTCGGCTCCCGCATCTCTACAACGACGACGACGGCTATCCCTCCTCTCGGCTCCTCCATCTCTTCAACGACGACGGCGGCTCTCCCTTCTCGCTGAAGATCGTCAGGTATTCTCTCTCCTCTCCATTCTTCTTCTTCTCTAGTCTTCTTCTTAATTTAGGAATTTTCTTGTTTTTTTTCCTAAAATTTCTTTAGAAATCGAAGAGCAGAATTTTCTTATTTTTTTCTAAACTTTTTTTCCTAAAATTTCTTTAGAAATCGAAGAGAACTTGATTTTCAGAAATTAAAGACTTTTTCCCTTAATTTCTTGAGAAATCGAAAAATTTTTGGAATTTTTTCATGTTTTTTTAGTATTGCCGTAATTTTTTCCCCTAATTTTTTCTAAGCTTAATGCCGACTGGGTGTCAGGGAGGCGAATGAATAAGGTGAAAATTGATACTTCATTGCATAATAAGTATGTTGTGGTGAAGATGAGGAAGACGGTGAAAAATGACGCCGTGGATGCGTGGAAGAAGGTCCAAGGCGCACTGTCCGTGTAAGAAACAAAAGCTTCTTGGAGTAAGTTTATGCAATGAAGTATCAATTTTTCTCTCTTTCTCTATGGAGTATCAGGTTCCCTTTGCTAATGGATACACATATGCACTACCACATTGCATGGAATATGGGTACTAACAAATTATTTAGCATACTCTTGCTAAAAGTTATGATTCTATGGAGGAGTACCAGGTTCCTTTGTTATTTGAACTCTGCTTCTATTCCCATATGCTATTGTGTTTTTTGGAGTGTCATTGTAATTTGTGGGATTGATAGCAGTTGATTCATCTTGCTATTTCCTTTGAAAACTAGTTCATTTGTTGCCTTTATGAACTTATTATTTATCGTGAAAATGCTATGAGTTTAATATGGAAATGTTGCAGCTACAACTACTAATCTTTTATGTGAAAATTCTTGGACACTGGACATCTGAGTATCTTGTGTTGTTCGACATGGTATGGATGATGGCTAGCTGAAAACTCTGTTGAATTTGTAGACCATAGAGGAAATTTCAGATTGCCCTCCTTCAGTACATACATACGATTCTGAAGAGGTATTAGATTTTAACTCAAATGTAGATCAACGATGTTGAGGGACTCTACCGCCAATCAAGCCACAACGGGAAAGAGAGGCACCGGTGATAGCATTGTGAAAGCGGCGAATGGCAAGGCAAGAATGAAGACCATGCAGACCGATCGATAAAGTTACATGTAGGGCAGCTTACATGAGAAATTATATGAATGCACTCTCTTATATTCTTTGAATGAAGAGTTGTTTCTTGGCAACGACCGCGTCGACCGGCAAATTCTACTAATATTAATAAGGCATTTTGTTTTGTATATTGTCCAAGTAAACAACGTTCAATATCATTCTTTCTTTGGATGGCAAATGGGCATTTTGGTTCATGGATTTGTGATGGTCTGATGTTTACAATGATGTCGCCAGTAGTATGTATGCTACATAATATGAATAAGGTGATGGTGTTTGTAGTTTGTAGCTAGTTGTAACTTTGTGAAGGAAACTGCTAGTGATAAATAAAGAGAGTGGTTAGAACTAAAGACATCTTCAAAGATCTTATTATGCTTGTTTTTTTTTTGTGCTTGTTCCTTTTGTTTTCACATATAAAGAAAGAGTAATCTTGATGAAGAGAGTAAACTGCAAGACTACTTGTTATTTCTCACTGAAATAACAATACGACAAACTGCAAGACTGCTTCAAAGATCTTATTGTGTTTGTTACTTTTGTTTTCGCATACATATCAAGAAATAAAGAGAATAGAAACGAACATAATGATCAGACTGGGACCATTGTTTGCCATACTTCATTTCTCACTGAAATAACAAGATAGCAAAACTGCACAATGGCAATTGCAAGATTGTTGAGCTAAATATAATCGTCTACAAATCTGTACAGCACCGGTGAAGAGGCAACTCCAAGGACCCAAAATTGAGATATAGTGTTGTAGTTTGTTGCGGTTGAGAAGAGAAGGCCACGTTGTCATCGCAACATGCAAGCAATGTCACTAAAATGAGCAGTCGCGGCCAGAATACACTTCTGATGATTCATACTTGTTCAGAAATATTTTGAACCATCTTATCCAAAAATTTAAAAATTCAACCAGACCTATATTAGCTCGCTTTTTCTCCTCACACAATACATTGGTTAAAAAACCACATGTTCTGTTGCCATCAATATATATTCTAAATTGGTCATACAGAAATAATTAGGATTGTGTTACCATTCTTCCATGATGTTTCAAGAAAAAAAATATCAGCGACAACAATGGGACATCATCCAAGTCTAGTAAAGCACCTCTTATTTGACATAAACATATCATCTATGATCACTGATCAATAATACAAGAAATAAAAATATTATAAATTGTTAACTAAAAATGGTGCTATGCATCAATAATGCCTCAATCTCAGACTAGTAATCACTGGGTAGAAAACGCCCATACTTCATGCCCAAGCTTGTATGACTATTGCAAATCTGTAACATCATCCAAAGTCTGCGAAAAAAGAAGGGTTAGAAGAAATACAAAAAATTAAGGGGAAAAAAAACTACATAGTATCGAAAGTAAAAAAATAATTATACCGATTTGCTCTTGCTAACCTTTCTTCAAAATGCTTTTAGGATTTTTAGAGCAATTGCGACTGTCATGACCAACGTTAACGCCTTTGCACATCTGACAAACTCTTGGTTTTTTTGTTGGGTTGCTTTCTCAAGTCCACTCTTTATTCTTTCATTACTAACACATTCAACCTCAATTGCTTGGTTTGTCCTCTTCCTACCTTTCGTTTGTGAAACATGTGGATCGAGGAGTAACCCTTCTACTCTACTGTTACAAGCCTCTATTATAGGCTCTGTTATAGGCTCATGACCATTCTCCTTTTGAAGTAGAGTGTCATCTAATACTCGCAACTGCCCGAATAATCTGTGAAGTGTGTCTGCACACAATTTAAAACCTTCATCTGATTCACTAGCCATATAAGCACACTGAGTTGCAGATTTCAAAAGATAAGATGCTCTTGCTGCTCGTTCTCCAACATGAGGATCATTTATAATGATTCCTTCTTGATAAACGATTTCAACTTTGTTTG
Organism: Iris pallida; assembly: GCA_029216955.1. Classification (NCBI taxonomy): domain Eukaryota; kingdom Viridiplantae; phylum Streptophyta; class Magnoliopsida; order Asparagales; family Iridaceae; genus Iris; species Iris pallida. Next base: position 23,102,551 of record JANAVB010030220.1, read on the forward strand.
CATCTTTTGACCACCTCTTCAATATGAAATAAGAAGGAATCTCACTTAAATAGAGTATATCAAAAACTCTACACAAGTGTTTGCACGGTATTCCTAGAAATACAAATAATTGGCATCCACATGAACCCTCCATTGTAGTCATGTTCATCTTCACAACATACTCTTCCTTGTTGTCATTCTTGTAACGAACAACGTAAGATTGAATATCACCATCTTTTTCAGTTTCATCCACTCTAAGCCGACATGCTTCACTCAACTCTTCTTCAAATTTTCCAAACATATTCCTTGTGTAGATACGTGCACCATGGACCAAGAAATCATCCTTACTTTTCAAAATACGTTGTTTGTAAGTTGAGACGTAGTCCTCCTTTCGCTCATTTACATAAATCGACTCCAAAGCTTGATCGTACTTTATAACAAATTCTTTCAAGGTTGTCTTCGCCGTAACAAAAGCATCGAAGAAAGAGTTAATACTTTCACTCCGTTGTGTTGTATTCATACCAGCAAAGAAGGTGTTTCGACAATAGACCGGTATCCAACTATGGCGAATCTCATATAATTTACTCATCCAATCGTGGTCTTCCAGCTTATAATCATGCACCAAAGCATCCCATTGATTTTCGAAATCTTCAATTGTGCGTGTTTCATGAATACACTGCTTCACTGCTTTCTTGAACCCTGAACTTTTGAAATAGATATGTTTGAACTTCTCTGCAAATTTTTTTTGATGTGCCAAAGACAAAAACGATGACGAGTCTTAGGAAATACCTTCACCACTGCATTACTTATAGCTCTATCTTGATCTGTGATGATGGAAACAGGATATTTTCCTTCCATAGCTTGAAGCCAATGCTTAAATACCCAAACAAAAGTGTCTTCGATTTCATTTTCTATTAATGCACAACCAAAAAGAATTGATTGATGGTGATGGTTCACACCTGTGAACGGTCCAAACGGCATAGAATATTTGTTTGTTCTATATGTTGTATCAAATGTAACAACATCTCCAAATTGCTGATAGGCGAGGCGTGACCGTCCATCAACCCAGAAAAAGTTAACTGCTCTTCCCTCTTCGTCAGTATCAATTGCGTAATAAAAATCCTTATTTCCTCGTCCCATTTGTTGAAAATAGACTCTGACAGAATCAGCATCCCCACAGTCATTGATGGATGCTCTAACCCGCCTCAAATGATTATAAAGATCTTTAGCATTAAATTGAGTATTAGAGCATCCACCAAAAAGTGCAGGAATCTTACTAATCTGAAGACGTTCTTGACTAAAACTTTCTGTTAGTGCTTTTGCAACTTCAGGCAAGTGTCTTCTAGATCTCATATGAATCCGTTTAGTTGGGCTGACTAAGGTATGATTGTGTACATCTTCAAACACGTTGACCTTCCACAAGTTTGAATCTTTTATATTTTGAACACGCATCCTAGCCATACAACCACTTTTTATTGTTGAAGTGCTTCGTCTAATTTTACTTCCTTCTTCAATCATCTTTTTCGGCTTATAGGTTCCTTCACAACAACATGTATATCTAACGCTTGTTGGATCTGAGAGACCGCGTCTTGATCGATCTGTAGCTTTCTTTCGGATGCTAAAACCGTTATTTGCTGCATATTCTTGATAGCAATTTTCTGCCTCTTGTAGGGAATTGAAAATCTTACCAACAAATAAAACTTGGCCTTCCACAACATTGTTTTGATGGAAAACAACTACTTCTGTAGTGTCCGTATTTTGGTTGGTTAAATTCTGGACACTTTCTATATTTGTCATTTTATTAAGTATAAGCACTGTTGAATAAACAAAAAATAAAATATTTAGAGTACAGACATTGGATAAACTTAACATGCATACTATAAATTCTTGGTTGTGTAAAAATTATGAAGTAGCAGAAGTAAATATCAAGCATCACACTCCGGAAGAAACTGTCATAATAAATATTTTTTAGAAAGGAGAACGAATAGAAATTTCTAACCTCTTCAAAGTCCAGTCAGGTTTAGTGGTTTATTTAAATCCTAAAAAAATAAGTCTGACCATGAACACAAATATGTGCCAATCCTTAAAAAAAATTAAAAAAAAAATAGTGTTTGAGCATGAACACAGACGCGAGGAAAATCCTAAAAACTCAAAAAAAAAAAAAAAAAATCTTTTTTCTGGTGAAATTTTTGGAAAAAGTGTTTAGAAACATTAAACAAGCGTGATATCTAAGTTAGCTAAAAAGTTGAGTTTACAAATTGAGATTACAGATTGAAACATTAACTCAAAATTTTCAATAGGTCAAAGATACCTTAATTCTTCAACATAGACGGATAACCAACCCCATGGATGTTTGTCTCATGCTTATGGCAACGGGCTAATTCCAATTTTTTTTTCCGATTTGTATATGAGGAATAAACAGGAAAATTGGTAAAAAAAAAACTTAGAAAAAAAAGCCATCGGCCCGCAGTCATCGCCAGAAAACGGCAGAGGACGCAACGCCTGGAATTTGTCCATGATCGAAGACGGAAATACTAAAAAAACATGAAAAAATTCCAAAAATTTTTCGATTTCTCAAGAAATTAGGGGAAAAGTCTTTAATTTCTGAAAATCAAGTTCTCTTCGATTTCTAAAGAAATTTTAGGAAAAAAAGTTTAGAAAAAAATAAGAAAATTCTGCTCTTCGATTTCTAAAGAAATTTTAGGAAAAAAAACAAGAAAATTCCTAAATTTAAGAAGAAGACTAGAGAAGAAGAAGAATGGAGAGGAGAGAGAATACCTGACGATCTTCAGCGAGAAGGGAGAGCCGCCGTCGTCGTTGAAGAGATGGAGGAGCCGAGAGGAGGGATAGCCGTCGTCGTCGTTGTAGAGATGCGGGAGCCGAGAGGAGAGACGAAGGAGGCGGAGGTTGAAGGGGGTTTTATTTGTTTGGGTTCTCCACGGCGAGAACAGAGAGGAAAGAAGAATAAGGAGAGGAAAGGAAAGGAAGCAATCTATTTTTGCAATCTGAAATTTCCTTTGCTGGAGTATGTACGTGAAAAAATATGATTCATCGGTACCGTCTAATATCACACATCTAATGGTTAATATTTCGGGGATTATTGGGGATGCTATATAGCGGGGATCCCGATCCCTCCTCTATATATATATATATATATATATATATATATATATATTATTCCTTTAAATATATGTATTTCCTTATGATTATATATATATATTGTATAAGTACATATAATTGTACATAACTAGCCTCCATAAAATTATGTAAAATTACCTACTTACTATATTTTCATGTTTGCATCTTCTATGTGTATTTTTCCTGAATAAAATAGTATTATATTTCCTGCTCTTTTTATACATTGTATTTTTGTACATTTAATTAACTGCAACCATTTTGGTGTCCAAGCCTAGCATGGGTTTTTGGGACCAAATGTGTTTTCACACATTCAAGGCCTGCACAAGTCATATTGGACTTGAATCATGGTCTTGGGTCCTGTATTTGAACCTTGGTTCATTTATATACATGGACAAAATATACAGATAATTAATTATTTAATTTCAGAATTATGTAACTTGCTGTTTTTGGATTTTTATAAATATTTAGCTTGCTGTAAAAATTCTGGAAAAATAGTATTTAGATTCTCTGTCAATTTAGACAATTTAATATAATTTTTATAGCATTTTGTTGACAGTTTTGCCCATGTTTAGCCATATCAAACCAGAACTCATTTTCTATATATTTATGAAAACTGATTTTTATAAAATACTTCTGTTGGGTAATAAATCCCAGAAAAATTATAATAAATTTCTATAATTAACAAGGTTTCTGTCAGTATATTATTTTGCATTTATTGGAGATTTCTAGTATTTTCTAAAATTGTTAGAACACAGTGCACAGAATATTTATTTACCAATAATTATGACTAAGTCATGACTTGTGATTTTTGTGTATTTCTAGTATTTGGATTGCTAACCAGCCTTAATATGGGAGACCCATGTGTTAGTTTAGATGCCAAATCACTTCACTTTGAACCCCTAGGCTAAGTTCACCTAGCCAATGTCCAATTTGGCCTTCTCACATCACTAGTGTATTTATATTGTCTTATAACTTAGAGTCTGAGTATATATATGTTTTCAGTGCCAGGACACTCTACATCTTAGCTTTATTGTCATTGCATTGCTTTGCTCCAGGCAAGTACATCTACAAACTCATTTACTGTCTTTTAATGTTAAGTACATGTGACAACCTTGTGAATTACCATTAATCCAGTTGCAAGTCTTTTGTTAATTGTACATGTTAAAACACTGTTATTTGATAAAAGAATGTTAATCAACCCATGTGAATGCTGATCCTTGGAGTAGCAAGTCAAATCATAACACGTTTCATACTATTGCCAGTTCCCACCATGCTTTACACTATTTCCCGTATCTTTTACATGATGATTACTGGGTTATGAGAGAGTTGATAGTATAGTTACTGGACTCATGGAATGTACTCACTTACATTGCAGTATGCTAATTGTGTAGTTTCTGGACTTGTGGAATGTACTCCCGTACATTGCAGTAAACTAGCAGTGCGGTTTCTGGACTTGTGGAATGTACTTACGTACATTGCAGTAAACTAAGAATGTAGTTTCTGGACTTGTGGAATGTACATACGTACATTGCAGTAAACTAGCATAGCACCTATTGACCGATCTCATACCTGCTCCAGTTTTAATACATAATGTACAATATGCCACAATTGACAAGAGTGTCTTAAAATGATAATCAAGATATACCATGATTTTCCGCTTTATATGATTTACCATGATTCCAGTATGTCTATTTTTCAGTCTTATCATACCATGTTCCTGTTGTACATCTCTTGCATTATACATTCAGTACTTTAGTAGTAGAGGTTGTACTTGCTCCCGTCCTGACAGAATAACGTTGTAGGTATTTTGACCGAGGAAGAAATGCTTTGTGACCCGTACTATGGAGCTCCAGTTGAGGATATTCCTGCAGGGAATCCTGCTTAGCTGCTTAGTTTGACTTAGTGTTGGATTATTATCACAGACGATGTTTTGTACCTTTAAACTGGACCTTGTCTCCAGTACTACTTTTGGTTGTGTACTATTTATATCAAACTTAGTGGTTTTTCATCTATCTATATAGAAGCTGTGTTGTGATCATTCTTAAACTATCTTAATTATTAGCACATTTATCATTATTACCTGACTGTCTAGAACAGCTTACTACGCTCTAATCAAGCGTAGGCTGGACATGGCTCGGCCCGGCCCAACAATTTGGGAATCGGGTCGTGACATGTTTTTAGTGGCGGCCCATGCAAGGTCCTGACTAAAGTTGTTTGGTTACGTTACTGTACCAAGCACGCCTGCAGAAATTAAGGATAACTAGATAACACTAGGAACAACATCTAGAACACCTAGAGGAATTTTAGGATTGCAACATAGGAAAACTCATCACAGCGTAGGACCGGTAGTGTAACTAAATTGTTTGCTTATGACTGCTTGCTTTATTCTTATAATTCCTTTGTCTTTTATAAATAGATGGACCCTACACACTCTCCCGATTCCGCCACCTCAGGTGACGGTACACCTTCATCACCTCCCCCTACCACCCGGATAGGTCCATCAGACTTTGCACCTCCACCACCTCCTACCCCGCAGACCCAGATGCCTCCACCCCCACCTCCTATCATGCCTCCCTAGACTATTGTTTCCCTTGACGGAACCCAATTACTGGCTTTGATCCAGGGGCTCCTGAATACTCAGCATACCCCCGTCTCGCAACCTATAGAACATCAATTGAGGCTGGGTAGTATCAAGAGTTTTATGAACCTAAATCCGAAGGAGTTTCTTGGGACGGAAGGTATAGTTGTAGCTGATGACTGGTTAGATTCCGTAGAGAGGAAGCTCATAGGGGCTAGATTACCTGACGACCTTTGGGTCGAGGCAGCAGGATTTTTGTTAGCAAACCTGGCAGGGGTCTGGCTCAGAAATGAGACGATGTTCATTGGCGGCAGAGGAAACTGAGAGCAATTCAAGATCCAGTTCAAGAGGAAGTTCTTCTCCACCACCGCTAGAGTTGCCATGGGATTGCAATTCCAGAACCTGCAACAGGGGAGCCGTATAGTCGATGAGTACGCAGGTGAGTTTAGCAGACTCAGTCGTTTTGCCCCGAGCTTAGTAGTCGACCCGGAGGAGATGGCTCGCAGATTCTGCCATGGTCTTGTCCCGGACATTAGCATCTTACTAGTGGCCAACGGGATCACAGACTACTACCAGCTACTGGAGAGAGCCCGAGGTATCGAGGAGCGTCTTTTGTCTTGCAAGAGGCCAGCTACCACACATCATGACGGGCCGTCCAAGCGCCAGACTTTCCAGCAGAGGACGACTACCCAGCACCAGCAGGCCTATTCTCCACCAGCTCATCCTCAGCATCAGTTATCATTTGCCCGAGATCCGGGGCACCAGCAGCAGAAGTGGGTCTCTTGTGCCTTCTGCAAAAAGCCAGGGCACGATGTCTCCATCTGTAGGAAGAAATTGAGCCAGTGTCTTGCTTGCGGGTCTTCCACCCATATGATTCAGGAGTGCCCGAAGGCGAAGCCATTTACCAGAGGACCTTCAGGGAGAGCATACCCTTTAGCCATCCAGACAGCAGTACCAGTGCAGGGCCCAGAGCCAGAGCCAGAATACTTGACAGATGGTGCCACAGGTTGGATTTATTTGCATATGACTGTTTGATTCTAGTGCCTCATTAAGTTACCTATCACTAGACTCATGCCAAACCATCATTTAGTAACTGCACCCATGAGACCAAGCCATTGACCAGTAGACCTGTTTCATAGACGTTCCATCATTAGGAGATAGCCTTAGTCATCGCTGTAATTATTTTTAAAAAACGTTAGTTGCCTCGCGTGTCTTCAGTTCTTGTAAATTTCGAGGACGAAATTTTTCAAGAAGGGAAGACTTGTCAGCCCCAGTTTTTCAAAATTTTTGTTAATCAGTATTAAACTGGCCATTAATGATTAATTTAGTCTTAAAATATTTTATTAGGAATTTTCTGGAATTTTTAAAATAATTTTAAATGATTTTTAAAGGGTTTTAAATTACTAAAATATCAGTTTGCAAATGTTTCAAATGTTTTAAATAAGTTCTGTAATTAATTCAAATGTTTTAATATCGTTTTGCAATTAACTGAATTGTTATTATTAGAGTTTGCAATTAGTTAAATTGTTATAATTGAGTTTTGTAATAAAACTAATTGTTCCGAAGTCATTTTGCAAATAAATAATTTGCAAACCCTCACCCATCTCCCCCCACCGCCTCAACCCTAATTTTCCGGCGGCTAAACCCTAACCCTAACCCTAATCCGACGACTCCCACCGCCTTCATCGACCTATAAATAACCCCCTCGGCCTTCCCAACTTGACCACCACCATCTCGACCACTCACGACCAGAGCTCCGCCGCGTTTTCCCACTCCCAAACTCGACAGACACCCAACTCCGGCGACCCTCGTTCCACCACCACCGCTCGCCGTCGTCGACCCAAACCACCATCGACGAGTTCGCCACGCCGAGGCGAACTCAGCGCCACCGGAGCGCCGTGACGCCGACGCCCCCAGCCGCCGATCGCCCCTTCGACAGCAGCTCGACGCCGGACACGTACGTGTCTCTTTGTGCTCGTGTTGACTCACGTCTCGTGTACACGGACACAGACTCGCTTGGACACGACGAACCTACTGGTAGGGTTGGACACGCGAGTTAGGACTCGTGCGTGTCGTGCTAAGCCTAAGACACAAGACTCGTGTCCCTAACTGTCAGGACACGAGGATACGAACAAAATTCTTTAAACGAACTATCGGGTTTGAAGTTGTGCTAACGGGTTTAAAACCCATTAACTTAAAATCTGACTTATAATTAACCCGACCCCTAACCTAACACGCGAACCGAACCCGACCCACTGGCCAGCCCGAGCTCATTAAGCTCACCCCTGGCTTAGCCAGGAGGCCGAGTTCGAGCCCCCCCCCCCCCCGCTGTTTATTTCTTTTCCTTTTCCTTTTCCTTTTTCTTTTTCTTTTTCTTTTCTTTTTTCTGTTTATATATTTATATATATATATATATATATATATATAGATATATAGATATATATATTGCCCATATATATATATGTCTTCTTCTACAAAATATTAGTTAGCATTATTATTATTATTGTGTATATCTTGTATATATATATAGTGTATATATATCCCTATATATATACTTTTCCTATATATTGTATATATATATATATATATTATTCCTTTAAATATATGTATTTCCTTATGATTATATATATATATTGTATAAGTACATATAATTGTACATAACTAGCCTCCATAAAATTATGTAAAATTACCTACTTACAATATTTTTATGTTTGCATCTTCTATGTGTATTTTTCCTGAATAAAATAGTATTATATTTTCTGCTCTTTTTATACATTGTATTTTTGTACATTTAATTAACTGCAACCATTTTGGTGTCCAAGCCTAGCATGGGTTTTTGGGACCAAATGTGTTTTCACACATTCAAGGCCTGCACAAGTCATATTGGACTTGAATCATGGTCTTGGGTCCTGTATTTGAACCTTGGTTCATTTATATACATGGACAAAATATACAGATAATTAATTATTTAATTTCAGAATTATGTAACTTGCTGTTTTTGGATTTTTATAAATATTTAGCTTGCTGTAAAAATTCTGGAAAAATAGTATTTAGATTCTCTGTCAATTTAGACAATTTAATATAATTTTTATAGCATTTTGTTGACAGTTTTGTCCATGTTTAGCCATATCAAACCAGAACTCATTTTCTATATATTTATGAAAACTGATTTTTATAAAATACTTCTGTTGGGTAATAAATCCCAGAAAAATTATAATAAATTTCTATAATTAACAAGGTTTCTGTCAGTATATTATTTTGCATTTATTGGAGATTTCTAGTATTTTCTAAAATTGTTAGAACACAGTGCACAGAATGTTTATTTACCAATAATTATGACTAAGTTATGACTTGTGATTTTTGTGTATTTCTAGTATTTGGATTGCTAACCAGCCTTAATATGGGAGACCCATGTGTTAGTTTAGATGCCAAATCACTTCACTTTGAACCCCTAGGCTAAGTTCACCTAGCCAATGTCCAATTTGGCCTTCTCACATCACTAGTGTATTTATATTGTCTTGTAACTTAGAGTCTGAGTATATATATGTTTTCAGTGCCAGGACACTCTACATCTTAGCTTTATTGTCATTGCATTGCTTTGCTCCAGGCAAGTACATCTACAAACTCATTTACTGTCTTTTAATGTTAAGTACATGTGACAACCTTGTGAATTACCATTAATCCAGTTGCAAGTCTTTTGTTAATTGTACATGTTAAAACACTGTTATTTGATAAAAGAATGTTAATCAACCCATGTGAATGCTGATCCTTGGAGTAGCAAGTCAAATCATAACACGTTTCATACTATTGCCAGTTCCCACCATGCTTTACACTATTTCCCGTATCTTTTACATGATGATTACTGGGTTATGAGAGAGTTGATAGTATAGTTACTGGACTCGTAGAATGTACTCACTTACATTGCAGTATGCTAATTGTGTAGTTTTTGGACTTATGGAATGTACTCCCGTACATTGCAGTAAACTAGCAGTACGGTTTCTGGACTTGTGGAATGTACTTACGTACATTGCAGTAAACTAAGAATGTAGTTTCTGGACTTGTGGAATGTACATACGTACATTGCAGTAAACTAGCATAGCACCTATTGACCGATCTCATACCTGCTCCAGTTTTAATACATAATGTACAATATGCCACAATTGACAAGAGTGTCTTAAAATGATAATCAAGATATACCATGATTTTTCGCTTTATATGATTTACCATGATTCCAGTATGTCTATTTTTCAGTCTTATCATACCATGTTCCTGTTGTACATCTCTTGCATTATACATTCAGTACTTTAGTAGTAGAGGTTGTACTTGCTCCCGTCCTGACAGGATAACGTTGTAGGTATTTTGACCGAGGAAGAAATGCTTTGTGACCCGTACTATGGAGCTCCAGTTGAGGATATTCCTGCAGGGAATCCTGCTTAGCTGCTTAGTTTGACTTAGTGTTGGATTATTATCACAGACGCTGTTTTGTACCTTTAAACTGGACCTTGTCTCCAGTACTACTTTTGGTTGTGTACTATTTATATCAAACTTAGTGGTTTTTCATCTATCTATATAGAAGCTGTGTTGTGATCATTCTTAAACTATCTTAATTATTAGCACATTTATCATTATTACCTGACTGTCTAGAACAGCTTACTACGCTCTAATCAAGCGTAGGCTGGACATGGCTCGGCCCAGCCCAACAATTTGGGAATCGGGTCGTGACACATTCCCAGTGGGAACTCAAAAGATCGTCCTGGTGGATTGCTAGTTCACCAGATAAAGAGGAGTTGGGGTGGAACACAACTGCTCTATTGACGGAGAGGTGGAGACTTAGAGGTCTGGGGGAGTTGCCATGACCAAGGGAGGTTGCCCAAGTCCGATGACTTGTCCGGCTTACCCTAGGGCCGGCCCTAGCACTGAGCATTGCACGAAAAAATAGTTAAAGAAAAATCAATGTTAAATTTACTATAAAAATTTGTCATTTCTAGGAATGAGAACTCAAGCAACTAAAAGAATGCCTCCCACAAGTTAAAATTATTTAGTTATAAATATATCATATTAAATAGTTAAATACTTAGTTAGTTAGTGTATTTAGGTGGTTATTTTAGTTTTTGTTTATTAATTTTTAATATATATACATAGTTGATGATATAAATATAGTTTAAAAATTAGCCATTTTTAAGCCATATTATATAGTGGAAGATTGGGTTTTTACCCAAAGGCCTCGTTTGGTTCACGGAAAGGAAATGAATTCTCTTGTATTTTCCATGGGAAATGGAAAAGTAGGATTCCTGTCACATTTTATTTCCGTTGTTTGGTAAAACAAGAAAACTACCTAGAAAAAGAAAGCAAAATATAACAATATTCCAATAATATCCTTACCTTTTAAAATAAAAAATAATATTATAAAAAATAACATTAATGGTAAAATAAGCAATGACACATGGTTACTTTTGTCATAACTTTTATAATAAATGTTGGAAAAGGAGGAGAGAAAAAATTAATTCCATGGGCCTTGAGTGAAACCATATTTTCATCAATTTTTTTCCTTGTAAAAAAATTAATTTTTTAAATTTGTGGCTACTAAACAAAGAAAAAGAACAATTTTTTCTTTTTTGGTTCCTTAAATAACCAAACGAGGCCAAATAGTTTTCACCCTGTAACATAAAAATGAGAGAATGTGGCTTTGCTAAATAGCTTGTTTGATATTCAAGCCAACAAACTACTGTTGTTACGATGGCAAAAAGTAACATGCATTGTCAGCGTGTAGAAATCATAGCCAGCTAAGACCATCTCCAATGGGGCTTTCTATCTTCCCAATTTCTATGAAAGAAATTTATTTTAGAAAAAATTTCTCCCAATATTGATTTATATCACCATTTCTATCCTATGTGACAATGATGTAGGATGAAAACTCTCTAAGAGCATCTCCAACCCTATTGTGAGTTTGAAAAAAATTGTTGCCACATAGAAATGACAACTATTTTTTCCAAAAGTACTTCTCCAATACAAATGTGAAATCAAGTATGGAGTTGACATGGCAATGACATGGCAAAGACAATGTGAAGTTGGTTGTCTAGATCTAGACAATGCACTTCACAATGTCTTTATGTCCACATCATCATTTGTGAATAAAAATGTTTATAAAAAGAAGTAGAAGAATAAAAGTTGTCTTGGAAGTTGTAAAAAATTACTTTGTATTGTCTTCTCAATACTTTTGCATTGGAGATGGCTTTTTAAACTCGTTGTCATTTGTGAATATAATCTTGCCACCTATACAAGACATTGTCTTGTGTCCTATGCCACCTAAGATTCACAACACAAAATTAGACAATAGGGTTGGAGATGCTCTAAGAGGGTTTCTACATGTAGAAACTCTCATAGAAATTCTCCTATCTCTCATGACAATTATTATTGGGCCCCACACCATTAAATTGGTCATTTTACTATGTGACACATAGGATAGAAATGGAGAATCATTGGAGAGCATTTTTGTATGTCTACAATTTTTATGTAGAAACTCTTCCAACTAGGATAGAAATCTCCTTAAAGTACAATGCCAAGTAGGATAAGAACTCAAATTTAGAAATCATCATTGGAGATGGTCTAAGAACATCTCCAATGGGGGTTCTATCTTCCCTATTTCTATGCAAGAAATCCATTTTAGAAAAAACTTCTCCCAATGGTACTTTCATCACCATTTCTATCCTAGGTGGCAATGATGTAGGATAGAAACTTTCTAGGAGGATTTCTACATGTAGAAACTCTCATATAAATTCTCCTATCTTTCATGACAATTATTATTGGGCCCCACACCATTAAATTAGTCCTTTTACTATGTGACACCTAGGATAAAAATGGAGAACCATTGGAGAGCATTTTTTGCATGTGTACAATTTATATCTAGAAACTCTTCCAACTAGGATAGAAATCTCCTTAAAGTACAATGCCAAGTAGTATAAGAACTCAATTTTAGAAATCACCATTGGAGATGGTCTAAGAGCATCTCCAACCCTATTGTGACTTTGGAAAAAAAGATGTTGCCACATAGGAATGACAAAATTTTATTCAAAAGTTCTTCTCCAATGTAATTGTCAAGTCAATTGTGAAACTTATATGGCAAAAATTAAAAAAGACATTGTGAAGTTGATTGTCTTATTCTAGACAATGTACTTGACAATGTCTTCTCTTCCATGTCATCAATTATGAATAAAAAAATATTAGAAAAAAGAAAGAAGATGAGTAGTTGTCTTAAAAGTTGCTTTGGAAGTTGGAAAAAATATTTTTTATTGTCTCATGACTCTCATCAATACTTTTGCATTGGAGAGAGTTTTTCTATCTCATTGTCTTTTGAGATATAATTTTGCCACATAAACAAGACATTGTCTTGTGGCTCATGCCATAGGAGCCACCTAAGACTCACAACATTTAACAAGACAATAGGGTTGGAGATGCTCTTAAGTGTAGACAACCTTAGACATTTAGGGCTCTTTTGGATCAAGTTTTTATATTTCTAGGAATAGGTTTTCAATTACTTTTCCAATTCAATATTTTCATACCCATATTTGGTTAGGATGGGAATATATAGTTCAATTTTTTTAAAAAACTTATCTCCGTGTTTGGCATACAAAAGGATATAAATATTAATTTATTTAGTTTTCCTTTAATATCCTTTCATTAATTTCATGATGATTTACATGTTTGGGATAAAAGTTAAAAATTTGAAAATAAAAAGAGGATATAACCGTCCAAACAAAATAGTCAAACATCATTCATAGGAAAGCAAATATATTCCCAAGAGGGGGCTTGCGAATAGCTTTCCCAAGTCAATGGGAATAGCTTTTCCCCCTAAGCCGCTCATATTCCCTCCTCATTTCCAATCCTAAACATACCAAACATGGGTAAGAAATTCAAAATCCATTCCCAAGCCACAAAAACTTGAACCAAACGCCCCCTTAGGATTCCAAAATTTTCTAAGGCCCCTAAATTCTAATCATAATTATACTGTCTTTCCCACCCACCAACGATTTCCTAGGTCATGTTTGGTTCACGACTTTGAATCAAGATTTATATATATATATATATATATATATATATATATATATATATATATATATATATATATATATATATATTGTGTTTTATATGCCAGAAAAAAATTAGTATAAAAAGAAATAAATTCAAGAGGAAGAAAAATAGGAAAATAAATAATGGTTCTTTCACCCATCCAAGAATTTATTTTTCTCCTCTAAAGATTCACTCTGATTCTTCCAAACACGGATGAAAATTGATTGAAATTATATATTTTTTTTTCAAAGGAAAGAAACGTATAAAGAATCAATTTCCTTTCCGTGAAATCTTTCAACCGTTTTTTTTTTTTTTTACATTGTTTGAAAAAATCAAATAAATTGGAAGGATGGTGGGACTGGAGGAACCAATTTTTTCTTAATTTCTTTTCTTTTGAAAATTATTTTTTCCCTCATTTTTTTTATTGCCATCCGAACATAAAAAATAAATAAATAATGAGAAATTTTGAGTTACCCCCACTTTGATTACCCAAATTAAGGGTGCACCTCACAGTTTTGCATTAATGAAGAAATGCCCCCACTTTGGACGGAAACCGTCTAGGGCTAACGGTCAAAAGCTTTGACCCAAAAAATTTGACGAAAATACCCTTCTTCCCTGTGTGTTGTCTCCCTCCTCCACCCCACCGCCACTGCCACATCAATTGGAGGAGGAAAAAAGTTGTGCAATCGAATGGAAACCATGTAGCAGAGGGGTGAGAGGAAAGGTGGGACCCATGTGTAAGAGATGAAAGAGAGTGGTCGTAAGAAATTGATTGTAGACTTGGCATTTTCCCATAATTAATGTTTTTAACAAGCATGTCCTTTTTGTTCTAATTGATCCAAAAGTTGTTTCTGATTTGTGGATCCCACTTAACGTGTAAACCGTCTAAGGGTGATCATTCGGTTTTTCGGTTTCAACCGAATCAATTTGTCAAAATGAATAAATCGAAATTCAAAAAATTAAAAATCGAAATTAGTCAAAATATATACCGAATGGAGCCGAACCGAATAACGATTCGGTTTATTCGATTTATTTGGTTGGACTATTTTTATTGTATGATGGGTAGATTCCAAAGATGAAATCTTAGTTAAATGATATTAAAAATTATAATCTTTTATGCACACATTTATTGTATTTGCGTCCAAAGTTATATTAGTTGTTAAATTACCAAAGCTTGGTCATAAAGCACATAAATAAAATTATTATTTTTTCAAAATATACACATTTTAATTACAACATATGCATAGAATTGAGGGTATCTGCATAATTGCACAAGTCTTATTCAGCCCAAAACCGAAAATCCAAATCGAAACCGAATAAGAATTTTTTAGTATTTTTAAAACCGAAACCGAACCGATTTTTTTTTCTTAACCGAACAAAATCTCTTATTCGATTCGGTTCGGTTCATTTCAGTTTTTGGTCCAAAATCGAATAGTAATCACCCCTGGACCCATCAACTTAGTGTTTAAGTCCTAATATGTTGAATTGAAAAGCTAGGTCACTGAATTTTAATTTGATTTCCTTTTTCAACACAAACTGGAAAGGGGAATATAATAGAAAAAATAAACAAAAAATAAAATCCAAATTTTTTACTTGGATATATTACGACTTAAACTCTATGTTGATATAAAATCCATAAACGCTAATTAGCCCGACACATTCCACTCCATTATTAAATCTAGTCCTGTACCACAGGCAATGCTAATAGCACTACGCAAAAATATTAGGCTTTTTATATGGGCACATCTAATTGTTATCAAAGCTAACTCATTTTTTTTTTTTTGATTTAACTACAAGTTTGCCATTGAAAAAAGTTATCATGGCTATCCCAATCTCTCCGTAAGGTGTTTGTTGTTGGACTGCTCCATGAAGAACTCCTCGACGAGGCGCCGTCGGCACACCAGAGGTCGTCGGGGGCGGCGAGGGGGGCCTCCCCCGGAACGGGGGGGGGGGGTCGGAACGGGTCTTGGCGGCGGACATGATGGAGGAGAGGGGGGAGAGGAGGTTGAGGAGGGCTGAGTAGCGAATGCGGGCGGCGGGGGTGTCCTGGCAGGGGAAGACGGAGCGGGCGTGGATGGCCTGGCACTGGGTGAAGACGAAGGGGTGGACTTTGGAGCCGGTCTGCGCGGAGGGGGGGGGAGGGGGGAGCCCAACTTTAGTTTTGGACTGCCCAACTCTCTAGCAGTCCAGACTGAATGTTGGACTGCCAGAAGAATGGGCAGTCCAAAGTTACACATGCTGTAACTTGGACTGCCAATTCTTCTGGCAGTCCAGTTCAGATGGATTTGGGGAGAGGAGGAAAATTTGGGACAGCCCCAATCAAAATATTGGACTAGCCTTTTTCAAAAGAAAAAAAATTTGGGCTAACCTTGATAACATATGGCTGTGCCTGTATAAAAAGCCAAATATTAGTGGTTGTCAGTATTTTTTACATTTTTGTATGTAATTAGGACGATATAAATTTGCTTGATGTTATAAAGTATTGGTATTAGGTAATCCCGATACCTCTCAGAACTCTCTTGTCTATTAGATTGACAATAAGCAGCTGACAAACATCCTCAATGTTGCCAGTGGCCACATTCATCTGGTGTCGCATACCACATGTCCTTAAACGCAACCGGTTTCCATAGTATAGAACATGCCTGACCAGCTTTTACTCAAATCAGACTCGGACAGACGCGGTCCTGTCCCAAGGCAGATCGGCCGACGGTTTAGAACTCCCAGACGAAAGTGGAACACCAATATGGTTCTATCTACAATAGAACTAGTATGTACCAAGTGTCATCTTTAACAAAAAAAATGTAGTGGTTATAGTGAAGACCTTTTTTTACTTTAGAGCTCCTTGTTCAAAATTTTGTGGCAACAATTTTTTGATATATTTACACTTGTTTTTACATTACGTATAGAGGCTCCATTTTGAAAGTTTCGCCTCGGACCACCATAGCCCCATCAGCTCAGGGCCTGCCCTGGACTGGGATCTTCCGTTATAACGGGGTTGGATCCGGTCCTCCAATCAGATTGATGTGATCACACCACAAAAGCTTATACAGGTTGGATCCGGGTCCAAATATTGGATCCATACGAGTAACGGGTCCGCAGCCAGACCAACCTAGACATGTCAGTTGGGCCGGACGGCCCAGTTCGACATGAGCCCGGCTAGAAAAATGGTCCACATAAGAGACCCGGATCCGACTAGGGGTGCGTATTCGGTTTATTCGGTTCCAACCGAACCGAATAACCGAAAACCGAATTGGATCGAAACCGAACCAAATTGATCAATAACCGAACCGAACCGAACCGAACCGAACCGAACCGAATTAAATCGGTTCGATTTTCGGTTTATGGGTTTATTTGTATTTTTTTTCGTTAATATATATAATAACTAAATATACCTAGATATATTTATTATCTACTATAGTGTGTGTGTGTGTATATATATATATATATATATATATATATATATATATATATATATATATATATATATATATATATATATATAAACTAAATTTTGTTATTCGATTTTCGGCTTTGGACCGAAACCGAAACCCAAAATCGAAACCGAAATCGAATAAGAAAATTTAGTATTTTCAAAACCGAAATCGAACCGATTTTTTTTAAAATTAAACCGAATCTCTTATTCGGTTCAGTTCGATTCGATTTTCAGTTCAAAACTGAATAATTGCTCACCCCTAGATCCGACAATACTAAATGTTAACATGATTTTGCCTAGGTTTCTAAATCACAAAAAAACTAAGGAATTATATTTGTTGGCACTCCTACCAACTGTGACCAAAAGTACTCAACTAGAGCACATAGCTTCACCGTTACATGTCACTCTGAACAATATCTTTGTATTTTCCTGAATGGGTTCACGAAAAGGATTTAAATACCGAGTCATGTGCACGTGCAATGCACATAAAAAAAAAATTAAAAAAAAAAATTGACTATAAAAAGTTATCGAACTTAGGATTTGAATTCAAGCAACCAAAAAAAATAGTTCATATCTTGACCACTTGAGTTAGGCTATTTAGTTTTAAATATATTATTGTTAACTACTTAGTTAAAGTTTTTTAAAATAATTAGTGAAGTACTTAGGTAGCTATTTATTATTAATTTTTAAATTTATTTAAATGGTTGATAATATTTAATATAATTTAGACGGCTCATTTTTTAGTCATTTTGAAGCCTTGATACATACAAGATTGTAAAACAACATAGCATTATATATGGATTTTCTTTAGTAGATTTGTGCCGGACTTGACTCAGATTTTCACCCATAGGGCCGAGCCGACCCAGCCCGGCCCAAAGTACATGGGGCCTGACAAGTCCGGTCCGGCCAACCCAAATTCTTTGGTATAGGGCCTATATGTGTCTTCCCGAGCTGTTCAAGAGGCAATTCGTCTCTCTTCTTCCTTTTTCCGATAAGAAAAAGAAAGAAAGAACGAGTCTCCTCTCCTTCTTCCCAAAGTCCCATCGAATCAAACTCAAATTAGGGTTTCGAGAAAAAAAAAACCCTAATCCCAAATCCCTCTCCTTCCCAGAGGGACCTCATCCAATCCCCGAAACCCTAACCCTAACCCTAGCAGGATGTCGTCTTCGTCGGGGCAGCCGCAATTCAGGTACACGCAGACCCCGTCGAAGGTGCTCCACCTGCGGAACCTCCCGTGGGAGTGCACGGAGGAGGAGCTCGTCGAGCTCGGCAAGCCCTTCGGGAAGATCGTCAACACCAAGCGCGATGTCGGCGCCAACCGGAACCAGGCCTTCGTCGAATTCGTGAGTATCCCATTCCATATTTCAATTCCAGGTTCATACTTGATCTTGCCGTTATTTTGTTGCTTTAATCGTTATAACACGACACGACACCGATCTTGGCGTGTCCTAGTGTGCTGCGGAGCGCCGGTTTCGTGGAACGGGTTTATTTGGTTTGGAAACTATAAGTAGTATGGGCCATCTGGTTCAGGAATAGTTTGATTTGTATCCATTTTGGACGGACATGAATCAATACGACACGGCACGACACAGGTTTTGGCTTGTCCTAGTGCGTCCTGGAGTGCCCGTCTTGTGCAACAGCATAGGTTTCTGAGTATTGGTGCTTCTTTGGTGTGTTTAGTTGTCGCTTGCACCAAGAGTGTTACGGACTGAGAATCAGTCTCCTAAACTGCTCCATGTCTTTGTCGTTTCCAGTTGATGTGTTGATATACCATAGTCGGTGCCATGTAGCAAGGAATGAAATAAGTACTAGGGAAATTTATCAATGTGCTTTACCTCTAGCATTCTGCTCAATAGTTTGGTATCATGAGTTGAGTGATTTGGTTGTGGATCAAACTTTTGGGTAGTGTTGTGTCACCTCAGAATGGCACATGATGAGGCACAAGGTACCCTAAGCGCTTGAGGCATCCATGGCGCGGCATGGCGTGCGCCTCATTGAAGCAATGCTTACTTTTTTACCTTTCTATTTTGTCAAAATTTAGAAAAATGTAATATCATGATACCGACATCTAGCTTCTTCATCTAGCGCTTGTAGGTCATGTGGAAAGCAACTCGGACAATGGGTTGGGCCGGCATGGTTCGAGCCCCCAACCGTAAGGACGTGTAGGTGTGTGTGGGTTGTAATAAAAAAAAGAAGACATCTAGCTTCCGTGTAGTGTGAATCGCTTCGTACACGAAAGATCGCAAATTTGATCATTGGTGATGGTGGTCATAGACTGGCAGGGAGAGAACTGCGATTGTCTACTGAAAATAACTGCTCGGTTGGCTATTGAAGGAAAACAAATTTGAATTTTTTTTTGAAAAACATAGATTAAGAAATTGGAAACTACAAATATATAAAAAAAGAGTAAAACTAAAAATAACTAACCTTGAGAATTGTGATTTTGGTCGGGGGCTTGAGGAACTATAGCTTGAGGGTGTCGTTTGGTGCGACGTTATGTTTGTTGCTTGCATCCTGGAGGATGTAGGTTCAAGCCACACACACGCACACACGCACACGCATGCGCACGCACGCACGCGCACGCACGCGCACGCACGCACGCACGCACGCACGCCCACACGCCCACGCCCGCACGCCCACACACGCCCACGCCCGCACGCACGCACGCCCACACGCACGCCCACACGCCCACACGCCCACACGCCCACGCCCACGCCCACGCCCACACGCACACACGCACGCGCGCGCGTGCGTGCGTGCGTGCGTGCGTGCGTGCGTGCGTGCGTGCACACACACGCACACGCACACGCACACGCACACCGCACACACACGCGCGTGCACACACGCACACACCGCACACACGCACACACACGCCCACCCGCCCCGCCCGCACGCACGCACGCACGCACGCACGTATTTATGTTTTTTCTTTTCAATTCTTTTACTTTTTCTATTTTATTTTTCTATTTACTGAGTTTTCCTCTCCTCTTTTGGATTTTTTTTTCCTATACTTGTTGGTGTTTCATTGACCACTATATAAGTTGATTATTTGAGAAATATGCAAGTCTTTGTATATTGGATATTGAGACGGGAAAAGGAAATTCATACATGAGTTTACTATCTTTAGGAAATTAGGAGGAATAGTATCTTGTTGATAACAAATTCATGTATCCAGTTTGTAGTGGGTGGTGATTTGGAGAGAATGGTGGAGTCATTCTCATGGTTGGTGCAATAATTTGTGGGGAAGATGCAAGTCATGGTGTGAAGTGTATACTGCTTGATGTATACTGAATATTATAGAAAGAGAATCTATTTTGAATTGAAAAAGATATTGCCAATCCTTGGTATTTATTTTTGTTAGTATAAATTTTGTGAAGGATATAACTGTTGCCAACTATCCATATATTCTTCTATTCTTTGTGTCATTTTTGGCAATTTGATGTTGTAATTAACTTGTGGCATATACATAAAGGCTGATAACGGGTAAGACAAATGTGGCAATTAAAGTAAGTGCATGGCACCTGTATGTGGAGTAGAGTTATATTTGGTTTTCTCTTATGGAATTAATTGGTATCTTATGTTTTTTTGACACTAACAATTAGAAGATTGTATAAATATGTTTTTGTTTTACTCGAGAAGGAAATGCAGTGTTTTTTTTTAATATGGGAAGGAAGCATAAACTGTGCGTAAACCATGAAATATACCATTGTTATCGTATAATATACCAAGGAAATATATATTTAAGGGGAATTCAATGATCGTGCTTTATAACTAGTCTACAGTTATAGAGATCAGACTGTAGCATGTAGGAATAAACTGCTTCCTTGATTACCAATTAATTCTTTTTGTGTAGTGGTGCTCGTGCTCGTCATGACATTTACTCAAGTAGGTTTTTAAAAATATTCAGGAATTAGTACCTTAAAAACAGAGCTATAGACTGATTTTGTTGGTACATGAATAAGAGAATTCAGGCATGAATTTATTACTTTTTGAAAAAATGAAGGGAGACTAACCTTAGAAAACAGAGCTATAGACTGATTTTGTTGGTACATGAATAAGAGAATTCAGGCATGAATTTATTACTTTTTGAAAAAATGAAGGGAGACTAACCTGTTGACAACCAATCCATGTGTCCAAAAGTCTTTTGTAATAAGCTTGAAGAGAAAAGATACATCTATTTCAGAGTTGGCACAATGCTTGGTGACCAAGAGGCAGGCCATGGTTGGAAGAGAGTACTAGTCGTTTCACTCTGAATATATTAGACAAAGGGGCAGGCCATGGTTGGAAGAGAGTACTAGTTACTTTACTCCAGATATAATTAGACAGAGGGGCATGCCATTGTTGGAATTTGTTGTTTAGTATGATTTTGCAAAGGACTGATGCCATTAACTACCATGGTTGGAAGAGAGTACTATTTACTTTACTCTAGATATATTAGACAGAGGGACATGCCATTGTTGGGATTTGTTGTTTAGTATGATTTTGCAAAGGACTGATGCCATTAAACTACCTATAAGCTCTTTGTTTGTATGCTGTTTTTTGTGGCATGATGTTGGAATGGGTAAATTTTGGTGATATGCACTTGTGGCTGAAAATTAACGAGAGATGTGTGGCAACTTAAGTAAGTGTATAGCACTGGTATAATCCATAAATTTGGTTGATTGGGTTGGTAGGGAGGACTTGTGATGCTCTTGTCGAGGATGTACAATATTCACCCCCATTTTTTTGTTCATCAAGAGGATTGCCTTCTCCCAACAAATCTTGATGGCAACATAGAATGATATCCCTATCGAATATATTAGACAAAGGGGCATGCCAAGATTAGGATTTGTCGTTTAGTATCTTCTTGCAAAGGATTGATGCCATTAACTACCTATAAAATATTTGTTTGTATGCTGTTTTTATGGCATTTTGATGTTGGAATGGTTAACTTTTGGTGATATGCACATATGGCTTAAAATTAATGAGAGAAGTGTGGCAACCTGGCCAAGTGTATAGCACTGATATAATTCTTAAATATGTGGTTGATTGGGTTGCTGTGGAGGAGGTTGATGCTTGGGATCGAGGACAATATTCTCCCCATTTTGTTCCTCAAGAGGATGGTCGTCTGCCAATAATAGTGATGGCAACATAGAATGATATCCCTATCAATGTAGTCAAAGATAAAACCCCTGTATTGCTGTAGCACGAGGCACAAGAAAAGTCTGCCCTAATATGAAGCTGAATTTGAGAAGCCAAAATGACTAAAAACATAGTTTTAAGCCATAACAGCTCATTAAAAGTAGAATTTGAGAAGTCATAATAGCTTACTAAATAACATATTTTGAGAAGTCATAACAGCTCACACAAAAAAATGACTTTAGAAACATAATTTGAGAAGTCATAAAGTCTAACAGAAGTTAGAGAAGTCATAGTCTAACAGAAATTTGAGGAGTCAGTCTTATAAGAACAGAATATCATAAGTTATTTTACTCGGATCCAAATTTACTGCATCTTAAGGGGGCGTTTGGTTCAAGTTTTTGAGGCTTGGGAATGGGTTTTGAATTCCTTACCCATGTTTGGTATGTTTAGGATTGGGAATGAGGAGGGAATAGAAGGGGCTTATGTGGGAAAGCTATTCCCATTGACTTGGGAAAGCTATTCCCAAGTCCCCCCTTGGGAATAGATTTGCTTTCCTAGGATGATGTTTGGCTATTTTGTTTGGACGGTTATACCCTCTCTTTATTTTCAAAATTTCAACTTCTATACCAAACATGTGAATCATCATGAAATTAATGAAAGGGTATTAAAGGAAAACTAAATAAATTAATATTCATATCCTTTTGTAAACCAAACATGGAGATAAATTAAATTTTTTTGAACTGCCTATTCCCAACCTAACCAAACATGGGTATGGGTATGGGAATGTTGAATTCCTTTCCCATGGGAAAGGAATTGAAAATCTATTCCTAGAAATACAAAAACTTGATCCAAACGAGCCCTAATAGCTAAAAATGTGTCTCTGAAGCTCTAGAGGTGCGCGCCTCACTAAAGGTACCTCACCTTGAGGTATATGAGGCGAGCAAACTATGAATGACAACAGATTTGGGAATTATTGTTACAAACTATGAATGAGGGGTAAAATGCCACAAAAAAGATTGGTTGTCTGCAAGCAGTAAATTCAGGAATACTCTATAAGACCATCACCAATGGTGATTTCTAAAATTGAGTTCTTATCCTACTTGGCATTGCACTTTAAGGAGATTTCTATCCTAGTTGGAAGAGTTTCTACATAGAAATTGTAGACATACAAAAATGCTCTCCAATGGTTCTCCATTTCTATCCTATGTGTCACATAGTAAAAGCACCAATTTAATAGTGTGGGGCCCAATAATAATTGTCATGAGAGAGAGGAGAATTTCTATGAGAGTTTCTACATGTAGAAACCCTCCTAGAAAGTTTCCATCCTACATCATTGCCACCTAGGATAGAAGTGGTGATAGAAATCACCATTGGAAGAAATTTTTTCTAAAATGGATTTCTTCCATAGAAATAGGGAAGATAGAAACCCCCATTGGAGATGGTCTAAGTCTTCAATTCAATGGAAATGTAGAATCAATAGATGCAACAGAAGTTAATTAACTGTTTCCTTATTTGGTTTATAAGGTTTCCAAGATTATCTTAGCTTGAAATCATATAGAACTGTAATAACTTGAGCTTGCGAGGCATGGAAATGGTCAACTGCTCAACTGATCTATTTTCTGTTTGTTTATTATGCGACTTGTGTCTAGACTGACTAGTGGAACCCTATAGAGGAACCTGGGACAGTTGATATGAATCTTTTGGGCTATATCTTCTGCCAAGTTAACAATGATGTAGAAAACTGCATGAGGGCAAGGGAACTACAACCATTTTGGTGTAATAGAAGTGACACTGAAACTACTTGATTACATGTGATCTTTGTGAGTAATGAGATAAGCGGAGTAAATGACTTCCAAAATGATTATGGTTAATCAGTTTCTTGTCTTCTGATTATTTTCTTTTAAGAAGACTCCTAACACTTATGAGTGGACCCTTTTTCTCTCTCTAGTTATTTTTTTGTCAGTATTGAAAATCAAATAAATAATTTAAACTAGATAAAAAGTTAGAAAATGTTTGATAAACTTAAGCCTAAATTAGATTAGATTTTAAATTTTAAGTTATAAAGTTCATTCTTATATAGTATAATCTAATTGAAAATCTAGCCGCATTTGATCCACATTTTGAAATCATGTCTTAGTTATTTAGATAAAGTGTAATGTAATCTTTAATTAAAAGCTACTCTAATCTGATTGGTAAGTTAAAATATCTAAGGTAAGATAATTCAATTGTATTAGATAAGATTAAATTTTAATTAAGGATAGATTAGATTAGATTGATCTAGATTTTAAATGATAAATGATTGAATCTAAATTATGAACTATATTTGATAAAATAACTCTCAGAATTGGTTCCATTTTGAAATATTAATTAAGTTAGATTGGATCAAACTATAAATCCGTAATCTGAATTGATTAAAGTATATCTAATTAAAATTATGGATTGACATTAATGGCACAACTGTCATTAATTATAGATTGAGATTTTAATAGCCAACCTGTCACTAATGAATAATGAATGGATTTTGTTAACATGTGCCCTAAGGGCACATGTTAAAATATTGATGACTGAATGGTAAAATATTTATGTTATTAGTTTTTCAAACTATGGGTCTGTTTCCCTTCCCTTCCGGCTGCTACGGAAGGCTAGAAGCAGGAAAGTAAACAAAGAACTGATCAAGAAAGAACTATAAGAATATATAGTTTTGTATAACATATAAATATATAATTTTGTGTATACATGTAAATATATAGTTTTGTATTACTTTCAATGAACAAAAATATCCTAAGCTTTTTTAATGGTAACGTTTTTTTTTCCTGCATAAATCCTCCAGCATGTAGATAATCCTTAAAATTTTTAGTATTCTTCATTCCTGTAAGTTGATCGGGATGATCTCAGATTTTAAAAGTAATGCTCTGAGAAAATTGAAAGTCATCCATGAGATGGTTTTACTTTTTCTTGGCTTTCTTGATGATTCTATTATCCTTTTTTAGATTATCGATCATTATCTTGATCAGTCAATATTTCATGTTATGGTATAATTTACTTTAATAGTTTGAGTTTGTGTTTATTAGAAGTTAATTGTTTGTGATTTTCTTTGCTCTCTATTCTTGCTGTTTCAAAATTTGATACTCCAGCATATACTGCACCTATAGTTTTGAAATTTAGATAATATCATGGTTACTACCACAATCGAAAGTATACAAACAGAACTCAGGGATACACTATTCTATTTTTTATGGTTTTGGTTCATTTGCACATCATGAATTAACTCTTTCTTGCAGTCTGACCTTAATCAGGCTATTTCAATGGTTTCATATTATGCTTCTTCATCTGAGCCTGCACAAGTTCGTGGCAAAACTGTCTATATTCAATACTCAAATAGGCAGGAAATTGTGAACAACAAGAGCACAGGAGATATTGCTGGGAATGTATTGCTCGTAACTATTGAAGGTGTTGAAGCTGGTGACGTCAGCATAGATGTTATTCATCTGGTAAGTTTGTTTTAATGTTCACGTGTATTCTAACCATTGCAGATAGAATAATAAGATATAACTATCTAGCTGGTGTGTTTGGTAAATTTTAAAGCTTAATGTTGACCATTGAATGCTTTTAACAATATAATCTATGTTAATCAGAGCTGATCTTACTCGATCCTTTCACTTCTAGTAACATGCTCATGGATCTGCAGGTCCATGTTACACGGAGAAATTCCCATAATCAGACTTCTGCATTCGGAGAGAGACCATTTGTGTTTTGCACTCTCATTCTTTTGACTGTTCAAATTTGAGCTTATGAACTTAATATTTCATAATGGTACTTTCTAACTGTTGTTAACGATCTTGCTTAATTTAAGTTGTAGGACACAGTCGACTTGTGTATGGAAGACATTGCGAGGTTAAACTAATCTCTAGGTTATCAGAAACTCTTCTGCTTGGATGTCTTATTTTTAATGACCCTGTGTTGCTTTTAGTGTGCTTAGAAGTTTTGATTAATGTTACCCTAATTTATTGATTTAGTTTCTTGAAAGTCCACACCCTCATTTTCGTTGCTATTGTGCTCATCGGTAGGACAATGAAATACATGATTTCCCTGGTTCTTTTTTTTTTGCTTGGAAATATGATGTCCGGCCTCTCTTTTTCTTCTCATGTAATTTGCTCTGTTGAAAGCAGTGAGTAAACATGATCTATGCATCATATTCATCTAGCTAAGTATTGCACAATGTGTGATGCGACTGAAGTTTTGATGAATGACATGCTCTTACCTACAGGTGCCATCCTGCACTTCTAGAGTTTGGTTAATGGTTTCCGTAGGAACGATTTTAACGACTACCGGTTGTTGCTTTACTTTCTCGTGTTTTCTGCTTCCTTATTTTATTCTACTTGTTTTCAGGTGTTCTCCGCCTTTGGGTTTGTTCACAAAATCGCTACCTTTGAGAAGGCTGCTGGGTTTCAGGTTATTTTGTAGTTGTAGAAGTCAATTTTTATGCAGTTTTCAGTAAAGTAATTGAGTGAAATCTATGACTTATGTAGGCGTTAATCCAGTTCACTGATTCTGAAACTGCCTCAGCAGCAAGAAATGCCTTGGATGGAAGAAGTATCCCAAGGTTTTGGTGTTCGGTTACTTCAGTTTTATCTCATTTTAGCAAAGATACTGATAGACTGTTTTACTTCCAGATACTTGCTTCCAGAACATGTCAACTCTTGCCATTTGCGAATTTCATATTCAGCTCACACTGATTTGAACATAAAGTTCCAGTCACATCGTAGCAGGTATATATATATAATATATGTGCATGTAAATTTTTTATGGTATCAATTATTGCCCCTTAAACTATACCTTTCTTAGCATACTAGAAATTTGATAGAGTTGGATATTGTGTCTTTTAGCTGATATTTTCTTAATTCCAACTCTTATACAGCTAAGAGAGCTCCCAAGGGTACAAACGCCTTAGTATTTTGTATTTATTCCATTCTCATTATGTCTATATGGTTCAATTGACAATTGGAATGCATTGTGCAAAACAGGTGGAGGACCTCATTCTAAATGCTTATCATATTGTTATAAACATCTGAACAAAGTTATCCATCTGATCTTTTTATAATAGTTTTAGAAATTTAACTGCATGATTAGATCTAAGCCGTGGGCCGGGATGGCCTAGGTTGACTTTTCAGAGCTGTATTGTTGATGAGCATGATCCTTCTGCATCTTCTCTGTTAGAATTTCATAGTGCAATTACAATGTGATTTTCTACTATTATTACCTGTCTGTAGACTTGATATAGTTAAAACTTGGATTCTTTTGCAAACAGCTGATAGATGTCCTGAGTATCTAGAATATATACTATTGCAATTGCTATGGATATGCAGAAGTTTTTGGCCAATCTTCTAAGTCAACAAGTTATGGTAGGGAGCACATTCCTCATATTTCAAAGCATGTACTTCATTTTCCTCCTCCATACAACTTTGACATTACCCATTGTAGGCCTAGAATAACTCGAGCAAGCCCGCCTTCTTGGCACCGGTTAGTCTCCTAGGGCTTCATGGAGTGTTTCTACAAGGACACTTGGAAGAAGTAATTTAAACAATTTGAAATTTATGTAAAAGAAAAAGGAAGTTACCATGAGACATCAACTTCTAAACTAAATAAAGCTATTAGAATATTGTAAATAAAATGATTATGATACCTCAAAGTTTCTTGTTTTTTTTTTTCCCTTTCATTGATATTACACCTCAACCTTTACCTTTCATTTTTCTCCTTATTTCGTCTCTCCTTGTTACATTAGGAGCTGTGCAGCATTACTGGAATGAATACCTGGTACGAGATAGTTCAATTTCTAAAAGATTATGGTTAAGACCGGGGGGGGGGTGTGTGTGTGTGTGTGTGTGTGTGTATATATATATATATATATATATATATATATATGAGTTGGGATTGTCATTCCTTCACTCTTTTGCGTAATGTGCTATAGAGATGAATGCAATTCCCTGTAGCAAATTGTATCATTTGACCTCTTTGTCTAGACTCTTTATAGTCTAGGGCAACTTAGAGGTCTTCCTTGGTTGCATGAGCTTAAACTGCAGCCCAAAAGGTAGGTCAACCTACCTGTCAACTGGCCACCTAGATTTTATGGCATTGTCCTCTCATTCAGCTACATTGGTTTGGAATTTGGCACCAACATAGAGAGTTGATGTTAGGTCGACAACCTGTCATAAACCTTTGTTAAACTTTGTATGAAACTTTCTTATGCTCGGTTCGACTGCTGCCTTCCCCCCACATCATCAATGTGATTAAGTTTCAACTGCTGCCTTCCCCCCACATGATCATAAGATATCCATGAATTCATAACCTGTCATAAAGCTTGTGCAGGTTCAACTGCTGCCTTCCCCCCACATGATGCCATCTCAATTAAACAATACTCCAAAAATCTTCATCCAAAAAATCAGCATATATCTAATTGCCGACAAGACTATAAACCAAACCCTAGCTCCATGTATATTACCCAGAAATGTAGATCCTACACAAAAGAATTATGCAAGTGAAAGTGAAAAAAAAGTCGGAGATAAAAAAGAAGGGGTGTTTGTTTTTTTCCACTTATAAGTGGTACCCCTTACAAGTGGAGCCACTTACAAGTGGTTCAAAATGCTTTTTGTTTTTGCCACTTATAAGTGATTCAAATGTTTGATATAATTTGAAAGTTCACCATTATACCATTGTGTTGAAAACATTTATATAATTGTTATAGCTTTTAGCTAAACAAAGTTGTGCATATGATGCCATCAAATTTATTCACATGGATATTTGATGCCATGGTAATATTGAAATTTAAATTATTAAACATACACAATGAAGAGGGAATGAGTTGTGGAGAGAGGAATTAGGTTTATTTTCTTCTTATAAGCTTGAGAGTATTTTAACCATTTAAAAAAATAGACGAGGACAAAACATACTTTTTACACTTTATAAGTATATATTCGTTTTTGAAGTGGCATTATGCCACTTCTAAACTTTGAGTCACTTACAAGTGGTTGCCACTTTTAAGTGGCAAAAAACAAACACTTATTTGCTGCGACTGCCACTTCTTGGGTTCTGACTGTATTTCCTGCCAATTTAATATTTGTGGCCACAAATGGTATTCTCTGACGATATGCATTATTTGGCTGTATTTAAGTAAAAAAAAAAACTTTTACCATCTCTCATCTGCCTGTATTTAAGAAAAATCGATTTTATTTTGTTCTCAAGATTCTGTAGTACAAATCCAACTGTTACTAAAGGTTTTATTCCTTGTTCAGGGACTACACTAATCCTTATTTACCTGTGAACCCTTCTGCAATTGAGGGAACTTTACAGGTGAGCTCCTATATACCAAAGCTATCTTCTTCAGGATTTCTTCGGTATCTAAAAAGAAATTTATTGATTTCCAGCCTGCAGTAGGTCCTGATGGAAAGAGGAAAGAGCCTGAGAGTAATGTGCTTCTAGCTTCCATAGAGAATATGCAATATGCTGTTACCATTGACACTATTCACACCGTAAGCTGTCCATCACTGGCTCTTGTTTTATATCCAATTCCAACTTAATGATTTTTATGGTGCTAATTTCAGGTGTTTTCAGCTTTTGGCACTGTTCAGAAAATTGCAATATTTGAGAAGAACGTTGGAATGCAGGCTCTTGTTCAGTACCCTGGTAGGCAAAGAGTTCAGTTCTGTGTTATCATAATCTTTAGTTCTGCTTAAGGCCTCCTTCTATTTACATTTTCTCCTACCTGCACATGTTTTTATTTTGGCTTCTTTTAGAATTTTGTTGCAGTTGTTATTAATGTGAAGTTATTTGCAAAAAGAGAATGTCCATAATATATATATGAAAGCCTTCCTTTCTTTTAAGCAAGTATCAGCGTTTATAAACTGTGTTAACTTTATATTTGTAATATCTGGAGTTTCTCAACGTAAGCACATGCATACTGATAGGACAACCTGATGTATTACTGATCAACTTATGGGTATGATACAACATGATGTAGGCACAGTGGCAGGCATGTTAGTGGTCTTGGAACCCAGGAACTTGTTGAATCGATATTGTATTTCTTAATGCCCATGTCGTATCTTTGAGTGTTACAACACCATTTTTGGACTGTCTGCCTTGCTAGCTAACGATCTCATAATATGTGAAATACATCACTTGATGAAACCTTGATTTCTCTGATAGTATCAATATATATCACTTACAGAATTGGGAAATATTGTGTTTGCTTATTGATTGGCCTATCTTTGATGGTGGTTGGTCTTACTCCTAGACAGTTTTTAGTAATATGAAGTTTATGAACAATTTGCTTTTTACTTGTTTTGACTTCATGCCTCGAGTCTGGATGACAAGTTTATTGTTGAATGAAATTTTATTTCATTCCACTTATACTCTGATGGCTGTTACCTTATCATTTCATTTTTATGCCTTTGGTAGTGCGATAATTTGATAATGTGATGATGAATATGCTCTTTGAAATATTTTGAGTATTTTTTACTTCCAGATGTGACAACTGCTGCAGTTGCTAAAGAAGCTCTAGAGGGACATTGCATCTATGATGGTGGCTACTGTAAGCTTCATCTGTCATACTCTCGTCATACTGATCTGAATGTAAAGGTACAAATATTAGTTTTATCATGAAGTAAATAAAAGTGTAAACCTCTAACCGGAGCAATTTTCATTTTCAAGAATAAAAAAGGGGAAAGAAAGTTTTGTGCCTATATTTGAGAAAAAAGTAAAGAGTCAGTCTGCCATGATACATACCATAACAGTTCACCAATGTATGTTCCTTGGCACTGTTTTTTCGGTTTGCCTAGTGTTTTATCTGATACATGCACTGTATTTTTTTCTTCAGGCACACAGTGACAAGAGCAGGGATTACACCATACCTGACAATAGTCTCCCTGGTCTCCTAACGAGTCCACAAGTTCCTGGTGCTCCGACTGCTGCGCCTGCTTGGCAGAGTAATCCACAAGCTGTGTCCATGTTCCCTGGGAATGTTGGGCCTCAAACTCGTCCTGATGGCCAAATGGCTGCTTGGGACCCAAACATGCGTGGTGGCAGGTCGAGCTTTCCACCAGCTCCAGGCGCATACCCGAGCCAACCTTATGGGCCGTCATCCTCAATGCCTATGTATCCTACATCAGGTGCTCCTCCCCCTCCGTCTTATGGGGGAATGCAGTCGAATGCTCGACCTGCTGGTTCTCCATCAGTTGTTGGCCAGCCTCCAATGTATTACTAGTAGTAATATGCAGCTCTTTGAGATCTCTTTCGGTACTCATACTGATTTCAGATTTTAGAGAATGTACACCGCAAGTCACTCCAAGCCACCAATCTCTTTGCAGATGTTTCAGTGGACATGTACTCTCTTCTGTTATCGAGTGAAACAAGTTAGCCGGCCATAATTATTATTATTATTTTTTCGTATCGACCTTTCTCCTTGTAATGTGTATTCTTGTTCGGGGGCTTGGGAACACTCATGTTATGCTATAGAAGTCATTCTTCTACCCTCTGTTAAATGGAGAATTTTGTTATGTTGACTGTCTTTTTCTGCTAAATGAGTAAAAATTTAAAATTATGAAATTGAATTATAGGTGAAAGACTAGTCCAGAACTGTATCCAAATGCAAGGGAGGGTCAAGAAATTTTGTTACGGGGGCTCACAAATGGTTCTATTGACAACTACTATAGGTAATATACGTTTGGGACCATTATGGTATTTAATTAGACATTTAACATCACTTTATGTTCACTCACGACTGCAATGTTGGGAAATAATGCAGAAATATCGTTCCCCTGGAAGAAACTTGTCGAGGACCTGCACAATTCAGACACAATTCCAAAAAGTACACACTGAGCACAATGCAAACACAATTGATTTTTTTAATAGAAAATTTTGACACTCGGTCGGCTTCGAAGTTTGTTCAGTATGCTTTCAAAATGACACTCGGTCCTTCATCCCGTTGCTTGGGATAAGGAAAGTTGGTATTCGCCACAAAGTTGGAATTAGCCTAAGTCATAGGCGTCGTTCGCGTATATGCTTGATAAACATGCACGGTCCGTCGTCCAAGGCTTGACATAGCCTTCGCCTGTCTCATGGTTTAAGTCGTATTGCACGGCTTGTGGCTTAAGTCTAGGCACCCAAAGAGCTTGATTGTTCAAATCGAACGCGTGCACGGCACATTTTCAGGATGCGAAGCTTGGCGTAGCCTTTGCACGTCAAGTCGTTGACCGAATAAGTTAGACAAGAGTTTTGCTGGGCTATCGAAGTCATAGCAAGCACTATCCCCTGTTGTCTGCGGTTGTCAAGTCACATAGTCCCACGATCTCAAGTCATAGCTTATAAAGTATGTGACTTGAGCGATAGTGTCGCCTAGAGAATATGGTCTGTCTAAAGCACGAGCCACGGTTGGTTTAGGAAAAAACATGCCACGGACAAAGGAACACGTTATGTTCAAGTTAAGATGGAAGACTACTTAGTAGTCGTTCCCTGGATTTCAAAGGATAGAAGTTCACGCGACTGGTTGTTGCCGAGATCGGTCCCGCTACTTGGGAGTCTCGATAAGGAAGTACATGAGATCGGTCCCGCTACTTGGGAGTCTCGATAAGGAAGTACACGAGATCAGTCCCGCTACTTGGGAGTCTCGATAAAAAAGTTCACGAGATCGGTCCCGCTACTTGGGAGTCTCGATAAGGAAGTACACGAGATCGGTCCCGCTACTTGGGAGTCTCGATAAGGAAGTACACGTACGAGATCGGTCCCGCTACTTGGGAGTCTCGATAAGGAAGTTCACGAGATTGGTCCCGCTACTTGGGAGTCTCGATAGAAAGTTGGAAAGCATGGTCATGGTTAAGGAAGGACTTGGTAGATCAAGTTGAGTCTTGCATGGTCATTGGACAACTTGCGGGCAAGGTGAATTCCTCGAACGATCCTGTGGCGCCGGGTTCGTGTCAGCCTAGGAGGAATTGCAGATATTGTACGGCCTTCATCGACGGTACGACTCGATTGAAGTGAACCGTTACAATATAGGCTGCGGGTCATTCGATGGGAGCTCGTACCTCGCATGCGAATGGTCACTGTATGCAAAGATCCAGTATAGCTTGACATTGCTAGTAACCGCTCATATATATATGTCGGCATAAGAGCGGCTATCTGCATGTATGCCTTTGGATTGCGTCGAGTACTAGCACGTTACGAGTTAGGTTAACAAGGTATAATTATAGCAAGCGCTAACATTGAATCGGCGCGGGCTAGGTATGCACGGTTGTAGCACCATTCTGGAGCATAATATTTGGCTATAGCAAGGACACGTGCTTCGGAATAAATGTGGCATCGTCATCGAGTCATCTTGAGTTAAGTCAGGAAGGGCCGTAAGGCAAGTTGGTTAAGTCTGGTTGATCCTTGGGAGGCACGACCTCGATCTTAAGGCACGATCAAGTCTAGTGGCACGACCAGTACGAGTCGTCCCCTTGACGTCATTGGCACGGGAATGGTCTAGAGGCACATAAAAATAAGTGAAAGTACAATTGATTTTTTTTAATAGAAAATTTTGACATGTAAATCACGGGAGATTGGAGTATAATCCGAAAAGTCTCTACTAGAGGATTAAAGAAAGTACACCAACTCCTTTACAAACTTCTCTACCCATCTAACACAGATCATCACAATATTTCAAATAGATGAAAATATATTACAATAAAAATATAGAGTTATCAAAAACAAGAAGACGAGGACAAAGTAATGTAGAACTCCTCGAAGCGATCCTTCTCTCCAAATCAACCATAGATATCTGAATCCTTGTTCTTCTCCTTAGAAAGTTGCACCAATGAGAAATTATCTCCTTCATAAGTAATTTGTTGGGATTAGTGAAACTCCTATTTAAGTCACCATAATCTCGAGATAATCTGTACCGTTGATCACGATCCATCGGTGTTGATTAAACACCCGAATTGAACCTTCAGCCCCAACGACGGTATGCTAGCGGGATACCGTGCGCCATGTGGTTCTGGAGGAGGAGCAACGGCGGCGGTGATATACCGCCATAATATTTTGTTATAATTGAATCCATTAGCGGCATACCGACCGTGTGTCATTCCCTTTGATACTGTTTTGCACATACTCTGATACTAGCTCGATTCTAGTCATCCTTGTCGCCGCCATCGACCTACCGAGCTTCTCCGATACGCAGATATTGCTGGACTCAGGATGTTTCATATAGGTGTCATGACCCGATCCCAATATAATGGGTCCAGTCGGATCATGTCCAGCCTGCACCGTTGTGAGACGGCGACAGTAAGCTGTATCAAGCAGTGAACACAAGCAGTACAAATGTCTAAACGAAAAATAAAATATTTTATTAAACATTCTGAAGTACAACTAAAGTCGAAAATAAAAATGAAGAAAAAGCAAAAGTATTCAACATCACAAAGGTTTGTTTATTACAACTTTAGAAAAAGTGAACTAATCAGAAAAGGGTGCAGTTAGGACTCCTGGTTCCTCTGCCCTGGTTCAGCTAAGTCCTCAGAACCCAAGTCGGGCCCATAATAGGAAGTGTAAGCCAGCTCATCATCGTCGCAGTCACCTAAATATGTTGTCTCCAGTCAGGAGGGAGCAAGACACACAAATCTATTCCATCATTTTATTCAATAATTAAAAGACGAGACAAGAAACAGTTTATAATGGAAATATGATTTTCTAAATAATAATAATAAAACAGTTATGCAGTAAAAACTCTGAAAAATGGAATGATGCAATCTAGCTACAGTAGTGTTTAAAGCACGTAACAGCCTGTGGCCGGCTAAGGTTGGAGGCAATAAGTGTTCTAATGAACACGGTCCGGCTTCGGCCCAAGTGAGTTGGGCTTTCGCTATCCACAGTGATTCAGTAAGGGACTTTGACCACAGGTGTTAACGTTACCCCCCCAATCCCCGAGTCAATGATTTAGTAAGCAGTCGAGTCAATGATTCAGTAAGCAATCAAGTCAATGATTCAGTAAAGCAGTCGATATGATCCGAGTAGGATCCCGTGAGTCAGGTGTCGATACAGTAACTCTATCATGCAATGGAATTAATTATCAATTAAAACACGGGTTTAGATAAGTATGACTTGCCTTGGTTCTCCGAATGATGTAGACGGGAGCACAACACGGATCTGACATAAGTTCTGAATCCTACATTAATAATAATCTGTCCTTAGACCTTATTCCAAAGATTGGCTAATAAAGCCACTAAATGCAACTACGTTAATTATAAACATTGCCATTTTATTAGAGAAAATAATAATTTAATTATGTAATATTTTGGTAAAACTATTTTATTAGTATTTTAAAAATATGGCAGAAAATAATATATTTTGGAATATATTCAAAATAGTAGCAGTTTTTATCGTGATTTATTTTAATAGAAAATATTGCGTAAACTCGGAATATTCAAAATCTAATTTAATATTTTTCTAAATAAACTTTACAAAATATTTTACTAATACTATTTCTTTAGTAAAGAATAATCATTTTTAATAATAAAAATACGTAAAACATTATTGTAGTAAACATTACGATTTTATTAGAAAATATGTTATTATCTCTAGTCTTTTATTTCCATAAACTTTATTAACAGAAATAATGGTTAAAATACGAAAATAAACATTTTTACCTAAAAACATAAATATAGAGTTTTTGGCCTAAAAAAATACCATTTCCTATATTAACATATATTTTGCTATATAATTAATATTTTGAGACTACATTTAATAATAATAATTATAAAATTATGGCAAAAGTGATATAATCGTTGAAATAACGTTAATTCAACGTTATTCATAATTAAACTTAGATGATAACTCTAAATTCTATTAAGCTAACTAATTGAGATTAACCATCTAATTAAACGCTAACAAAATTATTACCGAATCTAAAATAGGAAACAGAAATGGTTATGTGAATTAACAGAAGGTTGCGCGGTTTACCGAAGGCTGTGACGGAGCACCGAGGGGATGCCTCGGACTCGAAATGCACGCGGGAACGGGCACGGATACGGACACGTGCACGCGGACGGCACGGGGACGTGCGCGGGAAGGGCTGGCGGCGCGGGTTCTTGCGCGGGGCGCTGTCGCGGGAGCGACGCGGGGATGGGCTTGGAAGGTGGGGGGAGAGGGGTCTGGATCCGGAGAGGACGACGAGACGAATGCGACGCTGGTCTCGGATTTGGATTTGGTGGAGGAAAGAGGAAGTTATGGAGTTTTTGGTGAAAAATAGAGTTGGGAATGTTCTGTGAAATTTTTGGAGCTTCTGGTGTGTTTACGTACGGGAGAGGAGGGTGAGCGGAGTGGGGCATGGAGAGATAGGATCTGGGCTGAGGAATATGGTCGTGGGGTTGAATGGGTGAGCTGGGGTTTGGGTTATTGGGTTTAAGTACTGGGCTTAGATTGTGGGTTTGGCATTTGGGCTCACCAAAAAAAATAAAATAATAGAGCATGCATATTAATTAACTATAAAAATCATGGACTTCACAACCTTCCCTCCTTAGAAAATTTCGTCCTCGAAATTTCAAGGTGAGGGCCGGGTACAATCATGCAATCATGTCTCAAAGCAGTCAGGGTATTCTTCCTCAACAGCCTTATGCCTAACTAGGCTAACTGTCTTATAGCAAATTCATCTAGTGCAATATCTTCATCAATCTTATCCATTATTCTCAAATGACATTCTTCCCTCTTTAGAAACACAGTCACTATCCACAATTATGGATTTCTGCTTTCCTCTCTGAATTGTCAATTACCGTCATAATCTTGAAAATTTTTGTCTTCCCACCTTTTCTTACTAATCACATATAATATTTTCCGCTGTATGTTTGTACTCACTTCAGCTTGCTAATATATATGCAAAATTTAACTCTATGTCATACCACTACATGTGTTCCAATCATGTTCTTATACATCTTATTCATTCTTGACCAAAATATCATAATTTGGTACACTCCATCTTGTCGTAATACTCTAGTATCAAGCCTCAGTAACCCAATATCACATTTAAAATCCAACATCACGCTTCTATACTCCAATTTGTCATGATTAGTAAAAAAAATTATCATTCCTTACTCATATGTGACCAATCTGTAATTTATTTAGACGTCCATTTTCATCAACATATATATATCTTGATTCCATATCCTCATTTACATATTTGATCCTGAATTCTCAATAAAATTTAATTATCCTGTTTAAGCTCTCGAATCCTTCATCCTGATTTTACTGTATCATTTTGACCAAACTTTTTCTCTGTCAAAAATATATCTTATTACATCTCCCAACCTTGTATTATTTACAAACCTTCTATCTCTGATTTCTGATTTGTAATCTTTTGCACCCTTCAATTCATACGATTGCCATCCTTAATTAGTCACACCTTGTCACGATCCGTTACCCAAATTGTTGGGCCGGGCCGAGCCATGTCCAGCCTATGCTTTGTTAAAGCGTAGTAAGCTGTTCTAAGAATAGACAATAAAGTATCTAAGCAGCTAACAGTTCTAAAATCATAATTAAAGGTTCATCACAACACAGCATCTATAAGCGAAGGTAAACAAGTACAGACTTAATAATACATAACCAAAGTATCTAACTGGAGACAAAGTCCAGTATCCAAATATAAGTACAGACCAAAGTCTAAGTCCCAAAACACAATAAAGATATCTAAGCAAGGTTCCCCGCTGGGGCCTCTTCTGGAGCTAAGGCCAGGTCCTCAATGCAGTACCATAACATGTAACACATAGCATTTCCTTCTCGAAAAGTAAACCTACAACGTTATCCTGTCAGGACGGGAGCAAGTACAACCTCTACAACTAAAGTACTGAACATATAATGAAAGAGATGTACAATAAGAAACATGGTGTGATAAGTCTATAAAACAGGAAATACTGGAAAACATGGCCTCATGGTACAACTGGGATCACAGTATCATAGTAACATAGGGAACATGGCATATCATGGTTTAATTGGTCATTTCTACAAATGACCACATATAGTTTAAAAGTTTAAAATCGTAGCATGTACATGAATCGGTCAATAGGTAGTAGGATGTACTGTGGTACATGTCAAGTTTTCTGGTATGCACATACGTGCACGAACGGCATCGGTGTATATCCATACACAAACGCGATATCAGAACATACGGCAAGGTCACATACAGAATGTCACCGAGCGCGGTAAGTACATACGGAGAAGGGGGTCATGTTCACGTACACTACTAACAGTTTTTCCTTAACCCGTTATTTAAACATGTGAGAGATACGAGAACAGTAAAAACATGTGGGAGATACACGAACGATATAAAACATGTGAGAGATACTGGGAGCAGTATAAGCATGGCAGGTACTGGGAGCAGTATGAAACATGTGAATACTCAGAGCAGTATATAGTATAGTGAAACATGTACTGAGAACCAGTATGTCACTTCCCGTTCCCAGAATGCGCATTTTAATACGTATATTGCTTGAACGTAATCATTTAGTATTTATCATGCATCATCCTGTATTTAAATTCCTATAATTCATTATCTGTATTTATCATGTTTTATATTAATTAATTATCTGCTCTTTAAATTTTTATGTTAATTAATTTTCTGCTCTTTAATTTTCATGTTAATTAATTTCTTGCAATTTTATGTCTGCAATTTTATTATCTGCATCTTATTCCCTGCTGTTATTTCCTGCTTTTAGTCTTGCTTATTGGGTTCGGCCATGGATGGGTTTCGGGTTCATGGTGGACAAATCCGGCCCATTACTCCCACCTACCACCCCTTTGCTACTTAAAGCTTCCTTCTTCTTCTCTCTCCTCATAACTTCATTCTCACCATTACTTCTTCTTCCTCCCATTACTCTCCACCACCTACCAGCAGCAGGAGAAGGCAAGTACAAACTTGCTTCTCAATCATCCATTTTTATGGATCATTACTCTTCCTCTCATGATCCTGAGAGAGTTTAGTGCTTGGCATATGTGATTTCTGTGGCTTATTTTCTCTAGATCTAAGTTTGTATTTTTCGGCTGTTCATGGGTTTTGGTCCACCAACTTAGCGTGTATTTCTGGCAGTGGAACGAAGGCTCCATAGGACTTGGAGTCCGGGAGATGTTGCACGCACACGTCCTTACGTGCTCGCGTAAAACATCAGCCCAGTCACGTACACGTTCTTACGTGTCTGCGTGTATTTTCAGTCACGCTAACGTTCTCAGGAGCGTGCGTGTATTTTTAGTCACGCACACGTCTCTGCGTGTCTGCGTGTATTTTTAGTCACGCACACGTCTCTGCGTGTCTGCGTGTATTTTTAGTCACGTACACGTCTCTGCGTGTCTTTTTAGTCACGCATACGTCTCTGCGTGTCTGCGTGTATTTTCAATCACGCTCACGTTCTCATGAGCGTGCGTGTATTTTCAGTCACGCTCACGTTCTCATGAGCGTGCGTGTATTTTCAGTCACGCACACATCCATGAGTGCGTGGATTTTTAGTCACGCACACGCCCACGAGTGCGTGCGTGGATTTCTTATCATTTTCCACACTCGCACTGTACATGCCATCAGGACCCATTTCCACGCTCACTTCGACTAGACTTGTTGGCGTGACTTTTGGCCTTAGCTTAGACTTGCTGGCGTGACTTTTAACCTGGGTGTTTTTAATTGTCCTATAACTTATTCATTTTATGATGGCATGATAATTCTTCTATTATATTCTTACGCCTTTGCGTGAATTTCTTGATAAATTATGACATGTTAATATAGTTAATATCGATTGCTGTGTAGAATATGTCATGTGTCTTGATTGATCCATGGATACCCAGATTGACTGGAACTTAACTCTGAAGAGTTACAGACTCGACCCCATGTAATACTAATTGACTTTCATGCCTTGATACCATTTATAATAATGGTTATCTTTACTAAAATTGATCATGCGTTCCTAGTTGGAACTAAAGAGACTGGCTAGTCGTCTTATTGAATGAAATGAATGAGACACGTTCATATTAATGAACTATTGTACTCGATTAGCCAATCCCGAATACTGGCATACAGGCACATGCAGGTTTCAAATTATTTATTTATCTATTTTACAAAAATAGCATGTGTACTTTATGGTCAAGGCATGATTACTCCGTGGTTAGATATGATTGTTGCTTCACGTTATGTAAAACCTACAACCTAGCCGCACGGGTATCGTTGTAGAGTTGTGCATATCGTACCCCGTACAAAAGTACTCATTGAATGACCATGATCCACGGCATGGAACTTCACTCAACGTAGAGACTATTAAGTTAAATAAAATAATGATGGCATGGAGAGAATGGATTCCCGAGTTCTTACATGGTAGCCCCCTTGGGACTATTAAGTACCCGACGGGCCGGCTGGTTCCCACAGATACTGTAAATCTGTCACACGGGCAGGGAACGGTATCTGCTTATATTATTGTACATGCTATAACGGCGGGCGTCCCGCTGGGACTCGTCTAACTACATGATTGGCGCAATTGATTGATTGGATAGACTAGCCTTGCTTGCACATAGTAAAAACTGAGGAATCCCTAATTTGCATATTTCTAGGATAACTTGGGACTCACAATAGCAAGCCGTAGTAGTTGATTGGCCGTTCAAGAGGATTTGTTTGTGTACTGTACCTACTCTGTTGCCTAACTGTGATGATCAGAATATCAGGACATGACGGGCTAACTTCTGTCCTTGTTTGGTTGGGAGGTTGGTTCGAAGTGTCGTGATGTTATGTGAATCCTAGTGGGGAGCAGAGATCTATTATTATATTCTCTTACTTACTGGTTTAGTCCTTCATATCGTGCTCCCTTGTGGTACTTGCTATTAGAGGTCTAACCTCTCTGGTTTTGCATGGCCAGATTTAGAGCCGGTCCCCGAGGATCCAGCTTACTTCTACCTCCAGGATGGTCAATACTAGGGGAATGATCGCAGGAGGACTCGAGTGGGTTTTCTTTACT
Organism: Iris pallida; assembly: GCA_029216955.1. Lineage (NCBI taxonomy): Eukaryota > Viridiplantae > Streptophyta > Magnoliopsida > Asparagales > Iridaceae > Iris > Iris pallida. Next base: position 23,143,859 of record JANAVB010030220.1, read on the forward strand.
TCACCGCTCGTTTTGTCATTTACTTTATACTTAGCCGTTTGGCACCGACATGTTAGTCGGATCGTCTTGTACTTACTTTGCATAATTATAATTAAGTCAGACTGCAGCTGATAACAATTGTGTATACTTTACTATACCATCTGGCTATGTTTTGTAAAGCCAGATCTCAAGAACATTTTGACTGAGCATCTGGGACGCCTTATTGCTTATTCTTACATGTTCTCTATTTCCTATTTCTTATTTGAATGATTGAGACAATAGATGTGAAATGACCATAGTAAGACCTTTATGTAGTATACACCCCCTCGTCTGGTTAGACAGCATTGATCGTATTATACGATATTCATTTACCCGTAATACGTAGCTGGCTGAGTCATTCCTCCGCTCTCCAGTATTCTGGTTCTGGGGCGTGACACAGTAAGAAGCATGTGAAGATATGATAACTGTCTTAAGCATGGTAGATACTGAAAGTAATACAACATGTGAAGATATAACTTGTTATCTCAAAGATCAGTATTTTAACAGGGTTAATACATGTTCTAGCATTAAAAGACAGTAAATGAGTTTGTAGATGTACTTACCTCGAGCAAAGCAAGAATACTAGTATGAAGATATAGATGTCCGGTGTTCTGTCAATAATGATACACAATCTCAGTTCTAAGCTATGTTCAATACTACACTAGTGGTGTGACACGACTCCTAACTGGATACTAGCCAAGTGGGAACCTAGCATAAAAAGTCTAATGTGAAGTGCCACTATACATAAACTAACTTCCTAGGGTCTTTACACTAGTGTAGGGTGAGGTCCAATACTACAATAACTCAAATCAACACAAAATAGTGAAAGTCGTAATTACTCAATAAATAAATTAAACTGTACACTAAGTTCCAACAATTTTAGAGATAGACAAAAAGCTTAAATATACATAAAGTAAAATACAAAAATGATCCTTGTTAATTATGAAAATTTATACTAATTTTTTTGGAATTTATAAACCTTCATAAATATTTATTAAAAATCAGCAAACATAAATATACTGAAAATGAGTTCTGTTTTCCCATTTTTATAAAATACCAAAAGTACTTATTAAATGCTAGAAAAATTATAATAAATTAGCTAAATTAACATAGTATTTAAATACAATTTTTTCCATATTTTTACAGTAATTAAAATATATATAAAAATTCAAAACCAGAAAGTAACAATTTCTAAAAATAAATAATTATAAATTAAGGAATGACTCATAAACAAAATCTACAGATGTTGTCGGAAGATAAAGTAAATATCACCAACGTATCCAGAACGGTCAAATCAGCTAGGATAGCCTACCCATAAGTCCAATTTGGACACAGGGCAAAACGATAATTTCGGACCAAAATGATGTCCGTCGTTGGACACACTTTGCACCGAAAAATGTGTCGGGATAGAAGTCTACAAAACCTAGCAAATTATATGTCCACGAATCCAGAATGATGATACGAACCCAACAGTATGTCCAAAATGGAATTCCGATGTGCCGATCTCAAAATGATACGTTGACGCGGACACTTGGTATCCGGTTTGTACCGAAATGCGTGCCGGAGCAAATGTCTTCAAAACTTAGCAAATTATATGTCAACGAGTCCAGAATGATGATACGAACTCAACGGTATATCCGGAATGGGATTCCGATGAGCCGATCTCAAAGTGACCCGTTGACTCGAAAAGTGGGAACCGCTTTGCACCGAAATGCGTGCCAGGGCCCACGTTCTCCAAATCAAGCAAATTTTATATGAAAACATGCCAGAACGACGCCACGAGTCTACTGGTGGTGTCAGAAATTGAATCCGGAGTCCCGGGTTCAAAAATGGAATTTTACAAGTGCAATTTAAAGAATTCGGACGGCCAACTTTGGCGTCAAATTCGACCAACCGAACGTGCTCAAAATGAAACGAAACCTAAAGGAGACAGGAAGATGGTTATACCAGCTGCGCACAGGAACTGGTAGCGCGCCAACCGGAGCTGCGACGGCGAAGTTACGAGCTGACAAAGTCGGCTCCACGAAACTGTCTAAAAACTGTTCGATTTAAAACGTCAACTTGGTGGCCAGTTTTGAGGTATCAAACGACATAATTAACGGACGAAAGTTGACAAGAATGAAGATGGATATATCGAGATTGCGACGGAGCAAAAATTTTGCCGATCCAACGGTCGGATTGACCAGAAAATCTGCACGAAGTCGCTGCAACGAAGCGCACTTTTCGAGTTCAAAACTCGCGCGCGTCGACGGGATCTCGTTCAAAACGCACGAATCGTGTGTTTCACACGTCGGGGAGGAGAGCGGTGACTACGGGGGCCCACCCGGGGGTGCGTCGGGCCAGGGGTGGCCGGCCACGGCGGCGCGACGACGTGTAATGCCTGTGGTTCGTATCACGTATTCTTGGAATACGTGTACGTATTTATTTGCATGATTTCCTGGCTTGGCATTTCCTTCTTGGCTTGGCCTATTCCTGGTTTGGGTTGGTTGGTTCGGCCTGGCTTGGTTTTGCTTGGGTTCATGATGAACCCTTGGTTGAACCCCCTACCTACCACCTCCATTTGTATTTATTAGCCCATTCTTTTCTCTTTCTTCATTAATCTCATCTTCTTCTTCCCCATTACTTCTTACCTACCAGAGAGAGAGAGTGAGCTCTAGGCAAGTGCAACTTGCTTCATGGTGGAACTTTGATTTTATTACTTCATTCTCTTCCTTACTATATTCTAAAGCACTTTAGTACTTGGCATTTTCACTTTCCATGGCTAGATTCTTGTAGATCTATGTTTATTTTATTTTCGGATTTCTTGGATTTTGATCTACTTAATCCTGCTATTTCTGAGTTTTGATGGTTCCATGTTGTAGAGAATCTCGTTCTACCCCATTTTGACCTATGGAAGTTCGGATTTGGGCTCCAGATGAAGATTTCATGGAGCTTGGAAGCTTGGGTTCATGGTGTTCTTCTTCTCTGAAATTTGGAGAAGAAGAACAGTGCTTGACTTGACCGCATGGCAATTCATACGGCAAGTGATTCAGCCGCATGAGACTTTCAGCCGCAGGGACTGAGTCTCATTCTTAAAACCGCATGAGGCCCTTGCTTCCCAGCCGCATAAGTCTGCCTTCATCCTTGGCCGCATGAATATGAATTGAACCTGACCGCATGAGTCCTCAGTTCCTTCTTGTCGCATGGAGTCCCACTTGCCTTCAGCCGCATATGCGCCTATCTCCTTGAGCTGCATGAACTCTAGTACTTGCGGACCGCATAGGCTTGGTTCCCCGCTAGCCGCATGTGCCCCTACCCCGAGAGCCGCATGAGTCCAATTCATCCTGGCCGCATGGAGCCTTCCTTCCTGCTTGCCGCATGGGAGCTAGTCCTACTCCCAGCCGCATAGGTTCCTGCCCCTTCAGCCGCATATGTACCTTTTACTCTCAGCCGCATATGTACCTTTCACTCTCAGCCGCATAGCAGCCATGTTGACTTAACCGCATGCCCCTCCTTCTATACCCAGTCGCATGAACTCGACACTTCCGCTGGCCGCATGAGGCCCAACGTCTTGGAGCCGCATGCGCCCTTGCACTTCCAGCTGCATGTGCCCCCTTGTCTTGGCCGCATGTGATTCAGTGACCCTGGCCGCATGCGCCCTCCTAATTGGGCCGTATGATTCTACCCTTTCCTGACCGCATATGACTTAGCCGCATGGCTTTTCTATGGCCCTGTATATTGATATTTTATTAGATATTTTACGTCCATTTTATATCCTCACGCCTTTTGTCATGAACTTGATAATCATGGATTTGTTTAATATGTTTGGAATGGTACCTGAGCATGACATGATAGTGACCCGTAGTGGTGCACTTTTGACAAGAAAACCTGACATGACCTGATAGTGGCCCGTCGTGGCGCACTCCTGACAAGAACACTTGACATGATAATCTGACATGATATATCTTGAGAAGCTGTTGCGACGGCTACCTGACATGACATGACCTGAATAATTACCCGGACACCGTGGGCGATTGTGCTTGTACTAATAAACCAGTCCTGTCTTGCATCATGTCTAGGGAGGGAGCTCCTGAGTACCACGGTCAGGAGTACCTATTGAAATGGACTAAGGTTAATAACTAGATTAACACATTAGTCATGAAGAGATTTCCTAGCTACAGGCAATCCCGTTACCTGGGCGCGCCTGGGATCTGTAGCCTGCCGTCGAGTAGGGCACATTTCCAGCACACTGTCATGTGTTGCACCTTTCACGCTACTTAAGGGTACATACGTTTCCTGGACGGTGTATCCACCTGAATTCAACCCTAATCTTTCGACCTGGGTAACCTGGATGGTCTGCAGGGCTTGTGGCTGTGGAATAATCTCACTGCATCTTGTTAGTAATTAGGCTTGTGACAACCCTAGTTAGTTAAAGTATCAAGCCGTAGTTCTTGCTTGGCCGTGAAATGATTGGATGGAGTCTAACCAGTCTAGTCTTGTCCTGATCCTGTTCCAGATTATTGAATGACCAGAATACTTGTATTTATTTTACCGATAAATGGTGAGAAACCAAGCTCCGTTCAGACGAAGGGTTACAACCCCGGTCCTTGTTTGGTTTACGGGTTGTAACCGGGTTATCTGAATAGTTCCAAGGTTATCTCGTCGTATATCATCCTGATGTGTTTTCTTTATTTTCCAGTTCTTACTTTTATTTATATCTTGTGCTGATTGCTGGTTTTAGTTCCTAAGTGAAGCTTCCTTTGTGGCACTTGCTCTTTCTGGGGTCTGACCCAGCTGGTTTTGTGCGGCCAGATTTCGGAGCAGCTCCAGAGGATCCACCGCTTTTCCAGCCCGATGGTGAACACCAGACGTAACCCGGGCAACGAGTGGGTTTATTTTTGATCTCCCACTTTATTGTAAAGATATTCTTTCGAGGCGTTTAGCCGGCGAGCACCTGTTTAGCTCGATTGTACTTTACTTACTGTCTGCCTACGGGCTGTAACATGATTGACAGATCCTAGGGTTGATCATGTATGACTAAACTCTTGCTAGTCCTTATATTTTGTAACGACTAGCTTCATGATCAGCTGAATATGTAATATTTGGGACGCCTTATTATTGTATATTTAATGATCATACATCTTGTAACATTTACTTACTTGCTTGTGATTGAGACACTAGGCTTGTTCATGACCATAGGAGACTGTTGGCTTGTAGTAAACCCTCATGTATCTAGACAGCCGTGACCGTATAGCGAGATGAAATCCATTTCAATATACGTAGCTGGCTATGTCTGCCCCCGCTCTCCAGTATTCTGGTTCTGGGGCGTGACACGGTGCGCAACGGCGGCCCGCGCACGCGCGCACGTTGCGCTTGCTGCTGCTAGCCACTGCAGCTGCTGCTGGCCACTGCTGCTCCACCGCGCGGCGGCGCGGGAGCCGGCAGAGCACGGCAAGCGACGGCGGTGAGGACGGTACGGTGGTGGAGGAGGTGGTAATGGTGGGAGTGGTGGTTCGGGTGATGGTGAAGGTGGTGAGAAGTGGTGTTGATGGTGTTGCTTTTAAAGAAGAAGAAGTGAAGAAGAAGAAGAGAATGGAGGTGGTGGCTCTGATGGTGGTGGAGGTCGGCTGCCATGGGGGTGGGGAGTCGGCTGAAGCTTGGGGTGGGGGGGAGTGCATGCATGTGTAAGGAGAGAGACATAGATAGATAGATATTGTGTGTGTGTGTGTAAGTATATTAATATATATATAGAGAGAGTGAGAGAGAGAGTGGGATGTCGGTCCAGGGGGTGTTCTTGTGCTGGAGATAGGGATGGGGGGGAGTGTGTGAGTGTTTTAAGGAGGAGAGAGAGTGGGAGATATATATATATATATATATATATATATATATATATATATATATATATATATATATATATATATATATATTTGTAAAGTGGAGACAGAAGAAAAATAGATTTTTAAAATAAGAAAAATAGAAAAATTATGCAGGGTATTTGGACAGTCATGAAAGAAAAATATGGAGCTTGGGTTCGGGTTCGGTCGAGCCTGGTCGGGTCAAAATCGAACCGGGTGCAATAATTGAGTTAAAAATAGGGATTAATAATCATGGGAAAATAAATAATATGCAGGGACTCCAATAAATGGGACACAAGCGTCATGCGAGTAGTAGGCTTCATGTGGATCACGTCCATACTTTGGGTCGGCTAGGTTGGGTCGATGTCGGGTCCCGAAATTTAATTGGAAATTAAATCAGGTTTTACGGTAGAAAATAAATCGGCCTAAATTGACCCGGAAGTTGTGCGAAGGAAAGGGAGCACAAAATGGAGTGTCTGAGTGGGACACGAAGGTCATGGGTGAAGAGCGTCTCGAGTAGATCATCCATGAGAAGTTGGTTCTAAGAAAATGACTGGTCTGGTGCTCCTAAATTAAAAGTCACGGTGACGTGCAAACGAAGATCAAAAATAAAAGTGGGAATAATTATTCAATGATTAATTGGTCTAAATTGACTCAAAGTTGCGCGATACAAAAAAAGCACAAGGGAACGAGTTCAAGTGGGACACGATATATCAAAACGAAGATAATCTTGTCTACTTCAAAACTCGTGAAGAGAGTTTACAGAGATTGGTATCCCTGACGCTCCAGAAGTCAAAGCTACGGAAAGGTACATTAATGATCTAAACAATTAAATAATAAAATATTTATCGAAAAATAATTCATTAAGAAAAATAAAAATAAACCCTCAAATTCAGGGGGCTTACATCCTACCCACCTTACAAAAATTTCGTCCTCGAAATTAAAAATCATCCAACAGGTCAAACTATAACACGTAGCTGCTCTGGCTACGATACTCAAACTGCTATCCTTGTAATCATCTCTTGTTTCTCCTTACAATCTTTTTGGTTTAGGTTCAACAAAGTCCTTCTATCATAAACTACGTCATATATCCTTTAGAATCTTCCATACTATCATGAACATTTATGTATACCCTAAACTATAGGTCATTCTCTGGGTATGTTTATAAACCTAACAATACTTGATCATCATCCATATTTTCAACCTCAACTGTAAATACTTGATTTCCTTATCATATCCTAAGTATCCTTATTCTATCAATCCACAGGCCCTTTGCATTATTTGTCGTCAATCCTTTTCTACAGCTTCTCTTTGAAATCATACGTTCAATTCTTATTCTTGGCGTAGTCCTTCTTCTTTTACTCAACAAGTCCTCTGAATATAAATCATCGATTTCAAACTCCCGATTTTTTAATTACTAATGTACATATGTCTTTGTCTTGTTCCTTATCTTTTAACTGATATCTTTTCGATCTCGTATGCAATATTACATCCCATTCTAACTTATTCTATACCATTTAACATGTCGATCTACCCTCTAATCACATGTAATTAGCTATAGGTAACCAACCAAAATTCTACAAATGTTAAATCCTCAAACTGTTAAGCACAAGGTTCTAATCCTCAATCCATAGTCACAACAATATACGATCTCATTTCTCCATCTTAGATACCCTATCATCAAGTCATACTATCAATACAATCGTTCTTAATGGTTTCCAAGTCTACTACAGTCAGTCACTCATACTTGTCCTATAAGCTTAATCTAACCAATCCCTAGGAAAAGTATTTATCACAATCACACAATACATTTATAGCTATACTACAGAATCAGTCGACAAGGTTTGGCTATTTCGGTCATCCATCAAGTAGAAGGTAACAAGGTCTAAGACTGGATCAAGCAATCCATAACAGTGTCCAAACAAGTTGAAGGTCAAACAAAACAGAAAAAGTTTATCGGAATATCTCCAAGAATGGTACGAAGACAACGGGATACATAACGAGAAGAATTATCCAAGAGGTTAACGAAGAAGAGTTTAGTCAAGTCATGGGAAAGATGGAACACAAAAATAATTATGCCCAAAAGATAACATGAAAGCAATTCTATTGGAGAGTCCTAGAGAACCTATAATCCTAGTTGTAGATGTAGATAGAACAGAGTTAATCAAGACGGAGAAAAATGATGATAAGAATTTATTCTTGCTCATTCGGTCATAACAAAGTGAACCAAGTTGAGATATGATCTGATAACCATACACGTCTTCCTGAAATCATGTTGCCAGAATTCTCGTCCCACCAGTAAGCTTATATGCAATAAACGATAGAGTCATAACTATGGTATACACCCTATAGTCATATCATCTAGATTCCTTACCACGCCAACCGGTATGGCTGCAAGAAAATCTAAATTCTATGAATAGGATAGTATATCCAAAATCAGGCTCTATGTTTTTGTCATACCAGCTAATATGGCTGCGATAAATTCTAAACTCCATAAATAAAGCAGACGTTTACCTTATCAGGATATATCATAATTTAATCCACAAAATTTATCACGATGCAAGATCAAAGTCAACAACGAAAATCAGAAATTAAATTCAACAACGAATTTAGAGGAGAGCAAATAAAACAGGTGAAAACAGATTTCTAGGTAAGATTAGAGTGAATCCTCAGGGGTCATCCCAAGGGTACAAACTTGGTCTAAATTGACCCACTGAAATACAAACGATAGGCTAATTATAGCTAACGGTCCTATGCTGTGATGAGTTCTCCTATGTTGCAATTCTAGCATTCCTCTAGGTGTTCTAATTGTTGTCCTAGTGTTAACAAGTTGTCCTAGATCCTAATTGCAGGCATGCTTGGTACAATAACGTAACCAAACAACTTAAGTCGAGACCTGCATGGGCCGCCAAAAAAAATGTCACGACCCGTTACCCAAATTGTTGGGCCGGGCCGAGCCATGTCCAGCCTACGCTTGGTTAAAGCGTAGTAAGCTGTTCTAAGAATAGACAATAAAGTATCTAAGCAGCTAACAGTTCTAAAATCATAATTAAAGGTTCATCACAACACAGCATCTATAAGCGAAGGTAAACAAGTACAGACTTAATAATACATAACCAAAGTATCTAACTGGAGACAAAGTCCAGTATCCAAATATAAGTACAGACCAAAGTCTAAGTCCCAAAACACAAGAAAGATATCTAAGCAAGGTTCCCCGCTGGGGCCTCTTCTGGAGCTAAGGCCAGGTCCTCAATGCAGTACCATAACATGTAACACATAGCATTTCCTTCTCGAAAAGTAAACCCACAACATTATTCTGTCAGGACGGAAGCAAGTACAACCTCTACAACTAAAGTACTGAACATATAATGAAAGAGATGTACAATAAGAAACATGGTGTGATAAGTCTATAAAACAGGAAATACTGGAAAACATGGCCTCATGGTACAACTGGGATCACAGTATCATAGTAACATAGGGAACATGGCATATCGTGGTTTAATTGGTTATTTCTATAAATGACCACATATAGTTTAAAAGTTTAAAACCGTAGCATGTACGTGAATCGGTCAATAGGTAGTAGGATGTACTGTGGTACATGTCAAGTTTTCTGGTATGCACATACGTGCACGAACGGCATCGGTGTATATCCATACACAAACGCGATATCAGAACATACGGCAAGGTCACATACAGAATGTCACCGAACGCGGTAAGTACATACGGAGAAGGGGGTCATGTTCACGTACACTACTAACAGTTTCCCCTTAACCCGTTATTTAAACATGTGAGAGATACGAGAACAGTAAAAACATATGGGAGATACACGAACGATATAAAATATGTGAGAGATACTGGGAGCAGTATAAGCATGGCAGGTACTGGGAGCAGTATGAAACATGTGAATACTCAGAGCAGTATATAGTATAGTGAAACATGTACTGAGAACCAGTAAGAAGCATGTGAAGATATGATAACTGTCCTAAGCATGGCAGGTACTAAAAGTAATACAATATGTGAAGATATAACTTGTTATCTCAAGGATCAGTATTTTAACAGGGTTAATACATGTTCTAGCATTAAAAGACAGTAAATGAGTTTGTAGATGTACTTGCCTCGAGCAAAACAAGAATACTAGTACGAAGATATAGATGTCCCGTGTCCTGTCAATAATGATACACAATCTCAGTTCTAAGCTATGTTCAATACTACACTAGTGGTGTGACACGACTCCTAACTGGATACTAGCCAAGTGAGAACCTAGCATAAAAAGTCTAATGTGAAGTGCCACTATACATAAACTAACTTCCTAGGGTCTTTACACTAGTGTAGGGTGAGGTCCAATACTACAATAACTCAAATCAACACAAAATAGTGAAAGTCGTAATTACTCAATAAATAAATCAAACTGTACACTAAGTTCCAACAATTTTAGAGATAGACAAAAAGCTTAAATATACATAAAATAAAATACAAAAATGATCCTTGTTAATTATGTAAATTTATACTAATTTTTTTGGAATTTATAAACCTTCATAAATATTTATTAAAAATCAGCAAACATAAATATACAGAAAATGAGTTCTGTTTTCCCATTTTTATAAAATACCAAAAGTACTTATTAAATGCTGGAAAAATTATAATAAATTAGCTAAATTAACATAGTATTTAAATACAATTTTTTCTATATTTTTACAGCAATTAAAATATATATAAAAATTCAAAACCAGAAAGTAACAATTTCTAAAAAATAAATAATTATAAATTAAGGAATGACTCGTAAACAAAATCTACAGATGTTGTCGAAAGATAAAGTAAATATCACCAACGTGTCCAGAACAGTCAAATCAGCTAGGATAGCCTACCCATAAGTCCAATTTGGACACAGGGGCAAAACGGTAATTTTGGACTAAAATGATGTCCGCCGTTGGACACACTTTGTACCAAAAAATGTGTCAGAATAGAAGTCTACAAAACCGAGCAAATTATATGTCCACGAATCCAGAATGATGATACGAACCCAACGGCATGTCCAAAATGGAATTTCGATGTGCCGATCTCAAAATAATACGTTGACGCGGACACTTGGTATCCGGTTTGCACCGAAATATGTGCCGGAGCAAATGTCTTCAAAACTCAGCAAATTATATGTCAACGAGTCCAGAATGACGATACAAACTCAACGGTATATCCGGAATGGGATTCCGATGAGCCGATCTCAAAGTGACCCGTTGACTCGAAAAGTGGGACCCGCTTTGTACCGAAATGCGTGCCAGGGTCCACATTCTCCAAATCAAGCAAATTTTATATGAAAACATGCCAGAACGACGCCACGAGTCTACTGGTGGTGTCAAAAATTGAATCCGGAGTCCCGGGTTCAAAAATAGAATTTTACAAGTGCAATTTAAAGAATTCGGACGGCCAACTTTGGCGTCGAATTCGACCAACCGAACGTGCTCAAAATGAAACGAAACCTAAAGGAGACAGGAAGATGGTTATACCAGCTGCGCACAAGAACTGGTAACGCGCCAACCAGAGCTGCGACGGCGAAGTTACGAGCTGACGAAGTCGGTTCCACGAAACTGTCCAAAAATAGTTCAATTTAAAACGTCAAGTTGGTAGCCAGTTTTGAGGTATCAAACGACATAATTAACGGACGAAAATTGACAGAAGTAAAGATGGATATACCGAGATTGCGACGGAGCAAAAATTTTACCGATCCAACGGTCGGATTGACCAGAAAATCTACACTAAATCGCTGCGACGGAGCGCACTTTCCGAGTTCAAAACTCGCGCGCGCCGACGGGATCTCGTTCAAAATGCACGAATCGTGTGTTTCACACGTCGGGGAGGAGAGCGGTGACCACGGGGGCCCACTCGGGAGTGCCTCGGGCCAGGGGTGGCCGGCCATGGCGGCGGCGGCCCACGGTAGCGCCGTGCGACGGCACGGGAGCCGGCGGAGCACGGCGAACGGCGGCGGTGAGGACGGTATGGTGGTGGAGGAGGTGGTAATGGTGGGAGTGGTGGTTCAGGTGATGGTGAAGGTGGTGAGAAGTGGTGTTGATGGTGTTGCTTTTAAAGAAGAAGAAGTGAAGAAGAAGAAGAGAATGGAGGTGGTGGCTGTGATGGTGGTGGAGGTCGGCTGCCATGGGGGTGGGGAGTCGGCTGAAGCTTGGGGTGGGGGGGAGTGCATGTATGTGTAAGGAGAGAGAGATAGATAGATATTGTGTGTGTGTGTGTGTAAGTATATTAATATATATATAGAGAGAGTGAGAGAGAGAGTGGGATGTCGGTCCGGGGGGTGTTCTTGTGCTGGAGATAGGGATGGGGGGGAGTGTGTGAGTGTTTTAAGGAGGAGAGAGAGTAGAAGATATATATATATATATATATATATATATATATATATATATATATATATATATATATACATAGATATTTGTAAAATGGAGAGAGAAGAAAAATAGATTTTTAAAATAAGAAAAATAGAAAAATTATGCGGGGTATTTGGACAGTCATGAAAGAACAATATGGAGCTTGGGTTCGGGTTCGGTCGAGCCGGGTCGGGTCAAAATCGAACCGGGTGCAATAATTGAGTTAAAAATAGGGATTAATAATCATGGGAAAATAAATAATATGCAGGGACTCCAATAAATGGGACACAAGCGTCATGCGGGTAGTAGGCTTCATGTGGATCACGTCCATACTTTGGGTCGGCTAGGTTGGGTCGATGTCGGGTCCCGAAATTAAATTGGAAATTAAATCATATTTTACGGTAGAAAATAAATCGGCCTAAATTGACCCGGAAGTTGTGCGAAGGAAAGGGAGCACAAAATGGAGTGTCTGAGTGGGACACGAAGGTCATGGGTGAAGAGCGTCTCGAGTAGATCATCCATGAGAAGTTGGTTCTAAGAAAACGACTGGTCTGGTGCTCCTAAATTAAAAGTCACGGTGACGTGCAAACGAAGATCAAAAATAAAAGTGGGAATAATTATTCAATGATTAATTGGTCTAAATTGACTCGAAGTTGCGCGATACAAAAAGAGCACAAGGGAACGAGTTCAAGTGGGACACGATATATCAAAACGAAGATAATCTTGTCTACTTCAAAGCTTGTGAAGAGAGTTTACAAAGATTGGTATCCCTGACGCTCCAGAAGTCAAAGCTACGGAAAGGTACATTAATGATCTAAACAATTAAATAATAAAACATTTATCGAAAAATAATTCATTAAGAAAAATAAAAATAAACCCTGAAATTCAGGGGGCTTACACACCTTAAGTCCAATTTTTTTTTTGTTTCGGTCATCCTTTATATTTCTTCTGATTCATCATGCATATTCCTATAGTGCATCTCCCTGCTTATCATTTAACAATCTCTAATCTACAATATCAATTTGCTTGGTATTCACATCATTAATTATCCCTTCCTTGATTCAAATCACAAGTGTTCATGTTTATCTCATCTCTATCCCAAAACTCATGTACTCCATAAATCCTTGCTATAAATCATTCCAGATTTAATCATCAGACACGAACGGATTCTAGGCATGATCTCAAGGTACAATGATAAAATATAGGCACGATCAGAATTATCTATATATGATCTGAGATAGAGTTGGAATATTGTTGTGATCAAAATCATTTTAGGCACGATAAAAATCTAGGTACGATTAAAATATGATCATAAAATAGGGAAAAATCAAATGAGTCTCGGGAAACAGAAAATGCAAGAAAGAAATGAATGTGAACAGTTTATTGAAAAGGCAGAAAGTAATAGAATCTTCTGAGATCATGGACTAAAATTCCAAATCAAATTAGAATTGGGTATAAGGGTTTGTGACTCAGGAAAAAATCAACAAGTTGTATGATAGTAGGATAGCGAGGGTGATTAGAATAACAAAGCTATGGTAGAAATGTAATCAGATAGGATATTTTCATTGAGGACGTAGTAATGATCAAAGGAAATAGAGAGAATATCGTATCACTATTTCAAAGGTCAACAGATATAATATGCATGAAAAAAAACTTACAAGATAACCATCCTATTAATCCACATGCAAAAACCAATCTCTAACTCGCTAAACTAGCTGAACACCCAGTATCTACAGAAAACTAAGACAGTTGTCAAGGTATTAAAACTAAATCTATTTGGAATCATAAATCGTCTAAATCCATTTTTTCCATCCGTATGCCAAATGTATTTCAATTTCAAGTAGTTCTCTCGATCAAATCATTTTACGGATATCAATTTCCAATTGTCAGTCATTCTTCCAAAACTGACTACATCAAAGTTTACAATCTTCACTTGTCATAGTAAATCCTTAGAAAATTATTTAAAGTTGATCCATGATCTATATTCGAAAATTTTTAATTTTTGAAAATTAATTGACAAAATTATAATCACTAATCAAATTTTAATCTTTAACCATGCACCTATCAATCGTTCTCATCCAAACACATTAGCAAAAATATCACAAAATCTCAACCTTTCTTACCATAACTAATATGAGTCTCCAATGTCTGGTAGAAATTGTAAAACTAATTGCTCCTTTCCAAAGTTGCATGCCAATGGTCTTATCTCAATTTCTCACTACTTATTCCTTCTCTAGAACTTATCATTACATTGTTTGTGTTATTCCTTCTATGGTTATATTCGTCCCTTCTAGGTACAATAGTCATCTAATCATAAAAGTTGATTCCCGTCAAGTGTTCTTTTACTTGATCATCATATTCTCATATTTATATTTTATCCAAATTCACTTCCTCCATGGGGGAACCTTACCAAAACCTAGACTTTTCTCGCTAACTCTACCTACGACTTCCTCTATCTTCCATAACTCTTCCTTTAATCATAAAATTCAAAATCGTCAAAATACCTAAGGCTTCATCCAAAAGAATACCAAACTCTATTCTTCCAAAACTTAACTTCCATATGTTTGCCAAATTCTATCTCAATAATCTTGCATAATTTTATTCTAAAGTTGAAATCCTCAAAATTTCTTGATCCCTGAAATCCTATTATTTTATCCATGACGAGGTTTCATTTGTCAAAATTATTTCTTGGTCACCCATGATACCTATTTATGACCCCTCTTATCATAGTCTTCTCACATCTATCTAGAATTCTACTATAAAATTCTTAATCACAACTATATCCTAGATTTATAAAAAGAAGCATAGAATAATATGGTCAAATTAGTGTGACGAAAATGGTAATGGATTTAACATAAATTAATACAGGAACAAGTCACAGAAAAGTAGGATATCTTGTGAATAATACTGTTCTAGAATACATGTTCGATCTTCCTCGAAATTAACTGATTTTGGGAGGATGTATCTATGAAATCTCTTAACCCATTATCAGCCATATAATCTATTTAGATTTCCTATTTCCACCAACTCTAACATATTTGATCCAAATTTTAAATCTGAGCTTTTTTTTGTACAAGATTTTAATTCTAGCCCTTCCTTTAGTCTTACTTCATTCCTTGAATCCCTCGGATTCGACCAACCTTGACAATATTATTTCGTCCCCATTCTTTATTTTCTTGTCAATAGTATATAATATCACATTCACTTACCCTCGTAACACTTATAATTTCACAATCTTTATTTTCGAATTCTGATTTGATAAAATCTGTATCTCTCTAATTCATATCATTATTTGTCGATCATCATCCCCAATTAAATTTTTACCTTAAGTTCAACATTATCCGCCTATTCCCACTCGAGTCTCGACACAACTCCGTCCATTGAGGACAAACATATCGTAACAACATAATCATTTTTACGTAACCTATCGCAAGTCACCAACCGGCTTAACATGGCTATCGCTAAGTGGTATTCCATATACCACTCAGAAATCGAGCCCATCGTTATCGATACCGTACTTCACTATACTGACCGCATAATTGGTATTGCATATACCACTCGAAACCGAGTCATTACTCGACATTACACTCCGCATAGGTCCGACATCCATTTCAATTATCCCGTATGGCGATCTTTCCGATCCCAGCTCTAGCGTTTGCTTACTCGAGTTGACACAACAACTGAACCAACATGCCCTATCGTTCGCTCAAGTTCGACTTTTCATTCAAATCTAACCGTGTCTTAGCGATCATATCAATCACATACGCAACATTCGCTTACTCAAGGCTCAATGTGACATTCGGCCAACATACATGTTCGTCTACTCCACTCGACTTAGCGACCAACTCGACTCGTTACTATCGCATCCGCGATCTTCCAGTCTTACTCGTTGCAACCCGTGCAACAACTCATTCTCGATACTTAAGGTCTTTACTCAATCTCGCACAACATATCGCTATCCATCCGCATAGCCATACAACACACATCATACCATATCGACTCGTTGCACCGATGCAACGAATGATCCACGACTTGCTGCACTCCGTGCAACCAACGACACATAACCATTCTCATAGCCACATAATACGCATCGCCTCTGTCACGACCCGCACCCTTATGAGGGGCACGAGCACGTGGGTACGTCCAGCCTACGTCGCAGAATCGGTGGTAGAACGCTGTATATAACGTCTGTAAATACCTACGACTAACAGTTAAAATGTACCTGTACAGTATATACTCTCCGAATGGAGGTAACATATTAATACAGTCTCAATCACAGAATAAAACTAAGGTAGATAGCTCAGAGGAAAGACATATAATAGATGAAGAGTAAAATAAGTCCACAGTCTAATACAAGTCCAGATATATACAACATCCCAGAGTATCAAAATAGAATATAGAAACTACAGTCTCATAAGCTAGCTGGATCGCAGTCCAGTCAAACCTAGCTAACCTACACTACTCTGGAAGTACAAAATCTAGTGGCTCCACTATAAGGCCACGATCTAAGGCTACACCATCTGACTCGAGCCCATAATAGGTCGAGCAGTCCGCATCAGAATCATCTGTAATATATCATAACGGTATCCTGTCAGGAAAATGAGCAAGTACAAACACTAACAGCAGTTCCATGTGAATTGACAAGTTCTATAAGAGACAGTATAATGAACTACAAGACAAAGATATATGAAGACTTGGGAACCGTTCGGAAGCCGATTTACAACCCTTAAACCAAACAAGGACCGGGGTTGTAACTTTTCTCCCGAGCAGAACTTATTCTCCAATCAAGGTACAATGTAAGGTATATAGAGCATGTGAGTAACTGTATATCATGTATGGTGAGAAAGTACTGAATATAGAACAGAACATGATATATGACAAGAAAAGTAAATATAAATTGTGCCTCGAACATTATAGCCTAATGTGATCGGTATGGGTCAAGAATCAGGCTTCCAGTCGACCGGCTACAAGTACGTGGACTCGGCCCGGCCGGTATGGTAAGCTATGGAGCAAGTGGTAGCACAGGTCAGGCTATATCCATTGTGAGGTGAGGGTATAGCTATGATACAAGTAGTAACTCAAGGTGGGCATTGATCACACTATCTATAATATTCCCCATTCTCCGAATAGTATACGGATCCGGACATAGCACGTCATGACGCGGGATTCCCAAAGAGGGGAGCAAGTCCTCTTCAGGAATCGGCATCAATACAAGTACGAGAATCAAGAATAAGCAAGTACCAGTATCCCAAGAAATCCAGGAATGACATCTCATGACAGGAATCCGACAATACTAGTCTGTGAACTATCGTGTCTGAGAATCAAGTAAGACACTACGACTGAATCGGATATAGCAAATATCAAGATAATAAAAACTATCAGTGAATGTACTCGCCTGCTGTCCTGAGCTGTATGGTATATAAATGCTCAGAGCGGTATCAGAAGACCTAAATATGAGATACTGTAAGTTAATTTAGGTTTAAACAAGTTTAGGAATGATTTACAATGAATGATATGCAATCTAGGTCAAACTAGGTCTCACTGAGTCACACTAAGTCCTGTCAAGTCAATCTAGGTCAAATCAAGTTATATCAAGTCAACCTAAGCCTAACCAAGTCAATCCTAGGTCATACCAGTCATCACGGGTCAAAACAAGTCGAAGAAAGTCAAACGGGGTCAAGAGTTGGCTTACAGTTGACTTTTGTTCAACTGGTCAACTCTGGTCAACTCTGGTCAACTCTAGATCAACTCTGGGTCAATGGTGACTAATAGTTGACTTTTGGTCAACTACACAAGTCTAATGGAAATCGGGACTAATTTGGATAAAGTGTTGACCCATAGTTGACTTTTGGTCCAAAAAGTCAACCGTGGTCAACCGGGGCCAAGACTAGGTCTAGGCGACTATTTCTAACTATTACCAACCTCTACAGCCCATATCCAAGTCCATTTTGGACTTCGAAACTCATATCTTGGCCGTAGGCCAATATCCTATTTTACCCTTAAAAAGGGTAAAATTCTAGCTTCGGCAACTATCAAGTTAGCCTACCTACGCTTGATATTTTGACCCGATCTCCCTAGGGTAGTAAGGTACTAACCTATACATATAATATCTACCAAAAAAACTAGGTAACGTGGACATTCGGTCCATGATACGGCCCGTTGTCAAAATCTTGAATATTTCAAGATACGCACCGATACGGCGCGATACCGGCGCCCTACGACTCCGATTTCCACCTAGAAGCCTACCCGCAAAATCTAAATCACGTATTCATACCCCACGCCAAGTTTCAACTCAATCGGATACTCCGAGCTCCGTTTCGCCCTCTAACTTGGTTTTTCCCTTTTTCTATTATAGCATTTTCTCTTTTCTTCTAACTTCTTTCAATCTTTCCTTCTAACCTCTAATTCTTTCCTAACTTCTCATTCCATAATCTTCTTCTACTCTTCTCTACGATTCCAACCATATATAATACATATATATATATATCTATATATATACATATATACTTAGGTGAAAGGGGGGGTTTAGTAGGCTTGAAAGCCAAATAGGGGGGGGGGGGGGAGGAAATCCTGGCAGCAGCTGCTGCCAGGTAGCTGCTGCTACTGCTGCAGCAAAGCTGCTGCTGCTGCTGGGTTTCATCTTCTTCTTCATCTCCTTCTACTTCCCTATATATATACACTTCATATATATATCTATATATATATATATATATATATATATATATATATATATATATATATATATATATATATAACTAGATATCTATCTATAATCTATCTAGATATCTATCCATCCCTCTAAATATATATATAACACACACACATCCATATACACATATCCATATACACACATCCATGTATATATATAAATACACTCATATAACTATATATATATATATATATATATATATATATATATATATATATATATATATATATATATATATATATATATATATATATATATATATATATATATATATATATATATAAACACACACACACATCCTCACACAACACAAACACACACACACCACTCTCACAACACCACCATTCCCATGACACAAATATCACCCTCTTCTACACACACACAAATACATATATAAATACACACACACAAATACACATGTATATATATATATATATATATATATATATATATATATATATATATATCCCACTCTCAAAATGATTAAATCCTAATAAATCCTTAACCTATTTTTCTAGGAAAAATCTACAAATTTGTGGGCAAATGGAAGAGAATCTTCTCCTCTCCATTTAATGTGAATGAACTAAATGCAAAAGATGATTAAATGGAAAGATTAATGCATACCTATATTAGTAGGTTGGAGGAAGAAGAAAGCTTGAGAAGAAAATTAAATTTGGAAGAGAGAGAGAGTGTTTCTTAGTGGTGAAGGAAGAGGGGGGGGCCTATAGGTGGCCGGCCATGGCATGGTGAGGGTGTGGGTGAGGGGCACTTGTAATTACAAGTTTGCCCCTCCTTAAGCCAATGTTTAAATTAAATCCAAATTAGGTTTAGGAAGTTGCTAAAAATAAATAAAAATCATAATTAAACTAAATTACTCATGGGGAACTAATCCAAACTCTTAAACCCTAAAATTTAGTGTGGTGGGCCATGGTTAGCTAACAGGCTAAATACAGCTCAAGTCGAAATTCACCGGGGTCCCGAATTAACTCGAAATGCAATGAAATTCGAACCCGACTCCTATAATAATTAAATAATAATATTCATGAAATAAAATTCCCAAAAATATTATAAAATGGAAAATTACCATTTTACCCCTAGCTGGAAAAAGTGAGGGTGACAGCCTCACATATCGACCCGTTGCACTTCGTGCAACCAACAACACATATCTCCTCGCACTTCGTGCGACCAACAACACATAGCTCCTCGTATTTCGTGTGACCGACAACACATATCGTTGTACTTCATGCAACCAACATCACCATATTCGTTGCACTTCGTGCGACCAGTATTCCATAACTCGTTGTACTTCGTGCGACCAACATTCTCCGATGGCACCCAGAGATAGCGTGATAGTCACGACATACTTGTGGCAGACGTACGCACTTAATATAGACTTATTGTATGAAACATCGAATGTAGCATCGAACAGATCCATGAGCCATGCGGTTGCGAAAATAACTTAGAGTCAACTGAATTTCGATATCGAAGCAACTGAGGGTCAAAAAGATTCGTTCACGGTCCAGAGGATGGAACCGCTCTGATACCAACTTGTCACGTCCCGATCCGAGAAATCGCTCGTCCTCGCTAGATTTTTACCCGAATCATCGTCCTCGCTGGAGCGTGATGCCGCACAAGCCTGGAGTTACGCTCGTGCAAGGCAAGATAACGGTTCACATAGTGATTATCTCAAATTCGTAACATAAGCAGCGAAAGGAAACAAAGAATACAATAAGAATCTCTTTTATTCATAACGAACTGAAGGTTACAAGGCTCTGAATAGCCCAACTTAACATGCCAATTGGCTACAACGCTCATGATCTCTCTAGCTCACAAAGGATTACATTGTTCTATACATTATGCCTCTTTATAGCCAACAAGTAGTCTTCGGCCGTACATCTCCATGTCGCAAGTCCGAACGCCTATGCGGTAGCTCCTCTTGAACGCCAAGGACTCCATGCCTTGGCACGTCCAAGCCAAGCTCCGCCCCAAGCCGAATATACCTGAACCTGTAGGCAAACTAGTGGGAGATTAGTGCTTTCGTCCTCGCTTCGCACTGATCAAGACCCGCTCGCACCCAAACCAAACACTAAATATTTTTAGTGGAACATGCACCTTAAATGGTAATCTTTCTATTTAGCCTTAGGATCAGTTTCATGGCAATACTTAAACATAGTACTTTATCATAAATGTGTCCAATACCGTATCCCTGCGACAGATACAGTTAGACATAATATGAACATAAATATAGTGTTTGTGCGCATCTCCGTCCCATTTTCCTTAACCTGCACTAGTTAGAACTTACGTAAGAAACCATATAATTCACGCAACATTCCAATCATAAACTTAGACAGTGCATAAGGGTCGTAGGCCCTGCGCCTGCACCCAACTCTCATCTCAGCCCACCGGCCCTAACTATATGAAGGTCATGGTGTTTCGTACCGTAATGGACTTGGCATCTCCTATGTGTATGCCTACGATCGCTTCGATACGGGTTGCTAGCCCAATATCCGAAGGATCTCAAACTTACGGATATCATAGCTTATCACAGCACTGGACGATCGCAATCCGTCCGAATGTTGTGCACCATAAATACCACACATAATTCCCTCCTAGGCCGAACGGTCCCGGTGCCTCGGTCGTAACCATCCGAGGAAAGCCGCGCCCGTGCACGGGCCATCCGAGTCCATTGACCATGTAATATGTACCATAGTATACAAGTCATATCGTCCAACCAATCTCGTATTCCAT
Source organism: Iris pallida (assembly GCA_029216955.1). Taxonomy (NCBI): domain Eukaryota; kingdom Viridiplantae; phylum Streptophyta; class Magnoliopsida; order Asparagales; family Iridaceae; genus Iris; species Iris pallida. The sequence goes on from JANAVB010030220.1 coordinate 23,165,539, forward strand.
AAATATAGTCCCGCACCATAAACATATTCGTGTCTCATAAACATAATCCACCATCCATATGGGGAGCTCCATCTGCGTTATGCCCCAACACATCCATATTGATGTACGACGTCCAACGGCTTAGTCATCTTGTACTCATATTTAGCACGTACCATTCGTATGTTATTCTCATAACCTAGTTCCGTAATCACATAGTCATTTCGTAGCTTCCATGCACGAGGGCACGCTCAGCGCCGTAATCCATGTTCTACGCCTAGTGTTCAATATTCTCGGAGCCGTGCACATGATGCACATTTCAATATCGTCTTTCAATGTTCTACCATCATTGCCCTACCGCGACCCGCACACTTGATACACGTCGCTTCAATTGTTCAATGTTCAATGTTCTACCTTAGTGTTCAACGCATCCTTAGACCTTTTGTAATGCCTGTTGTTCGTATTACGTATTTAAGAATACGTGTACGTATTTTATCTCGTATTGGCCATGGTTTATCTTGGTTTGGGTTGGCTTGGATTGGTTCGGCTAGGCTTGATTAGCCTTGGTTCATCATGAACCAAGGGTGAACCCCCTACCTACCACAACCAACCCCATTTATTAACCTCTTCCCATTCTCTCTCCTCATTATTTCCTTTCTTTTTTATTACTCTCCACCACCAACCAAGAAAACCCTAGCCTAGGCAAGTACAATCTTGCTTCATGAAGAAACCCACCATTTTTATTGTTTTAACCTCTTCTTTGTAACTTTCTAATCCACTTTAGAACTTGTCATTTTCTATTTTGAAGCTTGGATTTTTGTAGATATAGAATTTAGTCATTTTCGGATTTTTATGGTTTTGATCTATTAAATTCCCTTGTTTTCAAGTTTTGATGGTTCCATGTGGTAGAGAATTTCCTTCTACCCAATTTTGACCTTTAGAAAGTTGGATTTGGACTTGTTTTGACCAAGTTATGGACTTTGGAAGCTTAGGGTTCAACCATGGAGTTCCTGCTGTTTGGAGAAGACAGTGAGCAGTGCGCGAACTTTTTAGCTTGCGTCACTGAGCTGTGCGCGCTCTTTAGCGCAGCGCAGTAGACCCCATACGCTGCCTTTTAGAAGCGTATGACTCGTATACGCTTACTTGTGTGACAAGGAGTCGTATGGAGTCCATACGCTGCCTTTTTGGAGCGTATGACTTGCATACTCTTACTTGGATAGCCATGAGTCGTATGGAGTCCATACGCTGCCTTTTGGAGGCGTATGACTCGCATACGCTCGCTTGTGTGACAAAGAGTCGTATGAAGTTCATACGCTGCCTTTTTGGAGCGTATGTCTTGCATACGCTCACTTGTGTGACAAGGGGTCGTATGGACCTCATACGCTGCCCTTTGTGAGCGTACGCTTACCTGAGCGTAGGCTTACCTGAGCGTAGGCTTACCTGAGCGTAGCTTGACTTGAGCGTAGCCTGACTTGAGCGTATGACTTTTGCACTGAGCGTATGGCCTTGGCTGACTTGGTCTTATGTCAGCATGTCACTTTGGTTTTATTTTCCTTAAGCTTGGCTCTTCTATAGCCCTGTATATTGATATTTTATTAGATATTTTACGCCCATTTTATATCCTTACGTCTTTTGTCATGAACTTGATAATCATGAATTTATTTAATAGGTTTGTTAATAATAATTGAACACGGCATGGCAGGACAAGCATACCTGACATAATTATCTCGAATTACTGTTGCGACGGCTAACGTGACATGACCCGACAAGAATGACTAACCTGGACACCGTGGATGATTGCGTTTGCACAATAAACCAGTATTATCTTGCATCATGTCTAGGATGGGATCCCTGAGTACCACGGTCAGGGATACCTACTGTAATTAACTAAGAGTAATAAACTAGAATAATTCAGTAGACATGAAGAGATTCCCAGCTACAGGCAATCCCGTTATCTGGGCGCATTAAGTGGACTTGTAGCCTACCGACGAGTAGGGCACACTTCCAGCACACAGTCATATGGTGCATCCTTCATAAATGGACATTCGACCTGGATAACTTGGATGGTCTGCAGGGCTTGTGGCTGTTGAAATAATCTCATTGCATCTTGCTAGTAACTAGGCCTGTGATAACCCTAGCTAATTAAAGTATCAAGCCGTACTTTTGATTGGCCGTGATTGATTGGATGAAGTTATTCCAGCTTAGTCTTATCCTGATCCTGTGCAAGATCATGACAAGACACGATTATTGATGCTTGCCTTAACAATAACGATCGGGGGGCCAGTTCTGTTCAGGCGAAGGGTTACAACCCCGGTCCTTGTTTGGTTTAAGGGTTGTAACCTGGCTCCCGGAGCAGTTCTGTGTCTTTCCTTCGGTTATTGTCTTATTTATGCCCCGTGCCATGCTTGTCATGTTCTATCTTACTTCAGCAACATGATTATCTATAATGGCCTTAACAATAAAGATCAGGAGTCCAGTTCTGTTCAGGCGAAGGATTACAACCCCGGTCCTTGTTTGGTTTTAAGGGTTGTAACCTGGCTTCCGGAGCAGTTCTGTGTCTTCTCTTCGTTTATTGTCTTATTACCTTATCCATAGTATTTAAGACGGATTTCCATTCAGGTGAAGGATTGCAACCTCAGTCCTTGTTTGGTTTAAGGGTTGTAGTCTGGCTACTTGAATGGTTTCCTCGTACTCAATTATTGTTGTTATTTCTGATAATTTAACTTTAATATTCCTTACTATATGCTGGTTTTAGTTTCTAAGTGAAGCCTCCTTTGTGGCACTTGCTCTTTCTGGGGTCTGACCCAGCTGGTTTTGTGTGGCCAAATATCGGAGCAGCTCCAGAGGATCCACCGATCTTCCAGCCAGATGGTGACCACTAGACGGAACCCTGGCAACGAGTGGGTTTCTTTTTGTCCTCCCACTTATTTGTAAAGATTATTTTTTTGAGGCGTTTAGCCGGCGAGCACGTGTTAGCTCGATTGCATCTTTATTTATTGTCTGTCTACGGGCTGTAACATGATTGACAGATCCTAGGGTTGATCATGTATGACTGAACTCTTGCTAGTCCTGGCATTTTGTACGACTAGCTTCATGATCATCCAATATGTAATGTATGGGATGCCTTGCTATTATATATTTGGTGCTCTGACATCTTGTAATTACTATTGCTTGCTTGTGATTGAGACAATAGGCTTGTTCATGACCTTAGGAGACTGCTGGCTTGTAGTTAAACCCTCATGTATCTAGACAGCCGTGACCATATAGTGAGATAGATTCCATTTCATATACGTAGCTGGCTATGTCTGCCCCCGCTCTCCAGTATTCTGGTTCTGGGGCATGACATGGTTTAAGTGGTGGCCCATGCAGGTCTTGTAAATCAAGATATGTGAGGGTTTACCGAATAGATGTCTCAATCAGTATTCGTCCTTGATCTCTGCTCGTATCTTCTGAATCCATGGATTCTTGTCCTGATCATATGCTTGTATCGTTGATCTGTCCTGGTCCTTCCTTATTGTTCCCTATGTCGTCTTCTTCAGCGGCATTGTTCGTGGTCCTACTGACCAGCAAGACGGAGCACCTCCCGCGGACCAGCAGCAACCTGGAGATCAAGCCCAGCATTCCGGAGTAGCCTCTAGAGTCGTGCCTTCTGGCGGAGAGCCACCAGTCCAGCCAGTTCAACCAGTAGAACATGATGACGGCACTTTGGTAGGACTCGTCAGGACCTTGATAGCTTCCCAAGACCGGCGTGGAGATGCCTTGCACCAGGCAGTGACGGATGCTTTGACCCGGGGTGGTCATCAGGGTAACAGCGCGGCCAACAGCTTCAAGTGTCTGAACCCTCCATTCTTCGACGGCAGCGAAGATGCGATCGCCGCGGATGCTTGGCTTCAGGATACCGAAGTGATTCTAGAAGCAGCCAGGACTCCAGAAAACGAGAAGGTGGTCGTAGTACGCCTGCAGTTGTTAGATCTTACCCGCAGTTGGTGGGCGGCGCAGGCCGAGGGATTAGTGGCACCTATTGCTTGGGCAGTGTTCAGAGAGAGATTCCAGACGAAGTATTTTGATGCTGTGGCTCGGTATGACTTGCAGACGAGGTTTACCAACCTAAAGCAAGGAGGCAGAACAGTCGATGGTTATGCATCTGAGTTTTCTAGACTCAGTAGGTTTGTCCCCACCTTGGTGGCAACCAAGTTTGATAGGGCCCAACGGTTCCAGCAGGGGCTGCATTTGGAGATTTTACTAGCAGTTGAGCAGTTCGAACACCAGACGTTCGATGCAGTATTGAGGGCGGCTAGGAGGCATGAGTACACCTCCCAGCGGATCGTGGATAGGACCGGAGGTAGGAAGCGGTCCCACAGTCAGATGCACCAATCATCAGCTCCAGCCCCGGCAGCTAGAGGTTTAACTATTGGAACTCTGAGGCGGGCGGCCTCGGTGACGTCGGTTCAGCATTCTACCCCGACGCACCCTCAGCAACAGAAGCAGAAGCAGTCTTCCGCAGTGGGATGTTCACACCACGGGAAGCCAGGGCATGTGGTGTCAGAGTGTCGCAGAGCACAGAGATTGTGCTTGGTTTGTGGTGCCCCGGACCACAGGGTTGGGAACTGCCCGAACAGGGGGAGTTCATCAGTTTCTCTGGTCCTTCAGTTAGAGGACCAGCGCCAGTCCAGCAGCAACATCAGTTGCAGTACCCGCTTCCGAGGCCATTGCTGACGCAGGCCCAGGCATTCCAGCAGCAGAGACCGCAGCAGTATGCTCAGGCCCAAGCCCTGATTCAGAGCAGGCAGAGGAATTTTCAGCAGAGGGGACCTGCCCCTAGAGGACATGGTCAAGTGCTGGCCTTAACCATGGGAGAAGAAGGAGTAACACCAGGTGAGGTAGTGGCAGGTACTATTCTCGTCAACATCTTTCCAGCTTCAGCTTTATTTGATTCTGGTGCATCGTATTCATTTATGTCTGCACGATTCGCGACACGGATATGATTGGAGCTCGAGTCGTTATCAGTAAGGCTCAATATACTCACTGGTAACGGACTTGTGGGAGTCGATAGAGTATTTTCCTCGTGTCGAATCGTAGTTAGCAGTAGAGAGTTTCCCGCTAGATTGATAGAATTCTCGATGGCCGATTATGATGTAGTCTTAGGGATGGATTGGTTGAGGGACCAGTATGCTAGGATAGACTGCCACATTGGCAGGGTTGTTTTTAGCATTCCAGGAGAGCCGGAGTTTTCTTTCTCTCGAGGCGAGGTTGAGCCTTCTCCTCCAGTATTGCGGATGGCAGTAGCAGCAGTTCAATTGCCCAGGATAGTGGATGAGTTCCCAGATGTTTTTTCAGAAGAGCTTCCAGGTATGCCGCCAGAGCGAAAGATTGAGTTCACCATAGACTTGATTCCCGGGACAGCCCCGGTGTCAGAGAGAGTCTACAGGATGGTGCCATCAGAGTTGGAGATCTTGTACAAGATGATTGAAGAGCTTAGAACCAAGGGATTCATTCGTGCTAGTGGATCGCCTTGGGGAGCCCCGATGCTTCTTGTGAAAAAGAAGGATGGTACGTCCATATTATGTGTAGATTATCGTACCTTGAACTCAGTGACAATCAAGAACAGATACCCTCTCCCGAGGATAGATGACTTGTTTGATCAACTTAAAGGGGCAGCTATATTCTCGAAGATTGACTTGCGCTCAGGATATCATCAGATCAGAGTCAGAGAGCAGGACATCCCGAAGACAGCTTTCAGATCGAGATACGGGCATTGGGAGTTCCTTGTTATGCCATTTGGAGCAACCAATGCACCGGCAGTATCATGGACCTCATGAATCGCATTTTCATGCCTTACTTGGATCAGTTTGTGATCGTATTCCTAGACGACATTCTGGTCTACAGTAAGAATGAGGCAGAGCATGAGCAGCATCTCAGGATTGTTCTTCAGATACTCAGGGAGCACCAGTTATATGCCAAGTTCAGTAAATGCGAGTTCTGGCTCGATCGCATTTCGTACTTGGGTCATATCATCACCAGAGGAGGAGTAGAAGTGGATCCCCAGAAGATCGTGGTCATTGAGTCATGGCCGGTGCCCAGCACAGTTGCAGAGGTTCGTAGTTTTCTTGGATTGGCCGGCTACTACCGGCGATTTTTTTCGAACTTCGCTCGGATCTCGGCGCCGCTGACCCAGTTGACCCGCAAGGATGCACAGTTTGCTTGGACAGCAGAGTGCCAGGAATCTTTTGAGAAGTTGAAGCGAGGCTTAATGATGGCTCCTATTCTCACGCTTCCTGATGGGACCGGAGGATTTTCGGTATACTGTGACGCTTCAGGCAGAGGTTTAGGATGTGTTCTGATGCAGCATGGGAAGGTAATAGCTTATGCATCACGGCAACTTCGTGATCATGAGAGGAATTACCCAACCCATGACTTGGAGCTGGCAGCAGTGGTGTTTGCACTCAAGTTGTGGAGGTACTATTTGTATGGAGATAGGGTGGAGATCTTCACCGACCACAAGAGCCTGAAATATGTTTTCACCCAGAAAGATCTTAACATGCGTCAGAGGAGATGGCTGGAGCTACTTGTGGATTATGATGTCAACCTGCAGTATCATCATGGAAAGGCCAATGTTGTTGCAGATGCATTGAGCAGGAGAGCGGGAGCTTATTTTCTAACAGCGCAACCAGAGCTGTTAGCAGATCTTCAGAAAATGGATATTGAAGTTGTTCTCCCTTCCAGTGTGGCCTTGATGGCCAGTATGCAAGTTCAGTCCACTATAGTCGAGAGGATCCGGATGGCGCAGTCGACAGATTCCAAGCTTCAGCGACTCAGAGCAGAGTGCGAGGCGGGACGAAGACCAGAGTTATGCATTCATGAGGATGGTACACTTCGATATGGTAAGCGTCTTTGTGTACCCAGCGGAGATATCTGGCAGGAGGTCATGGCAGAAGCTCATAGTTCGCAGTATTCCATCCATCCGGGCAGTACGAAGATGTACCGTGATATCCGGTAGCATTTCTGGTGGAATGGTATGAAGCGGGAGATAGCTCGGTTTGTCTCTCGGTGGTTGGTTTGCCAACAAGTTAAAGCTGAACATCAGAGACCGCCAGGACTGCTTCTGCCCTTGCCGATTCCAGAGTGGAAGTGGGAGCATGTGACCATAGATTTCGTGACTGGATTACCTAGATCCCCAGCTGGTAGAGATGCTATTTGGGTTATAGTTGACCGACTCACGAAAATGGCTCACTTTCTTCCATTCAGAGTTGGTCAGTCGACGGCTCAGCTAGCGACGATGTATCTTAGACAGATTGTCAGATTGTACGGTGTGCCAGTTAGCATCACCTCGGACCTAGATTCCAGATTTACATCGCACTTTTGGCGTAGCCTGCAGGTAAGTTTAGGGACTCATCTCCAGTTCAGTTCAGCATATCATCCGCAGACAGATGGTCAGTCAGAGCGTACGATCCAGACTCTTGAAGACATGTTGCGGTCTTGCACACTTGACTTCGGTGGTTCATGGGAAGATCACTTGCACCTGGTGGAATTCTCGTACAACAATAGTTTCCAGGCCAGTATCCAGATGGCCCCGTTTGAGGCGCTGTATGGCAGGAAGTGCAGATCCCCGCTATCCTGGGATGATGTTGGAGAAAGACAGATGCTTGGTCCAGAATTGATTGCTCAGACTATTGAAGTGGTCAGAAGGGTCAGAGATCATCTTCGAGTTGCCCAAGATCGCCAGCGTCATTGGGCCGATTCTCATCGACGCCCTCTCGAGTTTTCGGTCAGCGATCATGTATTCCTGAGGATTTCGCCCAACCGTGGCGTTATTCGTTTCGGCGTACGGGAAAAGCTTAGTCCTAGGTATATAGGGCCGTTCGATATCCTAGAGCGAGTAGGAGATGTATCCTATCGTCTCGCTCTTCCGCCATCGCTAAGCGAGGTGCATGACGTGTTCCATGTATCCCAATTACGATGGTATATCCCGGACCCGAGCCACATCTTGGATCATTCGGAATTGGTTGTTGGTACCAACCTTTCGTATGAGGAGAGGCCCGTGTCTATATTGGACCGGAGAGAGAAGATCCTCAAGAACAAGACTATCAAGTTAGTCCGAGTTGCTTGGGGTCATCACTCTTTGGGGGAGTCAACGTGGGAGCCTGAGGAAGATATCCGATCGCGGTATCCCGACTTGTTTGACTCATGAGGTATAATATCTTCCTTATGCCTCCTGTCTTCGATTCCTTGCTTGAATGAGTGATTGCTTGCCTAGTTATAGTTTGCATGTAATTAGTATAGCTTGTTCTAGTCTCTCTAACATCTTAATTAAATTCCGAGGACGAAATTCTTTTAAGGTGGGTAGAGTTGTAATGCATGTTGTTCGTATTACGTATTTAAGAATACGTGTACGTATTTTATCTCGTATTGGCCATGGTTCATCTTGGTTTGGGTTGGCTTGGATTGGTTCGGCTAGGCTTGATTAGCCTTGGTTCATCATGAACCAAGGGTGAACCCCCTACCTACCACAACCAACCCCATTTATTAACCTCTTCCCATTCTCTCTCCTCATTATTTTCTTTCTTCTTCATTACTCTCCACCACCAACCAAGAAAACCCTAGCCTAGGCAAGTACAATCTTGCTTCATGAAGAAACCCACCATTTTTATTGTTCTAACCTCTTCTTTGCAACTTTCTAATCCACTTTAGAACTTGTCATTTTCTATTTTGAAGCTTAGATTTTTGTAGATCTAAAATTTAGTCATTTTCGGATTTTTTATGGTTTTGATCTATTAAATTCCCTTGTTTTCAAGTTTTGATGGTTCCATGTGGTAAAGAATTTCCTTCTACCCAATTTTGACCTTTGGAAAGTTGGATTTGGACTTGTTTTGACCAAGTTATGGACTTTGGAAGCTTAGGGTTCAACCATGGAGTTCCTGCTGTTTGGAGAAGACAGTGAGCAGTGCGCGAGCTTTTTAGCTTGCGTCACTGAGCTGTGCGCGCTCTTTAGCGCAGCGCAGTAGACCCCATACGCTGTCTTTTGGAAGCGTATGACTCGCATACGCTTACTTGTGTGACAAGGAGTCGTATGGAGTCCATACGCTGCCTTTTTGGAGCGTATGACTTGCATACGCTCACTTGGATAGCCATGAGTCGTATGGAGTCCATACGCTGCCTTTTGGAGGCGTATGACTCGCATACGCTCGCTTGTGTGACAAGGAGTCGTATGAAGTTCATACGCTGCCTTTTTGGAGCGTATGTCTTGCATACGCTCACTTGTGTGACAAGGGGTCGTATGGACCTCATACGCTGCCTTTGTGAGCGTACGCTTACCTGAGCGTAGGCTTACCTGAGCGTAGGCTTACCTGAGCGTAGCTTGACTTGAGCGTAGCCTGACCTGAGCGTATGACTTTTGCACTGAGCGTATGGCCTTGGCTGACTTGGTCTTATGTCAGCATGTCACTTTGGTTTTATTTTCCTTAAGCTTGGCTCTTCTATAGCCCTGTATATTGATATTTTATTAGATATTTTACGCCCATTTTATATCCTTACGTCTTTTGTCATGAACTTGATAATCATGAATTTATTTAATAGGTTTGTTAATAATAATTGAACACGGCATGGCAGGACAAGCATACCTGACATAATTATCTCGAATTACTGTTGCGACGGCTAACGTGACATGACCCGACAAGAATGACTAACCTGGACACCGTGGATGATTGCGTTTGCACAATAAACCAGTATTATCTTGCATCATGTCTAGGATGGGATCCCTGAGTACCACGGTCAGGGATACCTACTGTAATTAACTAAGAGTAATAAACTAGAATAATTCAGTAGACATGAAGAGATTCCCAGCTACAGGCAATCCCGTTATCTGGGCGCATTAAGTGGACTTGTAGCCTACCGACGAGTAGGGCACACTTCCAGCACACAGTCATATGGTGCATCCTTCATAAATGGACATTCGACCTGGATAACTTGGATGGTCTGCAGGGCTTGTGGCTGTTGAAATAATCTCATTGCATCTTGCTAGTAACTAGGCCTGTGATAACCCTAGCTAATTAAAGTATCAAGCCGTACTTTTGATTGGCCGTGATTGATTGGATGAAGTTATTCCAGCTTAGTCTTATCCTGATCCTGTGCAAGATCGTGACAAGACACGATTATTGATGCTTGCCTTAACAATAACGATCGGGGGGCCAGTTCTGTTCAGGCGAAGGGTTACAACCCCGGTCCTTGTTTGGTTTAAGGGTTGTAACCTGGCTCCCGGAGCAGTTCTGTGTCTTTCCTTCGGTTATTGTCTTATTTGTGCCCCGTGCCATGCTTGTCATGTTCTATCTTACTTCAGCAACATGATTATCTATAATGGCCTTAACAATAAAGATCAGGAGTCCAGTTCTGTTCAGGCGAAGGATTACAACCCCGGTCCTTGTTTGGTTTTAAGGGTTGTAACCTGGCTTCCGGAGCAGTTCTGTGTCTTCTCTTCGTTTATTGTCTTATTACCTTATCCATAATATTTAAGACGGATTTCCATTCAGGTGAAGGATTGCAACCTCAGTCCTTGTTTGGTTTAAGGGTTGTAGTCTGGCTACTTGAATGGTTTCCTCGTACTCAATTATTGTTGTTATTTCTGATAATTTAACTTTAATATTCCTTACTATATGCTGGTTTTAGTTTCTAAGTGAAGCCTCCTTTGTGGCACTTGCTCTTTCTGGGGTCTGACCAGCTGGTTTTGTGTGGCCAGATATCGGAGCAGCTCCAGAGGATCCACCGATCTTCCAGCCAGATGGTGACCACTAGACGGAACCCTGGCAACGAGTGGGTTTCTTTTTGTCCTCCCACTTATTTGTAAAAATTATTCTTTTGAGGCGTTTAGCCGGCGAGCACGTGTTAGCTCGATTGCATCTTTATTTATTGTCTGCCTACGGGCTGTAACATGATTGACAGATCCTAGGGTTGATCATGTATGACTGAACTCTTGCTAGTCCTGGCATTTTGTACGACTAGCTTCATGATCATCCAATATGTAATGTATGGGACGCCTTGCTATTATATATTTGGTGCTCTGACATCTTGTAATTACTATTGCTTGCTTGTGATTGAGACAATAGGCTTGTTCATGACCTTAGGAGACTGCTGGCTTGTAGTTAAATCCTCATGTATCTAGACAGCCGTGACCGTATAGTGAGATGGATTCCATTTCATATACGTAGCTGGCTATGTCTGCCCCCGCTCTTCAGTATTCTGGTTCTGGGGCGTGACACCTTTCGTCGCCGAGCCATGCTCGCTAACTCGATAATCATCTTACGTATACAATGATATCTTTTATTAGACGTGAAGGAATAGGGAGAGAGAGTCAAGAACCCGCCCACCTTAAGCCGATACGCCTTATCGTTTCGCCGAGCTGAAGCGGCTCGCTTCCATAACCTGGTCGCATAGCTAACTCTCAGACTTAGCCATTCTTTTGAATACTCCGTTGATTTGGCCTATCGCGCCCATGCCACAATTTGTTACAAGGCCACAATTTGGTTCCGCGGATACTTCACTGCATAAGGCAAAATGCCGACCTCTTATCGTCCAGCGTAAAAGCATAGCCTGTACACCAGATCAACTAAAGTCAGAACTTGCTCAAACGAGACTTATCCTTTGCATCGATTCAATTCATATATTCCAATCGACTTAAAGCTTACCTTTGGCCAACGTAACTCTAGCATCGATTCGCTTCGATACTTCATCGGGTCAACGCAACTCTTCGAGTCAACGACTCATCGTAATGTACCGTGCGGAGCGGGACATTACATAATATACCACTCAAAATCAGGTTCGTCCTCGAACCGAAACTAACACTTAATCCAAGTGCTTCGCTAGATCGTTTCACGATCTCGTGCTACTATCATTGGAATCATACAACTTAGTTTGGATCATACACATATTTTAGGTGTCCCACCAATATATGCATTTCAGCCAAGCTTAATTGTAGGATATCGGGACAACTAACAAGCTTAACTTAAATCCTCAAGCACCAATCAGTCCGTACTTGACTTAGTCATATCTTAGCGCATATTCCCAAAGTACTCCTCGTATGTGTATTCCATAACATGCGATCATCTTCCAACATCTTGTGCATAACTTAACTCGAAACTAATAGTTCGATCTCATAAGTTTCTCGCCGGCCACCTAACACTCGCATTGCATCGAGTCATCGTACCTCCGATTACAACAATTCTCTGTAATGCCTATTCGCCCAACCGTTTGCCTATCTCTCACATAACTCAAGTCTTTCATCCAATCATTCATAACACTTGGCCTTAACGACATGGACTACGTCCACATGTCACAAATTCCTTTGCCTACGATCCGTACTAAGTCTCGCACACAACTATCCCAACACGACCCACATTCTCGAACTGCCTCGCATTGCGTCTGGGGCTACCCCCGCTAGGTAACTTATCCAGACATCATGCTCGTGTTCTCCCGACACAAGAGGTCAACTTGAGTCTACGATGCTCAAAAACAACAATCTTTCCGACCCAAGGTCTCTTATGATACGCTCATTCCCGATTCTCGACCGAGTACAAATCTTTTACTCAATTTCGAATCAATCCCGACTAGTTCATTTCGTGACATAAATAGCGTGCTCAACACACATAGCCTAACCGTTACTCAAACCGATCTACGACACAACTCTTATGATCGTTCTACTATCTGTTACTCTCGTGCATTGCAGAATTCTTGCAATCGCCTTACCGCGTCACTACGCTATGCACGTTCCTCAACATCTATTCGATCCTCGACTGACCAAGCCTATTTACGTACTCATTCGATCGATCAAAATTTTCTAGCCACGTCGATCTAGTCGAAGGCTACTCGCTAACTTTCGAAACGCGATAGTCGCTCGCTTAGACTTATCCTTAACATGCACTACATTATCATTCACCACCGACAAAATTTTTCATATGACTTCATTACGACCTATGGGACTTCAACATTCACTTGATTTGGCGGTCAAGTCTTCTAGGGTCATCTGCCCCGAAACTACGTTCGATAATTGAAGATCATCAACGAGGGACAGTTACAGTGAACCATGTTATATCCTATCGCGGAGCCAAATCAATTCTCGACAATTTCTATGGGACTTTACCCAATCCGACATACCAATCCATAATTTATCCATCCCCGCGCAACTGATGCGCCGTTGCTACTCGAATGACTCATGCGCTTGTGTGCCATTACTACTCGAATCACTCATGCATTGCCGTCGACTATCTTTGCTTGTCGTATGACGTCTACTCGCCTCAGGTCCGAGTTACATATCGTGATCATAGCTCGACACATTCCGTACTCATCAAAACCATCCTCGAATAACTTTCGCATCAAACCACAAGTCAAATCCGATTTTGCCACGCCTTGTAAGTTCGATCATCCCCGCTGGATGAATCACCATACCAGCGCTCACGTGGAATGATCGCCCTAATTTGGCATGACGCATGTGCGATGCTGGAGTTGCACTCGCATAAGACAAGAATGTCAACATAGTGGTTATCCACGAATCAATCCAGACACTTTCGATTTCATCCGAGTAACATCCGTCCACTCTTAAATTTTTCGAAGCACTCCTACTATTATCATCTCAATTGCCATAACTTAACTTGCATCTTATTCATCCAACAACAATGCTCAACAAAAAAAATTTCGTTTATTCGATCAGAGTATCCCCGAGTTATTGCATATCGTCTTTGATACGCCTCAATAACATCGTCGATATGCATAACTTGAACATCTTCCTTTCTCATAAGCTCAAATTCGATGCAATCACTGCCGTTATCCAAACTCGAATACAATTCAAGTCTCACATACCAAGATCCATTCCGTTGTAACTAACCACCATCATTATGACACAATTTCCAATTCACGTATCCATTCTTATATTCCTAACTCGCACTTCCAATCGTGCTACCGACTCATCGTACTAACTCGAATTCATTCGCACGATTTCTTCGTACCTACTCAATACGTTCCGATCAAGTCTTCGTACTAACTCACGTACATTCGACCGGATCGACTATTTCCTCAACGTAACATTTCTTCGCTATGCTTAGCCTATCATTAGACTTACACTTAATGAATTTTCATCCGACGTATCCTCCATAGGAACGACTTCGCACATAATTGTTCAACTCAATTCATCAAGGCATACTTGCATCGACTTCTATCGAGTCATTCCCACTCGAGTCTCGACACTACTCCGTCCGTTGAGGACAAACATATCGTAACAACATAATCGTTTTTACGTAACCTATCGCAAGTCACCAACCAGCTTAACATGGCTATCGCTAAGTGGTATTCTATATACCACTCAGAAATCGAGCCCATCGTTATCGATACAGTACTTTGCTATACTGACCGCATAATTGGTATTGCATATACCACTCGAAACCGAGTCATTACTCGACATTACACTCCGCATAGGTCCGACATCCATTTCAACTATCCCGTATGGCGATCTTTCCGATCCTAGCTCTAGCGTTTGCTTACTCGAGTTGGCACAACAACTGAACCAATATGCCCTATCGTTCGCTCAAGTTCGACTTTTCGTTAAAATCTAACCGTGTCTTAGCGATCATATCAATCACATACGCAACATTCGCTTACTCAAGGCTCAACGTGACATTCGACTAACATGTTCGTCTACTCCACTCGACTTAGCGACCAACTTGACTCGTTACTATCGCATCCGCGATCTTCCAGTCTTACTCGTTGCAACCCGTGCAACAACTCATTCTCGATACTTAAGGTCTTTACTCAATCTCGTACAACATATCGCTATCCATCCGCATAGCCATACAACACGTATCATACCATATCGACTCGTTGCACCGATGCAACGAACGATCCCGACTTGCTGCACTCCGTGCAACCAACGACACATAACCATTCTCATAGCCACATAACACGCATCGCCTCACATATCGACCCGTTGCACTTCGTGCAACCAACAACACATATCTCCTCGCACTTCGTACGACCAACAACACATAGCTTCTCGTACTTCGTGCGACCGACAACACATTCGTTGCACTTCATGCAACCAACATCACAATATTCGTTGCACTTCGTGCGACCAGCATTCCATAACTCGTTGCACTTCGTGCGACCAACATTCTCCGATGGCACCCGGAGATAGAGTGATAGTCACGACATACTTGTGGCAGACGTACGCACTTAATATAGACTTATTGTATGGAACATCCAATGTAGCATTGAGCAGATCCATGAGCCATGCGGTTGCGGAAATGTCACGACCCGTTACCCAAATTGTTGGGCCGGGCCGAGCCATGTCCAGCCTACGCTTAAGATAAAGCACAGTAAGCTGTTCTAGAGATAACAAGATAAGACTAAATGTGCTAACAGTTCTATAAGTGAAGAAGAATCATAAATGCTCCAAACACAAAAGTCGTCGTATATAATAAAAATATCCAAGTACAAGTAAACTGAAATGTAAAACTGGATACATGTCCAGTTACAAAATAATATAGTCTAATACATGACTACACTAAGTATCCCAAGCAGCTAAGCAAACTAGACGAGTCTCCCCGCAGGAACATCCTCGTATGGCAAAACCGGGTCCTCGGCAGTGACTCCATAATACGAATCACAGAGCAACTTTTCTTCAGTAAGTATACCTACAACGTTATCCTGTCAGGACGGGAGCAAGTACTAAATCTAGCAAACTAGCATATGAAACATGGAAATGAACATGAGAGGAATAACTGGAAAGCATAGCATCACTCAATCTATCATGGCAAGGACACATATGTCATAGAGACAGATGTATATGTAATGTTTAAAACTGTAGCAGGTACGTGATCGATCAATAGGTGTACAATGTACTGAGGCACATGTAAATAAAATGTACTTCCGTATAAGTGTAAAGGCGATATATGTACACACGTACAAATACAGCTTGGAGAGTAAGGCCTACGGTGCAGTATCATATAAAATGTAACTTTGCTCGGTACTGAAGAGGGGATATGATCACGTACTCTACTATCAGTTTCCCCATAACCCATATTCTAATCATGTGAGAGATACATCAAGACTGTTCTAAGCATGGTAGTAACTGAAAGTACAACATGTAGAGATCTAACTTGCTACCCCAAGGATCAGCATGTAACATGGTGGGGTTTGCAGTTCATTTTATGTGACAATATGTAAAGTTCGTAGAAAGTACTTACCTCTAGCAAAGCAAAACAAGCTGCGATAAATGTGCTATGGATGTCTGGTAACTCGTCACTGTAGAAATAAATGCATAAACTTAGCTTTTACACTAAGCTAAAATACTAGAACACTAACTGGTGCGACACGACTTGTGACTGGGCACCTAGCCAAAAATGATGACTTGGCACAGGAGACCAATGTGGGGTGACACACTATGTTAACTAACTTTCTAGGGTCTTTACACTAGTGAGGGATGGGGTTCAACACGACTAAAACTCAAAAAATAGCACAAAAGTTACAAGTCGTAATTAAACAACAAATAAACCAAAAGACCATTGTGTTCTAACAATTTTAGAGATAGGCAAAAAGCCTAGTTTTGCATAAAACAAAGTACCAAAACGATCCTTGCTAACTATAGAAATTTATTATAATTTTTCTGGAATTTATTAACCAGTACAAATATTTTATAAAAATCAGTTTTTCCTAAGTATACAGAAAATGAGTTTTGGTTTCATATGCCAAACTAGTGGCAAAACAGTAAATTAAATATTACAAAAATTATACTAAATTAGCTAACTTAACATAGTATCTAAAAACTATTTTTCCATAATTTTAGCAATACTTTAAGTATTTTTAGAAAATCAAAAACAGTAGTGCACACAATAATTAATTATCTGCGTATTTTGTCCATGTACATAATTTGAACCAAAGTTCAAATACAGGACCCAAGGCCATGAATCAAGTCCAATATGACTTGTACAGGTCTTGAATGTGTGAAAACACATTTGAGCCCAAATACCCATGCTAGGCTTGGACACCAAATGGTTGCAGTAATTTAAATATGATAAAAATACAATTTGGTAATAGTCAAAATAAATATTATTATTTTAATAAGGTAAAGTTTTACATAGTAACTATAAAAGTATGAACATTATTTTATATAAATAATTTACACTAAGCTAAGTAAAATACACATAGGAAATAATATATATATATATATAAATATAGGGATATTTATATATAGGAAAATGCTCAACTATATATTATATATATATATATATATACAAATATATGTATATATACATACATATAAGAAAATACTTATCTATATAACATATATATATATATATATATATATATATATATATATATATATATATATATATATATATATATATATACAAAATTAATGTATACATATATATATATAATAGGATTAGTACTGAAGAAGCTTATTGGAAGCAGAAGGCTAGGATTAAATGGGATCTTGAAGGCGATAAGAACACCGCTTATTTTCATGGCTGTGTTTCGAATCGTAGAAGATCGATCCAAATTCATTCTATTACTACTGATGATGGAGTAACTTTGAAGGAGAAGGGTAGTATACACTCTTATGCCAAAGCGTTCTATTCTAATCTTTATCAGAGAGGGACTATTCAAGAGGAGAGCGACCAGTTCCTTAACATTCCTACTCTAGTGACAGATGAAGACAATGATCTGTTGATAGCGGCTCCTTCGGCAGATGAAGTCTTGGATGCGATTAAGTCTCTTGATCAGCACAGCGCTCCTGGGCCGGATGGATTTACTCCACTCTTCTTCCTTGCTTGCTGGGATATCATAGGCAAGGATATGGTTGAGGCTATTGGCTTATTCGTTGATGGATTTGCTCTTCCTCGCTCAGTCACGAACACTTCTCTAGTGTTAATCCCCAAGGTGAAGTTCCCCAAAACTTTTGGTGATTATAGGCCTATCAGTTTATGCTCCGTGATGAACAAAATTATTTCTAAGCTATTGTCTCGCCGACTTGCTCCCCTCCTCCCTCGTCTTGTCTCCCCTGAACAAAGTGGTTTTGTACAAGGCAGAGAAATCGTTGACAACATTTTGTTAGCCCAGGAAATGATGGCGAGAATGCATAAGAAGAATAGAGCAGGTAATGTTGCTATAAAACTTGATATGGCAAAAGCCTATGACAGGGTTGATTGGAGATTTCTTTTGAAGGTGCTTCGTCGATTTGGATTTCACAATAAGTGGGTGGATATGATGCTACGCCTAGTGAACAACGTGTGGTATGCTCCTCTGATCAATGGGGAATCAACAGAATACTTCCAATCGTTCCGTGGTGTTCGACAGGGGGATCCCTTATCCCCAGCCTTATTCATTCTCGCAGCGGAGGTGCTCTCACGGAGCCTTAAGAAGTTGACTGACATGGAGGGGTTTACTCCTTACTCCTCGCCTAGGGGTTGTCCTGCGATTACACATTTGGCCTACGCAGATGATCTCCTTCTTTTCTCCGCCGGGGATTTACGCTCTATATCGAAGATCACACAAGTGCTGTCTACTTATGAGGCTATCTCGGGACAGTTAATCAATAAGAACAAGTCATCTATATATATCTCGAAGAATTTCCTGGATGATAGGGGTACGGAGTTGGCTGATAGAACGGGCTTCCAAATTGGTACTCCTCCGTTCACGTACCTTGGCTGTCCTCTAATGGCTGGGCAACGTAACGGGGGAATGTATGAAGAACTCCTGACCCGAATCAGGGTTAAACTTGAAGGTTGGCACAACAAAATATTATCACCAGGAGGAAAACTTGTGTTGATCAGGGCAGTGCTGACATCCATCCCAGTTTACACTTTAGCAGCATGTAACCCGCCTCTAGCAGTTCTTCGTCGCATGGAAAGTATGTTTTCAAGTTTCTTTTGGGGATCTCAAAATGGCTTGATCAAAAGAACATGGCTAGGTTGGGATCGAATTGCTCGGACAAAGCAGGAAGGAGGGCTTGGTATCAAAAGATTAGAGGATGTGCTTAATGCATTCACCATTAAACTATGGTGGAAGTTCATGACTCAATCTAGTTTATGGACTACATTTTTCAACGCTAAGTATTGTTCGATAGTTTCCCCTATAGATGTCAGAATCACTTCAAATGCATCTCATGTTTGGAAGCGTCTTATCTGTGGTAGAAATTTGGCTCAACATAACATGTATAGGAATGGTGATAACTGGAGTTGGGGAGTGCAGGCTGCAAAGTTTAGTGTCGCATCAGCATGGGACATTGCTCGGATTCAAAGGCCAATACTGCCAGATTTTGCTCATATCTGGAGTACATGCATCCCGATCAAATGGACAGTGCTGCTATGGAGAGTGTTGCATAATAAACTCCCAACAGATGACAATATTGCTCGGCTGGGATTTAGCATTGCATCGAAATGTCATTGCTGTGTTAACAATGATATCGAAACTTTGGATCACATTTTTCACAGAGGAGACTTGGCCAAGTGTGTGTGGGGAGCAATTCATCAAACTTACAGAGTACGTGATAGAGGTCGAAATATGTTGGAGCGACTACATGATTGGTGGAGAAAAAAGAACAAGCACAAGAAGGCGATTGTTGCTGCAGCGGTGATTTGGGTGTTATGGAAGGATAGGAACAAATGTAGGTATGAAAACTCAGGATTCACTCCTGTAAAGTTGATCGCGGAAGTTCATAGACAAGTGGAGAAGGCCACTATCAGTTGTAGGCACGCTTAGTGCTTCTGTTTTGCTTTTTATTTGAATAAAGTTGGTTCTTAAAAAAAAAAAAAAAAAAAAGAAAAAAAAAATATAATAATATATATACATAAGGAAATATATGTACATAAATATATATGTATACATAATACACACATATATATATACATACATAAAATAATGAAGTATATTCATATATATATTTATAAAAATAGCAACTATATATACCTAAATATAGTATGTATAATAATACATATATACATATATACAAATATATGTATACATATATATATATAATTATATATAAAAACAAAAGAAAAAGAAAAAAAGAAAAGGAAAAGAAAAGAAAAGAAACAGCAGCAGGGGGGGGGGCTCGAACTCGGGCTAACCGAGCGGGGGGGGGGGGGGGGTGGTTTAGGCTAGGTCGGGCTGGCTAGGGGGTCAGCCCGCTGCTCGTGTTAGAGTTTAGGTTTTGTTTATTTTATTTAGGTTCGAAATAAATAACATAAAAAAAAATAAAACTCGACCCTGTGTCCGGACAGTTTGGGACACAGAGTCAGCGTGTCCGTGCTATGCACGACACGCACGAGCGTCCATCTACGAGTCCGAGTATGGGACGAGGGTCCCCGTGTCCTGGCGAACCACATACGTGGGTTCGAGACACGTACGACACGGTTTGAGTCATGCTACTCACGTGTCCGATTTGGGGAGGGGGTTTCGAACGAGCTGGACGGCGGTGGAGGCGTCGGCGTCGCGGCACTTCGGTGGCGCTGGGCGCGTCTCGTCAAGGCGAACGTAGTGGTGGTGGTGGTTTCCTGTGAGGGTGGGTGTAGGCGTCGGGACAGGGCTTCGCCGGAGTTTGGGTTCCGACTAGGAAGTTGGGGAAGAAGGGAAGTTTGCGGTGGTTGGGATGGGATGATAATGGTGTGGGCTGGTCGAGGAAGGAGAGCCCTTCCTTTTATAGGCTTCCAATGGCGGTGATCCGGCCAAATTAGGGTTAGGGTTCCGATTAGGACGGCCGAAAAATTAGGGTGAGGCGGTCGGGTCAACGAGAGTGGGTGAGGAGAGAGAGTGTCTGGTCGGGGGGGGGGGGGTTTGGTAGTTTAGCAGTTAGGTCCCCTAGGTTTAGGAAATTACATAAAGGCTTTAATGGTGAGTAAATGCAAAATAGTATTTGCATTCCCTAATTAAAACCAAATTCCTAATTACAAACTGATATAAACAACATTTCAAAAATTGCAGAATGATATTAAAACTATTTAGAAAATTACATATCAGTATTTTTGTATTTAAGAACTCATTTAAAATTATAAAAAATTCCTAAAAATCATATTAAAATATTTTTAAAACCAATAATGACATTTAATAATTAATTAATACTAGTTTAAAATTTTTTGAAAATCAGGGGCTTACAAGTCTTCCCTCCTTGAAAAATTTTGTCCTCGAAATTCACAAGGATTGAAGACCCTACAATATTCTAGCATAGCAAGCAACACAACAAAATGACTAAGGCTACGATCAAAACTAACCTCCCGAAACCTGTTCCGGCTCCGGCTTAAGGACTAGGCTATAAGTCTTCCCCTGGGGTCCCTTGGCTACTGGGCAGTCCCGAATCTGATGGATGGCAGACCCACAAGCTAAACACTGCCCTAACCTCTTCCTGCAGACGACGAATTCATGCCCTGGTCTTCCGCAGAAAGAACATATAGCTCCCTTTTGCTGCTGCTGTCGGGGTCCCGGGGCTCTAACTGGCGGGGTCTGATGATGTGGTGTAGGGGGACGGTAAGTCTGCTGGGGTGGCGTCGGCGCTCTCTGCTGGAAAGCCTGACGCTTGGACGGACCCTCATGGTGTACAGAAGCCGGCCTCTTGCTAGACAGAAGACGCTCCTCAATGCTCCGAGCTAACTCTAGGCTCTGGTAATAGTCAGTCGTACCGTTCGCCACTATAAGAATACCAATGTCTGGAACTAGACCATGGCAAAACCTACGGGTCATCTCCTCTGGATCAGCAACCAGACTAGGAGCAAAACGGCTCAGGCGACTAAACTCTCCTGCATAGTCATCAACAGAACGGTTCCCCTGCTGGATGTTCTGGAATCGTAGCCCCATGGCTACTCTAGCAGTGGTCGAGAAGAATTTCTTCTTGAACTGGGTCTTGAACTGGTCCCAGGTGGCTCTACCTCTCGCGAACAACGGCTCATTCCTGAACCAGACTCCGGCTAAGTCTATCAGCAGAAATCCTGCTGCCTCGACCTGAAGGTCATCCGGCATCCTGACTCCCAGAAGCTTCCTCTCTACAGAATCTAGCCAGTCATCAGCTACTACTATGCCCTCAGTCCCTGAAAACTCCTTGGGATTCAGACCCATGAAGTCCTTGACTGTCCCCGCTCTCTGCCGTGGCTCTACATGTGGTGGGACCACGGGACGTCCCTCAGAACGCTCCATGCTCTGGCGGAGTAGGGTAGTCTGCTCCTGATGGGTTGTTAGGAACCCCTGGATCAGTGTGAGCAGCTGGGTCCCGTCGAGAGTGACGGAAGCCTGGGTGGGTATAGTGATAGGGGGTGGTGGAAGTATCGGGGCCTGCTGGGACTGGGATGTGGAAGGTGGTATCTGGGTCTGTGGATCTGTAGAGTGGGGGAATGTGGTAGGTGGAGGTGTATCAGTCAACCGGTCAGCTGACTGGATATGGAGGGCCCCATTCTCGGGGGTAACATACTGGGACGAACGAGTAAGCACCATCTAAATTACACATAAAAAGACTTATAAGGACTTATTTAAAGCAAGCAATCATATGCAAGAAAATCTAATTATAATAGCAAACATGTGACATATTTCCTATGTTGCAATCCTAGCATTCCTCTAGGTGTTCTAAGCGTCTTTCCTAATGTTGTCTAATTACCTTAAGTTCCTGATTGCAGGCATGTTTGGTACAATAACGTAACCAAACAGTTTAGTCAGGACCTGCATGGGCCGCCAAAAAAATATGTCACGACCCGTTACCCAAATTGTTGGGCCGGGCCGAGCCATGTCCAGCCTACGCTTAAGATAAAGCGCAGTAAGCTGTTCTAGAGATAACAAGATAAGACTAAATGTGCTAACAGTTCTATAAGTGAAGAAGAATCATAAATGCTCCAAACACAAAAGTCGTCGTATATAATAAAATATCCAAGTACAAGTAAACTGAAATGTAAAACTGGATACATGTCCAGTTACAAAATGATATAGTCTAATACATGACTACACTAAGTATCCCAAGCAGCTAAGCAAACTAGACGAGTCTCCCCGCAGGAACATCCTCGTATGGCAAAACCGGGTCCTCGACAGTGACTCCATAATACGAATCACAGAGCAACTCCTCCTCAGTAAGTATACCTACAACGTTATCCTGTCAGGACGGGAGCAAGTACTAAATCTAGCAAACTAGCATATGAAACATGGAAATAAACATGAGAGGAATAACTGGAAAGCATGGCATCACTCAATCTATCATGGCAAGGACACATATGTCATAGAGACAGATGTATATGTAATATTTAAAACTATAGCAGGTACGTGATCGGTCAATAGGTGTACAATGTACTGAGGCACATGTAAATAAAATGTACTTTCGTACAAGTGTAAAGGCGATATATGTACACACGTACAAATACAGCTTGGAGAGTAAGGCCTACGGCGCAGTATCATATAAAATGTAACTTTGCTCGGTACTGAAGAGGGGGTATGATCACGTACTCTACTATCAGTTTCCCCATAACCCATATTCTAATCATGTGAGAGATACATCAAGACTGTTCTAAGCATGGTAGTAACTGAAAGTACAACATGTAGAGATCTAACTTGCTACCCCAAGGATCAGCATGTAACATGGTGGGGTTTGCAGTTCATTTTATGTGACAATATGTAAAGTTCGTAGAAAGTACTTGCCTCTAGCAAAGCAAAACAAGCTGCGATAAATGTGCTATGGATGTCTGGTAACTCGTCACTGTAGAAATAAATGCATAAACTTAGCTTTTACACTAAGCTAAAATACTAGAACACTAACTGGTGCGACACGACTTGTGACTGGGCACCTAGCCAAAAATGATGACTTGGCACAGGAGACCAATGTGGGGTGACACACTATGTTAACTAACTTTCTAGGGTCTTTACACTAGTGAGGGATGGGGTTCAACACGACTAAAACTCAAAAAATAGCACAAAAGTTACAAGTCGTAATTAAACAACAAATAAACCAAAAGACCATTGTGTTCTAACAATTTTAGAGATAGGCAAAAAGCCTAGTTTTGCATAAAACAAAGTACCAAAATGATCCTTGCTAATTATAGAAATTTATTATAATTTTTCTGGAATTTATTAACCAGTACAAATATTTTATAAAAATCAGTTTTTCCTAAGTATACAGAAAATGAGTTTTGGTTTCATATGCCAAACTAGTGGCAAAACAGTAAATTAAATATTACAAAAATTATACTAAATTAGCTAACTTAACATAGTATTTAAAAACTATTTTTCCATAATTTTAGCAATACTTTAAGTATTTTTAGAAAATCAAAAACAGTAGTGCACACAATAATTAATTATCTGCATATTTTGTCCATGTACATAATTTGAACCAAAGTTCAAATACAGGACCCAAGGCCATGAATCAAGTCCAATATGACTTGTACAGGTCTTGAATGTGTGAAAACACATTTGAGCCCAAATACCCATGCTAGGTTTGGACACCAAATGGTTGCAGTAATTTAAATATGATAAAAATACAATTTGGTAATAGTCAAAATAAATATTATTATTTTAATAAGGTAAAGTTTTACATAGTAACTATAAAAGTATGAACATTATTTTATATAAATAATTTACACTAAGCTAAGTAAAATACACATAGAAAATAATATATATATATATAAATATATGGATATTTATATATAGGAAAATGCTCAACTATATATTATATATATATATATACAAATATATGTATATATACATACATATAAGAAAATACTTATCTATATAACATATATATATATATACAAAATTAATGTATACATATATATATATATATAATAGTATATATATAATAATATATATACATAAGGAAATATATGTACATAAATATATATGTATACATAATACACACATATATATATATATATACATACATAAAATAATGAAGTATATTCATATATATATTTATAAAAATAGCAACTATATATACCTAAATATAGTATGTATAATAATACATATATATATATATACAAATATATGTATACATATATATATAATTATATATAAAAACAGAAGAAAAAGAAAAAAAGAAAAGGAAAAGAAAAGAAAAGAAACAACAGCAGCAGGGGGGGGGGGGGGGGGGGCTCAAACTCGGGCTAACCGAGCGGGGGGGGGGGGGGGGGGGGGGGGGTTTAGGCTAGGTCGGGCTGGCCAGGGGGTCAGCCCGCTGCTCGTGTTAGAGTTTAGGTTTTGTTTATTTTATTTAGGTTCGAAATAAATAACATAAAAAAATAATAAAACTCGACCCTGTGTTCGGACAGTTTGGGACACAGAGTCAGCGTGTCCGTGCTATGCACGACACGCACGAGCGTCCATCTACGAGTCCGAGTATGGGACGAGGGTCCCCGTGTCCTGGCGAACCACATACGTGGGTTCGAGACACGTACGACACGGTTTGAGTCATGCTACTCACGTGTCCGATTTGGGGAGGGGGTTTCGAACGAGCTGGACGGCGGTGGAGGCGTCGGCGTCGCGGCGCTTCGGTGGCGTTGGGCGCGTCTCGTCAAGGCGAACGTAGTGGTGGCGGTGGTTTGCTGTGAGGGTGGGTGTAGGCGTCGGGACAGGGCTTCGCCGGAGTTTGGGTTCCGACTAGGAAGTTGGGGAAGAAGGGGAGTTTGCGGTGGTTGGGATGGGGTGATAATGGTGTGGGCTGGTCGAGGAAGGAAAGCCCTTCCTTTTATAGGCTTCCAATGGCGGTGATCCGGTCAAATTAGGGTTAGGGTTCCGATTAGGACGGCCGAAAAATTAGGGTGAGGCGGTCGGGTCAACGAGAGTGGGTGAGGAGAGAGAGTGTCTGGTCGGAGGGGGGGGGGGGGTTTGGTAGTTTAGCAGTTAGGTCCCCTAGGTTTAGGAAATTACATAAAGGCTTTAATGGTGAGTAAATACAAAATAGTATTTGCATTCCCTAATTAAAACCAAATTCCTAATTACAAACTGATATAAACAACATTTCAAAAATTGCAGAATGATATTAAAACTATTTAGAAAATTACATATCAGTATTTTTGTATTTAATAACTCATTTAAAATTATAGAAAATTCCTAAAAATCATATTAAAATATTTTTAAAACCAATAATGACATTTAATAATTAATTAATACTAGTTTAAAATTTTTTGAAAATCAGGAGCTTACAGGAAATAACTTAGAGTCAACTGAATTTCGATATCGAAGCAACTGAGGGTCAAAGAGATTCGTTCACGGTCCAGAGGATGGAACCGCTCTGATACCAACTTGTCACGCCCCGATCCGAGAAATCGCTCGTTCTCGCTAGATTTTTTACCCGAATCATCGTCCTCACTGGGGCGTGATGCCGCACGAGCCTGGAGTTGCGCTCGTGCAAGGCAAGATAACAGTTCACATAGTGATTATCTCAAATTCGTAACATAAGCAGCGAAAGGAAACAAAGAATACAATAAAAATCTCTTTTATTCATAACGAACTGAAGGTTACAAGGCTCTGAATAGCCCAACTTAACATGCCAATTGGCTACAACGCTCATGATCTCTCTTGCTCACAAAGGATTATATTGTTCCATACATTATGCCTCTTTATAGCCAACAAGTAGTCTTCGGCCGTACATCTCTATGTCGCAAGTCCGAACACCTATGCGGTAGCTCCTCTTGAACGCCAAGGACTCCATGCCTCGGCACGTCCAAGCCAAGCTCCGTCCTGAGCCGAACATACCTGAACCTGTAGGCAAACTAGTGGGGGATTAGTGCGTTCGTCCTCGCTTCGCACTGATCAAGACCCGCTCGCACCCAAACCAAACACTAAATATTTTTAGTGGAACATGCACCTTAAATGGTGTTCTTTCTATTTAGCCTTAGGATCAGTTTCATGGCAATACTTAAACATAGCACTTTATCATAAATGTGTCCAATACAGTGTCCCTGCGGCAGATACAGTTAGACATAATATGAACATAAATATAGTGTTTGTGCGCATCTCCGTCCCATTTTCCTTAGCCTGCACTGGTTAGAACTTACGTAAGAAACTATATAATTCACGCAACATTCCAATCATAAACTTAGACAATGCATAAGGGTCGCAGGCCCTGCACCTGCACCTAACTCTCATCTCAGCCCACCGGCCCTAACTATATGAAGGTCACGGTATTTCGCACCGTAATGGACTTGGCATCTCTTATGTGTAAGCCTACGATCGCTTCGATACGGGTTGCTAGCCCAATATCCGAAGGATCCCAAACTTACGGATATCATATCTTATCACAGCACTGGACGGTCGCAATCCGTCCGAAGGTTGTGCACCATAAATACCACACATAATTCCCTCTTAGGCCGAACGGTCCCGGTGCCCCGGTCGTAACCGTCCGAGGAAAGCCGCGCCCGTGCACGGGCCATCCGAGTCCATTGACCATGTAATACGTACCATAGCATACAAATCATATCGTCCAACCAATCTCGTGTTCCATAAACATAGTCCCACACCATAAACATATTTGCGTCTCATAAACATAATCCACCATCCATATGGGAAGCTCCGTCGGCGTTATGCCCCAACACATCCATATTGATGCACGACGTCCAACGGCTTAGTCATCTTGTACTCATATTCAGCACGTACCATTCGTATGTTATTCTCATAACCTAGTTCCGTAATCACATAGTTATTTCGTAGCTTCCGTGTACGAGGGCACGCTCAGCGCCGTAATCCATGTTCTATGCTTAATGTTCAATGTTCTCGGAGCCGTGCATATGATGTACATCTCAATATCGTCTTTCAATGTTCTACCATCATTGCCCTACCGCGACCCGTACACTTGATGCACGTCGCTTCAATTGTTCAATGTTCAATGTTCTACCTTAGTGTTCAACGCATCCTTAGACCTTTCGTCGTCGAGCCACGCTCGCTAACTCGATAATCATCTTACGCATACAATGATATCTTTTATTAGACGTGAAGGAATAGGGAGAGAGAGAGTCAAGAACCCGCCCACCTTAAGCCGATACGCCTTGTCGTTTCGCCGAGCTGAAGCGGCTCGCTTCCATAACCTGGTCGCATAACTAACTCTCAGACTTAGCCATTCTTTTGAACTACTCGGTTGATTTGGCCTATCGCGTCCATGCCACAATTTGGTTTTGCGGACACTTCACTGCATAAGGCAAAATGCCGACCTCTTATCGTCCAGCGTAAAAGCATAGCCTGCACACCAGATCAACTAAAGTCAGCACTTGCTTAAACGGGACTTATCATTTGCATCGATTCAATTCATAGATTCCAATCGACTCAAAGCTTACCTTTGGCCAACGTAACTCTAGCATCGATTCGCTTCAATACTTCATCGGGTCAACGCAACTCTTCGAGTCAACGACTCATCGTAATGCACCGTGTAGAGCGGGGCATTACAGAAGGGGGGTCGGAGGGAGGGGGCTGGGGGATCGCCGACGAGGGAGGAAGGGGGTCGGGCAGGGGGGGTCGGGGTGGCGCTCGCCGTCGAGGAGGAGAGGGGGGGGGGGGGATGGGGGATCGCCGGCGAGGGAGGAGGAGGGGGGTGGGGGGGTCGGGCAGGGGGGTGGGGGGAGCTCGCCGGTGAAGGGGAGCGAGGGGGTCGGGGGGGGCTGGGGGATCGCCGATGAGGGAGGAGGGGGGTGGGGGGGTCGGGGGGGGCGCTCGTCGACGAGGAGGAGCAGGGAGGGTCGGGGGGGAGGGGGGGCTCGTCGGCGCCGCCGCAGCCGGGGGTGGGGTTAGAGGGGGCAGGGGCATTTTTGGTATAAAAAATACTGGAGGGGTCTAGTCGAGCGGATTTGTAATATAAAGAGGGGCAAACTGCCAAAAAATTCTAAAAGGTCTTTCTACGCAGAAGGCATATATTTAACGAGGGGTATTTTGTCATATACCCTTCACCAGGATTCCCTTTGGCATTGCCTACGTACTCTCTTGTAGGGGTGAGCATTATTCGGTTTTGGACTGAAAACCGATCCGAACCGAACCGAATAAGAGGTTCGGTTCGGTTTTAAAAAAATTCGGTTCGGTTTCGGTTTTGAAAATACTAAATTTTTTTATTCGGTTTCGGTTTCGGTTTTGGGTTTCGGTTTCGGTCCAAAACCGAAAACCGAATAATTTTTTTTAATATATATATATATATATATATATATATATATATATATATATATATATATATATATATATGTGTGTGTGTGTGTGTGTGTGTGTGTGTGTGTGTATACTATATATATAAGTATTAATATATATAGGTATATACTAAATATATATAGGTATATACTAAATATGTCTATGTATATTTAGTTACTATATATATTAACAAAAAAAAGCTCAAAAAAAAAAATGAATAAACCGAATAAACCGAAAACCGAACCGATTTAATTCGGTTCGATTTGATTCGGTTTTGGGCCAATTCGGTTCGATTTCGATTTTGCTTATTCGGTTTCGGTCCAATTCGGTTTTGGGTTATTCGGTTCGGTTTAAACCGAATAAACCGAATGCTCACCCCTACTCTCTTGGTATTGGTAAGAGTGGGTAATTGATGGGCTAGACAAGTCCAAATTGTCACCATTAATTTAATCTCTTTTTCATAAAAGAATATTGTTTTTTATTTTATTTTTATTTACCATTTTATCCTAAAGCCGGTGTTAGCTAAGCCCCACTCACGGTCCACAAACCATCCTGGCTGCTACTGTAGAGAGATGAGGCCCAAGAAGTCGTCGTCGTCCTCCTCGAGAAGAGGCGCAACCTCACCTCCCCGAGCCCAGCCGCTGGAGTCGACCGGGCTCGCCGTCGAGCGGCGGCGGTCCAGTCCGGTCCGGTACGAGGCGGAGGGGGAGGCGGAGGTGGAGTCCTCGTACGAGTACAATCCCCGGAGCTTCCCCTACAGCGTGAAGCAGCAGTGCTGGGAGAAGGCCGAGAAGGTGAAGGGGAGGGACCCCGACCGGTGGCGGAGGGACCCCCTCGGGAACGTCGTCTTCCGGAAGCTCGTCGGCTGCCCCGGCTGCCTCTGCCACGACTACGACCACATACTCCCCTTCTCGAAGGTTCCTTCCCTTTTTTTTGTCATTTACGTGTCGTCTCTTGTTGCTGCTGCTGCCGCGGCCTCTTGTTCTTCAAATTGCAAAATTTTACTCCGCCAAACCCTAATTTTTCCTTTCGACACTCCATTCCCAAACGCACTTAGCTGTGTTTGGTTGGGCTTTTTTTTTTTTTTTTTTTTTCAATATTTCCATCACAAATTTTCCACCAATCGCAGTGTTGTGGTTGATTGAGCCTATATTTTCCATGGAATTATTTTCCAAAAAACTATCATTTTTCCATATTTTCCTCCAAAATGGTGGAAATTAAAATTGGCTCAGTCCATAGAAAAATATCAATTTTCATGAAAAATACTATTTTTTAATGGAAAATAACAATAATCGAACACCCAAATTAATTTAGTGGAATTTTTTCCATTTTTATTCCTAATAAAATAATTTCGTAGAATTAGTTTATTTTTCACATGTTTTCCACCTTGTAATCAAACACACTAAAGCCTCGTTTGTTTCACGGAATCAACGGGTTGGGAAAGGAAAGTGATTACTTTCCTATGTTTGGGTGCCAAAGAAATTGAAGAGGAAAGGAAAGTGATTTCCAATGGAGGGGAAATTAGGGGAAAAAGTGATTTCATCCATCCAAGCAAGGAATCACTTTCCCATATTGAAGTATTCACTTTCTTTTCCAAATTCCTTGGCATTTCCAAACATCGGAAGGAAAAATCAATGAGAATTGTAATTTCCCAAAGGAAAGGAAATGCCAAGGAATTGATTTCCTTTCCCTTCCATTCCGCAAATCAAACGAGGCCTAAAAGGACTCTTTGATGATTGAACTCGTCCATGGGGTCCACTTCAAGTTCAATGGGTTCTAGCCACGAGTTCTCTGGTCTCTTATGTTTCCTTTTACCAGAAAATTGGGCTAGGAAGGACCTTCATGGAAGTTATGTTCATATTAGCTTTTGTGAAAAATCTCAAATTGCTCATTTGTGAGTTCGACGCAGATAAATTTGTCCTCTGATCACAGTCTCACTTTTCTTACAGCCTACAATAGAACATTTATGGGTTATAATATGTTGCCTTATATTCATGCATTTTCTTAAAACATTTCAAACAAGTATAGTCGCTGCAAATTTTGTTTCCCGAGCTTAGGGATGTAACCGGATTCAGGTAGGAGACTGGACCGTCCACTTCTAGCTCCACCCAAAAAAATTTGCTTCCGCATCCGCATCCACCTCCACCTACACTAGGAGGATAAATATTGCCTCCACCTCCAACTCCAAATGGAAGTCCATGTACGCGTCTCCGACACAATCTCCACATTCGTCTCCAACTTCATCACCAACTCCACTTCTAACTAAATACTTCACAAACTTTAGTTCGACTAGTGAAAAAATAGAAAGGAGATTGTTCACATCAATATTGACTAAAATCAAATAGAGGCGGAGTTGGATATAACTTTGCATTCGCCCTCACTGAGTATATAGTGGAAGATAGCCCTATTTCCAAAAGATACCATTAAGACCTTTTTGGGTAACATGGAAAAGGAGGAGGATTTGCACTTTCACCTGAAAGTGGATGCAAATCCTCCTTATCCCATGTTTGGTTCGGCCGAATTTGGGGGACATGATGTTGGAGTGCATTTCTTGTTCCTTGTGGGGTCCACCTTTTCCTCCTCCAAATGTTTACACCCTCTCAAAGCGAGAGAATGTAGGTTGAAATTAGGCAACTACCGAGTCGGCGAGGGATGCATCGAAGAGGAGGGATCGACAAGGTTCTAACCGGTGGGTGCATGACGGAGAGGGTCCGTCTACCGCCTAGGCACCGTCGTGCTTGATTCATTTTAGGCATTTATACTATTTTACCATTTTTATTTTTTGCATAAAAAACATATTTTAAGAATGTTTTATGCATAACTAAGTTGTAGAACAAAGATTTATGAAGTTTCAGTCTTGTAAAAGTGAACTGTAGGTCCATAATGCTTGCAACACTGTTTTGCCAAAACGTTTAATCATGTATTGCTCCGCCTAGACGTCCGTCTACGTCGCCTCATCTCTGTCTACGTCGTCTCTTCTCCCTATGCCGTCTCATCTTCGTCTATACCGTCAAACCTTCGTTGTCTGCCTACTCTACCACCAACAACAAAAGCGGTGCGGAGAGTGGCCTCTTAGTGCCTAGGCGCTACCTAGGTAGCCGTTTCGATGCCTAGCGCCTAGGCGGCTGCCTCGACTGTCATTTAGAGCACTGGTCGGTGTCGACGACCATAGCAGACGGAGTAGGGGTCGACATCAACAACCGAGCATATGGGAACGAGGACAGAGGGACGATGGAGAGGAGCTCGTCGCTGGAGAGGGTGTCCATGGCGGGAGAGGAGCTCGCCACGGGAGAGGGGTCAGTCGAGGGAGAGGAGGAGGGGACGAACTGATATGGGGTTTGGAATTGGTTTTGAGAGAGAGAGAGAGAGAGAGAACTCCATTCATCTCTCAAGAATGGAATTTTAATAGGTGGTTGGCATGCTACCTATTAATTAATATAATTACATTAATTATATTACTAATTATCTCAATCTTCTCCCATTAACTAATAAAATTATGAAATGTACTGATTACAAAATACTAATTCGTAATTTGTTAATATTAATTAATTGTATTAAGAATTATCTTAATTTATTAACTAATTATTTGATTTATTAATATTTAAGGACTATATTAATTTGTTATGTAAGTTGCTATTTACTATTATTATAATATCCTTTCTTAAATTTCCACTTACCTCACTTTTTTATCCCAACCAAACACTTATGGGGACAAGAAAGTACATGGATTCCCATACGAATTACATTCTTGAAACTGCAAATCTAGATCTCCTTCCACTTACGGTCACCAAACATGCCCTGAAGGTATTTTGCCAGAAGGATGTTGCCTCTTGAATTCTTATCTTGTATTTCACCTTACCATTCACAGCAGGGGAAAGCATTGTAGGTTATGTACCTCGTTAGTTTTGTCCTTGGATCATCAGATTTCAAACTAAGACATTGATATAGCAAAGAAGGCAATGAGAGGGTGGCAACCGGATTCGGTTGGGTCGGTTCAGGTTGGATCAGTTTTGAGTTGACCTATTCATGCTCAAATTGAAGCCGACCTGTTTATGGGTAATTCATGTAGGTCAAACCTGAGCCCAACTCATTTAAAAATGGGTTGACCCGACCCGTTTTTCCGTTTAACCACATGGGACATATGGGCCAATTGCAAATATTAGTAAGCTCATTGATCTGTTACAAAGAGAGAAGGGCTTTCTTTTGGCCAACTTTTTGTAAAATAAATTTGTAGGATATGTCCATTGTAAACCCAGCTTTAGATCATGTTGTTCTAGCTCCAATTTTGCAAATTTATGGCACATGAAGAGACAACAAAACAAGCATTCACTTCCTTAAATGTTGTGTTGTACCTAAAGCAATTGTTAGGTCACAATTGATCACACAAAATTAAAATTCCAAAATAGAACCTTATGGCCACCCTTACACGTGAGGCCCTCTACTTATTGATGCTTATCCTCAAGTGGTGGGCCTCCTTTTATCACGTGGAACTAGCCCCTTGCTTGTTAATTGTTATTGCAGAGAAGGGCTTTGAGATTTGGATTCATTGATATAGGGTTTTTTACCCATGCATGGAAACACAATATACTGCCATTACCACTACTATTACTTTGTTTCTGAGGCTGAACAAGAGTCTACCCATCTAAATCATTAAATAGGAAGGGTTGGTAGTAACTTCCATTTGTCCTTCCCCTTCCCATCATCAACGTCCATGTTATATATATATATATATATATATATATATATATATATATATATATATATATATATATATATATATATATATGATGTTTGGCGCAATCACTACCATACATATCACTTTTTCAACCACATTTTGAGTCTCTTTGGAGCCTAGACATAGCCATATCAGACATGGGTGTCGACTACTGAGGAAGTATCATGTCAGATACGGATATAGACACCATGGTAGTCAAAGGCGTGCCTCAAAGAAGGTGCACCAGTTGTGTCTTGCATCTCACTAGGTGAGACTCTTTTCTTCGGGCGCACCTAAGGTGCGCGTTTTAGCAAGGCGCGACCAAGAAAATGTGCGTTTAGGTGCGCCTTATTTTATTTTATTTTTGTTCTTTTATATGTATATCAGTGTTCTAAAAATCGGCCTAGGCGCCCGCTCACCGCACCGAAAACCCCCTAGGCGGTGGGCCAGGCGGCTAGGCGGGCCCTAGGCGCCCCTAGGCGGGCCTAGGCGGGCCCTAGGCGCCCCTAGGCGGGCCTAGGCGCCCCTAGGCGGCGGGTTTTTTGAATTTTTTGATTTTTTTTTTGATTTTTTTTTGATTTTGTTTATTCTTAGTTGTATTTTGGATATTTGTTTGGGTTTTAAGATAGTATTTGGATTTTAGAACATTGAAATTTCAAATTTCAAATTTCAAAATTCAAAATTTCAAAAATTTCAAAAAAAAAAAAAAAAAAATTCTAGACGGCCGGCTAGGCGGCCTAGGCGCTAGGCGGACCTCCGCCGCACCGAGTCCGCCTAGCGCTTTTTAGAACATTGATGTATATTTATACAAAAAACTTTGAGACATGGAGATGTCCTTACCTCATGCAAGTGGGAGGGAGATAGCCTATTCCATGGTTGTCAAAGTTGGTTACAGTTGAACTGATAGGAAGAATATAAACTCTTGTTAGTTTTGTTGACTGTTATTGCTACTACTACCTTGCTAGTACACTTGGTTATGTTTTAAATATTTTTGTTAGTTTTAATATGTTACTTTCTTTTGTTTTTTGCATTACTAATTTTTTTTGTATGTATATTTTTATTATTTTTTATTTTTGTGCGTCGCTTCTCTCAGACGCGCACCTTTAAGTGTGCCTTGCGCCTTGGACGATCCTTGTGTGCGCCTTGTGCCTTTGACTACCTTGATAGACACACAAAGGAGTATCTGTGCAATATAGATTGCAATTGTTCGATTTCTTCCCCTCCTCCATAAAGGAGACACAAACACTCTCGCTCTCTCCATTAAATTCAATAAATTCAATTTTAGCAAGAGGTAAGGGTTCGAAGTGAAGGCTTGACGGGAGGGGTAGTTGTTTCTGTAGATGGCCATCAGTCTGTTCCTGCTTCTGCCGACTGAAACATATATAGAGAAGAGATCCCATCACTGCTGCCGCTACCTTGAGTACTAGAAATTGCTACAAGATGTAGTTTTTCTCTCCGAATTTTATGTTAAGGGAAGAGATAATATGTCTCTTTTTTAGGTTTAGCTGTTTTTCTGGCAATGAAAGGGAAAAGTTCAAAATATTATGTTAGGGTGGTTTGAGTTCAGAGTGAAACTTTAGATTGTGTATCATAATAGCCCTTTTTTATTCCTTATCATCGTTGTGTTTGATGTTCATGTAGTAGAGATGAATGCAACTTTACAGAGAAATAACTATCTTATCCATTTTCATTATTATTTTCTAGTCTCTGGGGACCTTTTTGTTTTCTTTTTTTGGGGTGGGGGGTGGGGTGGGCGGGTGGGTGGGTGGGGGGCGATGGGTGCTCATTGGTTGGATGAGCTTAAATTGGTTGACCTAAATTGTAGGTTTACCTTCCTGCCAGTTGGACTTCTGAGTTTGACTACATTAGCTAAACATATGGCACCAGCCTAAATGGTTGAATTCAGGTGGGCGGGAGGTCCTAAAAACTTACAATTTCTTTGTGGAGTATTTTTGTGATCCACAGCTGAACACAGTTTAATGGGATAAGACTTGGATGATTGGATTGTTACGAAGGCTTGTGAATCTTCTTTGTTATACAAGGTCAATTTGACTCTTCTATTTAGCCATTGCCATAGTATCTTATGCCCCTTATTATGGTTTCCTTTTTCTGTTGTTCTTTTCAAATAACAAGTGGTTTAAATGTTAATTCTAACATTTTAAACAGAAACTGTAGTTTTCTTTTGCGTGTTTCTGATATCTTGATATCTCAGGGTGGGAAGAGCACATTGGAGAATTGCCAGGTTTTGCAGGTGCCTTTCTCCTTTTTCGTACTCTATTTCCTCCTTTAAATATGAGATGCTGAGCTTATTAGTTTCTTTACATCTCAGAATTTCAAAATGCCCCTACTATGATAATTTGTTAAGCCTGATGTAAAATATATTTAGTTTCTGAATCATCAAGATGAGGAAGTCAGATTGTCTCAAAACACATTTTTTGGTAGAAAAGTGTTAGCTATGCTGGTGATACATGCAGACATTAGTACCTTGATCTAGACCTTTTTTTGTGTGTTTTAAATTTGCATTCAAACTGGTGTATATGTACATAATGTTGTCAGTTTGTAAACTTTGTACCCATGATTCTCATAGCTATCAGTTACAAATATATTCTGTCTGATTCATACCCCAAAAAAAGAAGAAGAAGATTTTGGTTCATTATAAGCCAAATGCTTAATGGTTTTCTTCTAATGTTTAATATTATAGCAATGGTGGTTTTTATTTGGAGTCTTTGACCAAACTGCACCCAAACACTTTGAAACACTTGGATTCTAAAAGCCTCTTACGAACCCACAAGAAACAAACCCAAGGAGCAGTTAAATCCCTGAATCTGTATTCTGATTTGGCAAGCCAATTTTGTTGTTAGAATGGACCCGGTTTAGTAGACCGGTCGTGGGCCACGAATCTAGTTACTCGCCAATTCGGTCCGAACAAACTTTGACTTGAGCAAGCTGCACGAGGAAGAAACTGGCTTCTTGTCTTCAG
This sequence comes from Iris pallida, assembly GCA_029216955.1. Taxonomy (NCBI): domain Eukaryota; kingdom Viridiplantae; phylum Streptophyta; class Magnoliopsida; order Asparagales; family Iridaceae; genus Iris; species Iris pallida. The sequence continues at coordinate 23,202,306 of JANAVB010030220.1, forward strand.
ATGTCTGTGCGGTCATTGCTTCTCATACCGTTTCTTGGTATTCCTTTTAGTATGTCTTTGAGCACTAGGCACGAACGACAGCTTCAACCTCCAATTCCTTGTGTGGAGAAAGGTTGGCAGCCTCTTTACATCATTAACGCTAGTTTAGCTATTCCTCAATTTGGCCTGTGAAATATTGGAAAAATGACAAGTACCTCTGTTAATCTAGTCATGGCAAACTTAGATAAATTCCAGTAATCTGTTATCTGAAAGTGTTACAGGATAATTCTATTTTGAAATATCTTATTCTGCTGGACATTTTGACACTTGTGAAGCACTCCAAACACGGATCGACTCATCGAATTATGGCAGTACCAAATTCATTGTAATGTATACACTTGATGGTGAAAGATGTCAACTCTAGGTTACATCACAAAACTGTCTAGATAATTCAAATTATCTTAGGAACAATAGGTTAAGCTCATTTTTTTTTTATACATACATATGCATTTGGAATCGAAATGAAACGCCCCGCTCAATCGGAGGAATCGAAACGCCAACGGCGTTCAGACTTAGCCATGCAACGACTGCTCGAAGACCCGCTCGGTCGAGGCGACTCCTCGCTCAGGTAGGTGGTTTCGGTGAACTTGTCTCAGCTTGGCCTTCACACTAATAAAACGAAAGTTTTCAACTGCACAAGTAGGCTTGACAATAAAAGAGACTAATCCACATAACTAAGGAAATAATTTCAAGTTGGGTCAGACTGAGTTAGAACATGGAAAGGTCCCACGGTCGGCTTAGAAGTATAGCACGTCGTGCTTTCAAAATGACACTCGGTCCTTCGTCCCGTGGCTTGGGAGAAGGAAAGTTGGTCGATGTTGCCACAGAGCTATGAACTTAGCCTAAGTGATAGGCGTCGCACATATAAATGCTTGATAAAGCAAGCACGGTCCCATCGTCCAAGGATTGGCATAGCCTTTGCTCGTCCCACGGGTTAAGTTGTATCGCACGGCTTATAGCATAAGTCTAGGCACCCAATGAACTTGGTTGTTCAAGTCGAACGTGTGCACGACACGTTTCTAAGATGCAAGGCTTGGCATAGCCTTTGCTCGTCCCACGGGTTAAGTTGTTGCACGATTGAGTTATACAAGAATTTTGTTGGACTATTGAAGCAATAACAAGCATTGTTCCATGTTTTCTGCGATTGTCAAGTCACATAGTCCCAGGATCTCAAGGCTCGTCATGTAAAGTATGACTTGGACGGTAGTGTCGCTTAGAAAATAAGTTGGTTTAAGGCACGAGCTACGGTAGGTTCAAGGATAAGTGTGCCACGGTTAAAGAACACATGTTTTGTTCAAGTTAAGCTGGAAGACTACATAGTAGTCGTTCCCTGGGTTTCAAAAGAATAGAAAGTTCACACGATCGTTTGTCGTCGAGACAGGTCCCGCTGCTTGGGAGTCTCTTATGAAGTATGGAAAGCACGGTCATGAATAAAGAAGAACATGGTAAATCGAGTTGAGTCTTGCATGGCCATTGGACAACTTGCACGCAAGGGGAATTCCTCGAACGATCGTCGGGGTACCGGATTCGTGTCGGCCTAGGAGGAAGAGCAGATATTGTACGGCCTTCAACGACGGTGCGACTCGCCTTAGAGGGAACCGTTACAATATAGGCTGCGGGACCATTCGGTGGAGCTCGCACCTCGCACGCGAATGGTCACCGTATGCAAAAGATCCAGTATAGCTTGACATTGCTAGTGACCACTCATATTAGATGTGTCGGCATAAGAGCGGCTATTCGCGTGCATACCTTTGGATTGCGTCGAGTACAAGCATGGCACGAAGTGAGTTAAGAGGGTGTGCATCAGTTGCAACACAAGTCTTAAGAAGCCTAAGATTTGGCTATAGCAAAGACACGTGCTTCGGCACGAGACGCGGCGTCGAGTATTAAGTCGTTGGCATAAAGTTGCATAAGTCGGACTTGAGTCCTTCGAGTTAGGTCGAGAAGGACCGTAAGGCAAGTTTGGTTAAGTCGTGATAAGTTACGAGGCACGACCACGCTGTTATGGCATGAGTATAGGCAAAAGACTAAGCGAGAGGTACTGCCTCAATCGTATTGAAGCACGAATAGAGTTTATGGCACGACCAAGTCGTTGCGTCCCTAAATATGGCACGAAAGGCAAACACGAGTCAATACGTTGATGTTGCAAGCACGAGAATGGTTTAGAGGCAAGGATAACGAAGTTATCGGTGCGATAGTACGGTGACGGTCTAGAGACACAAATAGGCCAAGAGGCTCTGTCTTAAAATCGATCCTAAGGCCAGAATAGAAAGACAATCATAAAGGGTTTATGTTGCATAAAGTAAATGAACGTGTTGTTTCTGTATGGGTGGGCGAGGAGCTCACTCCACCAGTACAGTTGAGTACTGACACCCACATAGTTTTCAAGTGCAGGCAAAGGTAGAAGCTTGTTGGCGCAGAGCTCGCTTGGATGCGTCGAGGCATGGAGTTCCTTGGCGTTTCGAGGTGTGCGGCCGCATGGAGTCAGAACTTATACATGACATAATATATGGGCATCGCCTAACTGAAGCATCCGTTGGCTCGTCAGGTGGTATTGAGAGATGAGAGAGAGCTGAGTGACTTGTAATCTGAGAGAAAAGTGAGCTTGAGTGATTGTAATTTTGGCTACACGCCTTTGTAATCTTATGTTCATTATCAATAAAGACTCTGATTTTGTTTCAATGCTTCTGTTGTCTTGTATATTCAATATTTCTTCTTGGGACTTCTGTGCGACGACCCTCGTCGCAAGCTGTTGTAATCGGCCGTTATGAAACTGCCTTGCACGAGCGCAATCTAGGCTCGTGCGGCATCACGTCTTAGCGAGGACGATCGGTCCTACGGGACCGGGACGTGACATAATGGTATCATAGCACGACTTTACGTCCTTGGACTTCGATTGAATTCTTCAACTTCGATGATGTTCCACAAACTCTGATGTTCCGCAATCGATATCGTTGGTGCGCTCTCTCTCAAATGTCCCACGGGATGTCTATACAATAAGTCTATATATTTTGAAAAGTATCATGAAAGAAAATTTGTTGAACAAAAGTTAACTTCAAATAAGCACGGTTGGCGAAGTCGGGCTGGGCATATACACCAAGAATTGTGTCGACTTTAGAAAAAGTTGTGTGCAAAACTCGAATTGTTTTAAATGGGTTAAAATTGACTGACTTATAGAATACAAGATGTCTGTCAATAGGGGTGCCATCAGATGATGATATCGTCTATGCGATATAGATGAACGTGCTTGGATTTTGAGGAATGGTGCGAACGAAGATTCGAAATAATCAATTGTGAATCGAATGCTGGTTTTAAGGATTTGTCGAATGACTTAATCTTTGAGTGGTGTATGGGATAGCCTCGGGGATGTCGATCGATTGAGGATATGGGGTGCCAACATGTCTATCAGCAAGCGACGAGTACGCAAAGCCTTCGAAAGAGTGTTTCAAAGTTAGTCATGACTTGATAGCTAGCATGAAATTGATTTGAACGAATTAGAAACGACGAGCACGAGATTGGGATTGTTCAAGTATGAAATACGAGAATAATTGAGTAGGAAAATTGAATCGAGGTAAAGTTAAGGTGTACAAACGGATGACTCGATCGAGGAAATCGATATGAATCGTATACGAAAAGTTAGCACGATTGGATGATAGCATGCATGGAAATAATTCGAATATTTGAGAACGACTCTAATGATTGGAATAGATGTTGCTCGATGATTTGAGTTAGCATAGAATGATGCGACTTGAGAAAATATGTTGCTCGATGACGTAAGATAGACGAATGAACATAAGTGATGTTGGTTTTGAACGAATGATCAAGTGACTAGTTCAGGGATTACTGATCGAATTTGATCTTGAATATTGAGGAGATTGTGGTATATCCAATTCGGATGATATCATCAGTTGCACGACTCAAAATTTGTTGCAAAGGAAGATCGTCAGGTTATGCATATCATCGATGGTATTGAGGTGTATCAAAGATCGATGTACGATAACTCGGGGGTACTCTAATTCGGGAAATGACGATCGTATAAAGTGTTATTGTTTTGGATGGATGCTGTGCTTAGGATTTTGATTGAAATGAATGCTTGGATGAAAATGATCGTGTCTTGATTTCTTCGATGATAACCACAACGTCGACGATCTTGTCTTGCGCTAGCGCAACTCCAGCCTCGCACATGCGTCACGTTGGATTTGGGGCGATCGTTCCGCGTGAGCGCTGACATGGTGATTCATGCCGCGGGAATGATTGAACTCGGGAGATTAGGGCGTGGCAATTTGGATTGCTTCGACTTGTGGTTTGATTCGAAAGTGAATTCGAGGATTAGTCGGACCTGTGATTGATGATTAAGTAAAAATTGAGAATTGAGTAGATCCAATCTGCGTATCGTGAATGAATTAGTCTAGACTCAAAGCAAGAGTTGCGCTCTGATAAGAACGATTATCCTGAGGGAATGCATGGTGATTTCATGTCCACCGCGGATAATCAGACTTGCGTGAGATTGGAACATGACATTGTTATGCTAGACGACCTTGTGATCGAATAAGTGAATTGTGATAAGTGGCTTAGGGAATATGGAAATGAGGATTATGGTTTAATGACAAATCGTGTCGTAGCATGTTTGACTTGGGAAGGATGGATAGGTGGATTATATCGAACGTGTTCGAAGAGATAGACTACGCGAGTTGCTTGTTGGACGAGCAATATTGATATGTCAAGGAATTGGTTGAGTGAACTTATGATAGGATGGCTTTGCTGAATGCCTTGGACCCCTTGGACTAAGTGTTGCAAGTGCGAATAAGAGGAATCTATGCTCGAAGTTTAGAAATCGGAGTGATGCAAGTTTGGGTAGAAAATCCAGTATTATCAACTTTGGTTTGACCTTAGGATTGGGGTTAGTGTTGATATTATTATTTTTGGGAAACTATGATTCCCATACTGACGGATGACTTTAGCCTAGGAAGATGGTCTAGCGGTTAGGCGAGACGTCCATGTTTCGAGAGTTAGCCTCGGTACGATTGATCTTGAGGATTGATAGAATGTGATACTGGTGGATAGAATGATTCAAGATTAGGGAAATCCCACTTACGAAGCTCGGCTGAAATGCATATATTTCAGGGACGCTTGAATATGTGCACGATCCGACTCGAGTGAAAATATCGGATTCTCTATCACGAGGCTTGGCTGAAATGCATGTATTTTGGGGACGTCTGGAATATGTGCACGATTCAACTAAGTGATACGTTGAATCCGAGTGAGACTAAAGGAACGAGGCGGAATTGAGGATCTTGAGATATAGTTGTTCGGGATGAGAAATAAATAGGGCACCATCGTAGCTCGGATTGAAAGAAATGCATAGGCAAAGTGTGCACGAGAACCATCGGATATTGAATCAAGTTATAAGGATAAGTGTACTCAGTAAGTTTCGAGGACGAAACTTTTTCTGAGTGGTGTATAATGTAATGTCCCGTCCCGCTCAGCTCAATCGGAGGAATCGAAACGCCAACGACGTTCAGACTTAGCCATGCAACGGCTGCTCGAAGACCCGTTCGGTCGAGGCGACTCCTCGCTCAGGTGGGTGGCTTCGGTGAACTTGCCTCAGCTTGGCCTTCACATTAATAAAATGAAAGTTTTCAACTGCACAAGTAGGTTTGACAATAAAAGAGACTAGTTCACATAGCTAAGGGAATAATCCCAAGTTGGGTCAGACTGAGTTAGAACATGGAAATGTCCCACGGTCGGTTTAGAAGTATCGCACGTCGTGCTTTCAAAATGACACTCGGTCCTTCGTTCCATCGCTTGGAAGAAGGAAAGTTGGTCGATGTTGCCACAGAGCTATGAACTTAGTCTAAGTCATAGGTGTCGCACATATGAATGCTTGATAAAGTAAGCACGGTCCCATCGTCCAAGGCTTGGCATAGCCTTTGCTCATCCCACGGGTTAAGTTATATCGCACGGCTTATGGCATAAGTCTAGGCACCCAATGAACTTGGTTGTTCAAGTCGAACGCGTGCACGGCACGTTTCTACGATGCAAGGCTTGTCATAGCCTTTGCTCGTCCCACGGGTTAAGTCGTTGCACGATTGAGTAATGCAAGAGTTTTGCTGGGATATTGAAGCAATAGCAAACACTGTTTCATGTTTTCTGCGGTTGTCAAGTCACATAGTCCAAGGATCTCAAGGCTCGTCATATAAAGTATGACTTGGACGGTAGTGTCGCTTAGAAAACAAGTTGGTTTAAGGCACGAGCTACGGTAGGTTCAAGGATAAGTGTGTCCCGGTTAAAGAACACACTTTTTGTTCAAGTTAAGCTAGTAGTCTTCCTTGGGTTTCAAAAGAATAGAAAGTTCACGCGACCGTTTGTCGCCGAGACCGGTCCCGCTGCTTGAGAGACTCTCATGAAGTATGGAAAGCACGGTCATGAATAAAGAAGGACATGGCAAATCGAGTTGAGTCTTGCATGGTCATTGGACAACTTGCGCGCAAGGGGAATTTCTCGAACGATCGCCGGGGCACCGGGTTCGTGTCGGCCTAGGAGGAAGAGCAGATATTGTACGGCCTTCAACGACGGTGCGACTCGCCTTGAAGTGAACCGTTACAATATAGGCCGCGGGACCATTCGGTGGAGCTCGCACCTCGCACGCGAATGGTCACCGTATGCAAAAGATCCAGTATAGCTTGACATTGCTAGTGACCACTCATATAGATGTGTCGGCATAAGAGCGGCTATCCGTGTGCATGCCTTTGGATTACGTCGAGTACAAGCACGTCACGAAGTGAGTTAGGAGGGTGTGCATCGGTTGCAACACAAGTCTTAAGAAGCCTAAGATTTGGCTATAGCAAAGACACGTGCTTCGGCACGAGACGCGGCGTCGAGTATTAAGTCGTTGGCATAAAGTTGCATAAGTTGGACTTGAGTCATTCGAGTTAAGTCGAGAAGGGCCGTAAGGCAAGTTTGGTTAAGTCGTGATAAGTTATGAGGCACGACCACGCTGTTATGGCATGAGTATAGGCAACAGACTAAGCGAGAGGCACTGCCTCAATCATATTGAAGCACGAATAGAGTTTATGGCACGACCAAGTCGTTGCGTCCCTAAGTATGGCACGAAAGGCAAGCACGAATCAATACGTTGATGTTGCAAGCACGATAATGGTTTAGAGGCAAGGATAAGGAAGTTATCGGTGCGATAGCACGGTAACGATCTAGAGACACAAATAGGCCAAGAGTCTCTGTCCTAAAATCGTTCCTAAGGCAAAAATAGAAAGACAATCATAAAGGGTTTATGTTGCACAAAGTAAATGAACGTGTTGGTTCTGTATGGGTGGGTGAGGAGCTCACTCCACCAGTACAGTTGAGTACTGACACCCATACAGTTTTTATGTGCAGGCAAAGGTAGAAGCTCGTTGGTGCGGGGCTCGCTTGGATGCGTCGAGGCATGGAGTTCCTTGGCGTTTCGAGACGTGCGGCCGCATGGAGTCAGAACTTATACATGACATAATGTATGAACATCGCCTAACGGAAGCATCCGCTGGCTCGTCAGGTGGTATTGAGAGATGAGAGAGAGCTGAGTGACTTGTTATCTGAGAGAAAAGTGAGCTTGAGTGATTGTAATATTGGCTACGCGCCTTTGTAATCTTATGTTCATTATCAATAAAGACACTGATTTTGTTTCAATGCTGGTGTTGTCTTGTATATTCAATGTTTCTGCTTGGAACTTCTGTGCGATGACATTGTCGCAAGCTGTTGTAATCGGCCGTTATGAAACTGCCTTGCACGAGTGCAATCTAGGCTCTTACGGCATCACAAGGACGATCGGTTCTACGGGACCGGGACGTGACAGGCTTTACCTTAGGAACCCACTAACTGCTGCATAGGACTTTTAGATATGCAGCAACTACTGACTGGAATGTGGTTTCTTATAGCTTTCACGTATGCATCAACTTTTAGATATGCTGGTTTCATATATCATCCTCTCCCATGAAAAATGGGGTCATCTGTGGAGCATAAGAAGGCTCCATAAAGGAATTGAGAAAGTTTTTATGATTGGATATCAACCTAAAGCCAACCTCTATTTCGGTGTCAAATTATTGTCAAGTTAGATATAGACACAGGGTGTCGTCCATAAAACTTGGAAAGCCAGTTGGTGGCAGGTAGGTCAATGTACATTTTGGCTTTGTGGTTTAAGCTCATGCAACCAAGAAACAACCTTCAAGTTCCCCTAACTTATAGAATGGTGGTAACACATTCTATAAAAATAGTAGCCATGTCCAGAAGAATATCACTATATTTGGTTAGTTGTAACATGGTTATAGAAGTTGATGGAAGTTCTAATAGCATGGTTGTGACATGTATCAAGAATGATAACCATGTCCAGTTAAAAGCATAAAACAGAAGACGTCTTTAAAGGCTGGTTTGGGATCATGATAATTTTACCACATCAATGACCATTTATTATGGAAAGCTTCTTCATGACTCAAAGCAATTTAAGACATGAGAATGGTAACTACAATGTTGGTTCGAGCATTGCGATGTTATATGTCCATATTAATATGTTATTGCAGCACGCCTGCAAAGTTGTAACAGAACTTGCACACGTTCTGCTCGGACTAGTTTATCTGAATGGATATCTTTTAGCTTACTAATTTATCTGATGTCTATCTGTTTAATTTGATACAAGTTGCTTGATATATTTTCGCTCTCTTTTCTGCAGGCAACTGTCAATCGCTCGAAAGGGAATCGGACAGAGATATCCAGATCTGACCTCATACAGAAGAGTGCTTACTGTAGAGTTTCTGGTAATTGAATTCATCTGGATTATTGTCTACTTTTCTCTTCAAATATATATGCAACTATGTATGGGTATATAGTTATTTTTAGAATTAGAAGAATGGTAGGGTGTAACTCGAAATTTACAACTCCATTGCTATTGGTCTACGTAAGAGTAATAAATTCGCGAAGAACTAGTGGCTTGCAATCCGTTGAAACAACTCGGCTAAGATTTAGTCCCGTGATATAGCAATGGAGCCGTAAACTTGGAGATGCATTCTATCAAATTGTTCTAGTATTCATGACTTGCTAAAATATAAACTTTATAATCATTGCAGGACGAGACATGGATCTTCTAGAGCTCACTGCCTTTGGCAATGTTCGTCGAAGTCAAGACTCTGGGGGTTGTAATATCCAGTGAACTGCCGGCCCAAATTGGGATCAAACGACTGAGTTCTACCTTTCCAACTGCATATTCCTTATATTAGGTCACATTTTATTTACTGAAAAATTCTCTTTGGACCAATACATCAGGTCATGAGTATGTTGGGTTGGTCTGTAGGTCATTCTTCGTATGAATGGTTGAGGACAGGGCCGGCCCTGAGCTCATAGGGTTCCGGGACGGATTTTCAAAATACGCCTCCATACATAATATTTTTTTTTAAAAAAAAATAGAAAATTAAAAAAAAAGAGAAAAAGAGGTTTACTACTATGATTTCAACCAACGAACTTTAGCATAATAGCATAATCACTACGCCACAATAGTTTTATGTCAAGAAGGGGGCCATGGTACATAATATTTTTAATTTGGAAATAAAATTATTAACATATTTATGTTTAAACTATTTTTTGGGTCCTTATGATGTGTGGGCCAGTTGTCCCTGGTTGAGGATTATATTAGTATTGTTGAGACTGTTCTCGTTGGAAAATGATCATAAACCATGCAAGAAAAGGAGCAAAAAAAATTGAAAGTAGAAGATTCGACTCACTTAGAATATATTTTTGCTCCATGTGAACAGTGCAAAGTGACGATTTCGAGATACAACCAATTCTGGTGATTTGCAATACATTGCATCCAGTGGCGAATCTAACGGACGATGATAGTCTATAGCTTTGTCCGGACGAGTAGATGGACGGAGGTGGAGATTTTTGGGAGTTTTTGATTCTTGTCGTTTTTTTTCTTTCCTATGACAATTTTTCGAAAGAGAAATGGAAAAAAAAGTTTTTTTATCAGATATCTCGACCGTGTCAATAATTTTTATCTCTAATTTCGTAACGGGATTACTTGAAAACATGTCCGTGGAAGACCAACAACCAACTGAATTTAAAAAAAAAGAAAAAGAAAAAAAAGAAAGAAAAGAGTTAGAAAGTTATTGTTATATTCCTGGTTTGATCCGTTGCAAGTGTGTTAAGTGCGCGACTAATAAATGTAACAAAAATACACATTAAATTGTATATCCGTTTGCGGGTTGCATGGACTTGAGTCCATCTTCACAAAATTTACTTAATCATTGACGTGAGTTCAACAATTTAAACAAAAAAGAGTGTCCAACTCATACGTAGTTGTTGGTACTAAAATAATTTGTTATTGAATTATATAGACAATTACACCGAACTTGAGTAGTTCTTGTGGTTACCGAGAAGAAATATAAGATTCTGACTGGATAACGGAAGATTAGTGGATCGAGCCACGGGACGTATTATTCTTTCTGTTATTTGATGGAAGTTGAAAAACAGTGGATCTGTTCGTTGGCATCTTAAAAAAAAATTCCTCTCGTGTAGGTATTTGTACAGTCAATAGGTGTAACCACCACTCAACTTCAAGCATCCACTAGTGATGACCATCCATTCTTGTGTCTCTTGCACTTGTGAATCTTCCTCCTCTCCCATTAAGTTGTTGTATGATAATGATTCTTTCTATCGGCACTTATGCACCATCTTCTTTCTCTCCCATAAAGTAGTTGGATGATAATGGTTATTTTTATTAGGTGCCTTCCCCACCACAACCCCGGACAAGTTTGGATATTTTCACCCAAAACTTGTTTCGAAATTAGTGTTTAGTCTCAATATTATACATAATTAGTGTTTGGGTATCAAAAGTGTCACAAAAAATAATTAGTAACATTTTGGTACACTTTTGATGACATTTTTGAGATATTAGTGACACTTTTGAGACCCAAATACTAATTATGCATAATAGGGAGACCCAAACACTAATTTCAAAATTTATTTGAGATCCAAAGTCTAAAAATCCTCTAAAAGTATCTCATTTATGCACTATGAGGTTCCTGGTAATAGAACTTGCAACGTACGTTACACGTGTCTTTTATCTGTATTTTAATTTTATTTTTTTATATGTATAACAAACCTATTTGAAATAATATAAAATATTTAAAAATAAATTTATTTTTGAGTTGGTGTATATTTATTGTAGATGGAAGCATTTTAATTATTAGTGGTGACTAATTATGTTAGTTAAGAGGTGTGTGATTTACATGTTTTTTTATAGTTAATTTAACCATATTTTGATATATATAAAGTTGCAAAAGGATACTTTGGGGACATAAAAGTTTCCATAATGAAACCTCATACTTTTCATATAGGAATAAAGATGTATAAATTGTTGTAGAAAAATAGGACTGCTTGGTAGTAGGTTTTATCCTATTTGATGCACTTATATAGTGGTCGGAAATAGTGTTTTAAAAATCAGACCGGAGATCAATTCGATCAAGGTACTGGATCGGATCAAACTGGTTCAACAAGTTGGTTCAAATAGTCGTTCAACTACTGGATTAATCTAAGTGATCTAAATTTAATCCCTTATTGATACTAATTTTTATAAAAATATTTGTTTACAACTAATTTTTGAAAAAAAAAAATAGTAGATCAATACTGAACCGGATCAAAAAAAACACTACCGATTCACAGATAAATTGGTTGAATTGATTGATCTGGTCCGAATTTTAAAACATTGGTCGGATAAAGTTACAGAGATAAAGATGATAACTATGACCCCTTTGATTGTGTATTTTTCGAGAAGCGCATTGAGTTGCGTTTCGGTATGTGTGTTGATTGACAGACTTATTGACAATTGGATTGAACAATAAAGTTAGGTGTGAAGTCAACACTAGGATAAATAGGAAGGTTAGTGAGATAAAAATTAGGGTCAATAAAGTTGCAACTAGGCTCACTACTGTGTAATATAACTATGATTTTGATTAGTATGACATGAGCGACTGGATGCCACATTGGGTACCACAGTAAAGAGGGGTATAATTTTTTTTTTGGTTAGACGGAAGGTTTTAGGATTGAATCATAAGAAAAATGTGGGTGTGTATAAAAATTAAAAATGATGAATTTAAATAATATACAGTGCAGCGTATACAAAATTCTATATTATATCGAACATTTTAAAAGAATTGCCATATTAGATTTGTTATAAAAAAAAACTTTGGAGAACTGCTAGAATTTATTAGGTTTCCTTTGTAAGAGACCAAAATAGGTTGGGAAGCGTGCCTATCTATAGGTTCGATCTTCGATGAGATGAACGAGACCTTGAGAGAGGAAATATTTTCCAGATCATTTCAGGATCATATAAGAATTAACTCATGAAACAAGTTATGTAATAGGACAAACTTGTCTATTCATTATGGGTTATGTTAACATATACTCTAAGGCATCGTTTGGTTCGTGGAATAGAAGGAAAAAGAAATCAATTTTTTGGCAATTTTTTTTTTTTGAAAAATAACAATTCTTAGTAAATTTTTTTTCGATGTTTGAAAATACCAAAAAATTTGGAAAGGAGATTAAATACTTCAATGTGAAAAAGTGATTCCTTACTTGGATGGATGTAATCACTTTTCTCCCTAATTTTCTTTCCATTGAAAATTATTTTCCTTTTCTCCTTAGTTCCTTTGACATCCAAACATAAGAAAATAATCACTTTCATTTTTCGACCCGATGATTCCGCGAACCAAACGAGGCCTAAGGACACATGATAACATATGGATAAATGGATTTGGTTAACATGTGTCCTAAGAGCACACGACAACAGTCAAGTTTTGTTCGCCCACCAAAAATAATAAATTTTATATAAATACTTACATCAGCATATTAAATAAATAATTTTTTTATTTAAAATATATATTTATTAATGTATTGATGTGAGTATCCATGTAAAATATGCATTTACCTTAAGAGGAGCTTTAATAAGTGACCATATAAGAAAAATGTGAGAAGACAAGGAGAAACCAATATTAGGCCTTCCAAATGGTTGTTTATTTCTGAATTTTTATTTTATGTGTCAAGTCCTCTTAAGAAGGCTTCTTTGTCTCTGTGACATTTTTTTCATTTAGAAATTAAACAATAAAGAAATGTGTCTCCAATGGTTGGTCTCTTTATTTATTCATATCTTATGTGGCATTAAACAAAAAAGTGTTTTCATTATAATATAATAAGTGTATGAGCTCTTTAGCCTAGTGGTATCAGAACGGACATCCGGAGGGACCGGCATGGTTCGAGTCCCCCAATTGTGTGTGTACGTAAAATTTCAAAAATAAATAAATATAATAAGTAAATATTTATGTGAGACACATTTTCATAACACATAGACAGAGAAAAATTCTATCAGATGTAGGGCCACTCATAGGGTTCCTTTGCTTTTAATATTTTTCACCTAAGATAGATCCTTGGATAGAAATCCATATTGGAGATATTTTCAACTATTCTATTACAAAGGTTTTTTTAAAAGCGTCTCCCACAGAAGGCCTTAGGCCATCTCTAATGGGATTTCTGTAGAACCCTAGAGGGGGGAGGGGGTGAATAGGAAAATAAAATAATTTAAACACAAGAAGCTATATTACTTAATTAAAAATAGAGAGAGTAAGAAAATCAAACACGCGATGTATCATGGTATCCTCCCTAGAGGCAATACAGTCCCGGAACTCTCTCCGGCTTAAATCCATTATTGGTAAAATAGTACACACGAGTTTGGATCCGAAGAACTCGTCAACTTTAACACACGAGTTTTCTTACGAAGGCTCGCCAACTTCAAAAGAAAATGAAGAGAACTGTTGATCTTCTAACACTTGAAGATCGAAAAGTACAACTCTTGAATATTCTAGCACTTTTGGAATGGATGACAATTAAAAGTTTGGGTAGAGTAGTAATGGTGGAGCTCTTGGTTGTTGGAAAATTTATGGCTTAAGTGGATAAGCCTTCGAGAGAGAGAAGACATCCATTTATAAAGAAACCAAGAGTAGGTAGCATTTAATGCTCCTGAATATAGCCCAGACAGCATACCGTCGGTATGGACCGACATGCCGTCGGTATGCCGTTCTGAACAGTAACGGTAATAATTATATCAGTTGGAGAGCATTTAATGCTAGCAATTAATGCTAGTATTCGTCCATTCAAAAATCAAATTAGATGAACCGGTATACCGTCGGTATGCCGTGGTATGCCGTCGGTATACCGATGTTCGTCACAGAACATTTTGTGGCTAACAAAACGGTATACCGTCGGTATGCCGTAGTATACCGTCGGTATGGCGATGTTTTATCACAGAACTTTTTATGGCTCACAAAACGGTATACCGTCGGTATGCCGTAGTATACCGTCGGTATTCCGATATTTTAACAGAACGTTTTGTGGCTAACAAAACGGTATACCGTCGGTATGCCGTAGTATACCGTCGGTATGCCGATATTTGTCACAGAATGTTTTGTGGCCAACAAAACGGTATACCGTCGGTATGATGTCGTAGTATACCGTCGGTATGCCGTTCTTTTAGACATTGTTTTTTGACTGGAAAAATAAAAGAGCTTTTCGTTTTGTCATCCAACCTTAAGTGTTTACAGAAAGACCTAGACCTTGTACAGACTCGATATCTTGAAGTGTTGAGAGCCGTCTTTTCTTTAGTCTTCAAGGCTTTGATGACTTGGCTTGAATGGACAGACTTTATGTAGTAGAGCTTTTTAAAAGAATATCAATCTGAAATACAGAGAAAACTAGACTACGAAGATGCTGTTAATGTTATCAAAATAAACTGTGCCAACAATCTCCCCCATTTTGATAATTGACAAAATAGAGAGATAGCATCTTCAAGGAGTGAATCCAACGTAGGTAGACAACTCTCCCTCAATACGTTTTCTCCCCCTTTGTCACTTAGTCAAAGATGGGAAATAAGTAAAAAAAATATAGCAATAAATAGGAAAAACAGTATGATAGACAAAAGCATGCATATATTAGAGTTGAAAAGTTGGTTCATGCTTGACACTATAGAAAACAAAGATAAAACTCTCCTCCATGAGAGTGATCAAGACAACAGCAAAACATAAGAAATAGTCCCCGTAGGACTTCACACAACATTAAAACAAACTACTGGTCCCCGAAGGACCTCAAAGGTTACACACTAAAACGACAACCATTTATTCTACCACCATCAACAACATGAGACCGCAAACTACTCATCCATCGGATCATCGTCGTCCCCACCATGAGCACGGTGTGTAGAAGCGTAAATAAATTTCGCAGACCAAGTCAAGGAAGTTGAGAACTTTACGCAAAGACAGTTTCAAATTAGACTTTACGCAAAGGTCAAACAAAGTCAAAATCAGACTCTAGCAAATGGTTAAATTCAGACTTTACGCGAAGATAGTTCTACTCTCTACGCGAAGAATGAGCTGTCCATGCTACATTAAATGCACGAAGATACTGTTCTGACAGATTGATTTTCTGACAAATAATTGCACATAAGCCAAGAAGTTTGTTGTTTAGCGTGCCAATGAGCTGCTTTACGCTTGAAGCCAAGAAGTTTGTTGTTTAGCGTGCCATCGTGGACATAGTCTGGCAAATGGGATCCTTGCATCGCAAGTAGCGATCTCCGATACAAGTTCCCAAACTACCAATTGCCTATTATCCAGCTCGGCTATTACCGATTTCTTCCTAGGCCGAGATGGTCCCGTGGCCCCGGATTGCCGCTCGAAGAAACAATCGCCCTTGTCGACAAGTTGTCCATGACCACGCACCTATGCTAACTTCTAGACTTAACGTAAATGCATGGCCTCATCATCATCACTTAGTTCATTTTCTTTACTTCTTCCACTTTTCACACTTCTTTTGCAGAGCCCAAACCAGGGTTGCCTCGGCGGCTGACCTACAGTCCCGACATATTTCCTCTCGGTGACTAACCATCGCTTAGACTTAACATTCTTTGAACTCAGGGAACGGCTACTACATAGCCTTCCCACTTAACTTGAACATAACGTGTTCCTTAAGTATCGACAGACCGTGGCTAACTTTCCACTGAACCAACTGTAGCTCGTGCCTTAAACCAACACATGTTCTATGCAACGCTATCGCCCAAGTCATACCTCATATGACGGTCCTTGGGATCGTGGGACTATTTAACTTGACAACCGCAGAAAGAGCGAGACAGCACTTGGAATAACTTAGGTCGATCGGCATAACTTTTTGCCTAACTTACTCAAGCCTACAACTTTACCCGAGGGACGAGCAAAGGCTATGCCAAGCCTTGCGCAGTGGAAGCGTGCATGCTTTATCGAGCATTTACGCGGGCAACGTCTATGACTTAGGCAAGTTCCTTGTTTTGTGTCGAAGACCAACTTTCTTTCTCCCAAGCCGCAGGACGAAGGACCAAGTGTCATTTTCAAAGCACGCCGTGCACCAATTCTAAGCCGACCATTGGACCTTTCCATATTCTAACTCAATTCGACCCGTCGGGATTATTCCCTTAGCTATGTGGATTCATCTCTTTTATTATCAAGCCTACTTGTGCAAGTTGAAAACATACATTTTATTATGTGAAGGCTAAGATGAGGCAAGTTCACCGAAACTACCCTACCTGAGCGAGCGGTCGCCTTGACCGAGCGATGTCTTCGAGCAGCCATTGCAAGGTTAAGTCCGAATGCCGTCGGCGTTTCGATTCCATCGATCGACTGAGCGGAAAGGGGCACTACATCATACACCACTCAGAAAAATTTTCGTTCTCGAAACTAACTGAGTACACTCATCGGCTTATAACTTGATTCAACATCCTACGTTTTTTTGTACACATTTTTCCTATGTGTTCCCTCAATCCGAGCCACGCTCGTGCTACGGTTATCTTTTACCTCGAACAACTATATCTCAACTTAGGTAACTTACTCTCGTTGCACACACGGACAACTCAGTTCTAGGCAAACCATCCGATCAACCAATATTCAAGTTTGTCTCAATCTAATAATCACACTACCACCAATCTCTCATTGAAATACGACTTCAAAATTCTCGACACTTTTTCATTCCTCTAGTCTCACTTGATTCAACGTATCACTTATGTCAGATCCCTATTTTGGAAATAGGTATATGACTGTATTGGTGTATTTTGAGGATTTTTAATTTCGGGTATTCTTAAAATTTTATTATTATTTTCTTGGAGGTAATTTTATCCTCATTATTATTATTATTATTAATTTTCTTGTTACTAATCTACCCTTCCAAAATATCTACTCCCTCTCTCTCTCTTCCCTGGAGAAAACCCTAACCCAAACCCTCACTCCCCTCTCTCACTCAGCCGCCACCACCCCTCACCTTTCTCTCTCACTCCCGATCCCTCTTTCTTCTCCCCACGGATCAACCCGAGCTCCCCCTCCCTCACTCGCTCTCAGCTCCCTCTCCCTCCAGATCTCCCTCTCCTCCTCTCCCTCGGCGTCTGGCCCGGCCAGCTTCGCCATGGCGGCCCCCTTCAGCCACTGCGACCACCACCATCTTCGCCGCGGCCACCGCCAGCCGCCACGACCACCGCCGCCATCATTATCGTCATCTTCTTCACCACCACCATTTCCAGCCACCACTACTTCCACACCTCCGCCACCGACCTCCAGCTCGACCGCCCGTCACCCCTACGACCACCGTTGCCCTCGTCGTCGTCTCTTCGGCCAGCGGGCGCAGCACCGCCACCACTTCCATCTCTCCCTCTCCCGCTGTTCCCGGTGCCCGCCACCATCGCGACCGCCCATGTCTCGGCCACCGCCGCCAACTCCCATATCTCTCTGTCTC
Organism: Iris pallida; assembly: GCA_029216955.1. Taxonomy (NCBI): domain Eukaryota; kingdom Viridiplantae; phylum Streptophyta; class Magnoliopsida; order Asparagales; family Iridaceae; genus Iris; species Iris pallida. Next base: position 23,220,177 of record JANAVB010030220.1, read on the forward strand.
CTCCCTCTGCCGCCGGGAGCCCCCGACCCGACCTGGCCGAGTCCCCCTCTGGTGAGCTCCGCCACCCTCCTCTCTCCCCTCCTCGGGCTGTGAGCTCCTCGGGGAGCGAGACCCTCGATCGGCACGCCTCGGGCAGCGTGCTGCCTCGAGCAGTACGCTACCTCGTGCAGCATGTTCCTTGAGTAGCGTACCCTCGGTGGGTGCGCACCCCTCATTTTCGTGATACCTCGGGACACGTGTCTAGAGCTTCGTGTACACCTCGAGCAACGGAACGCTTTGGGCCCCGTATTGTTTGGGTTGCGTGCCATCTCGATTCGCGTGCCTCGGTGTATGAGCTATTTTAATTTTTGTGCACCCCGATCCACGTGATGCCTTGGGCAGCGGGACGCCTCGAGCCCCGCGCTATCTCGAGCACCGTGCTACCTCGGGTTGTGTGTTGTCTCGATCCTCGTGTCTTGGCCTTTGTGCCTATTTCGTGACCCGTGCTGCCTCGAAATGTGCACATACCGATTTGCGTGCCGTATCGATTTGCAAGTCATATTGTATCTTGTGTTGCCTCGATTTGCGTGTATGCACCAATTTGCGTGCTCGCTCTGACTTGCGTGCCGCATTGGTCTTTGTGCCGTCTCGATTCGCGTGCACGTCTCAATTTGCGTGTCACATGATTCGTGCTCCATCTTGATATTCATGATTTCTTCGATCTACGTGCGCATTTCAATTTATGTGTACGTGTTTTTCGTTCATCTTGATATTCGTGCCATCTCGATTCTCGTACGCGTCTCGATATACGTGCACGTCTCGGTTTACGTGTCCGTATCGATCCGCGTACCTCGGTTTCCGTGCCCGATCCCTGCACTGCTTGCGGGACCCACACGGTATAGCCTTCTGCCATCTCTTGTGAATATTCTATTATTTTATTATTTGGTGCTGATGACTATTTATTGTGTGTTCTGAGGATCTCGATTGGCGTGCTAGCTTGGACCGTGACTGCCGAAGACTTGCTTACCTAGCCGAGCCCTCTAGGCAAGTATCCCTTGCTCATCGGCTCTTGCCATCTCTCCTGGATTTTATTATATTTAATTTATTGTAAATTGTAAAACTATGAGTAGTGTAGCTTAGCGGTAGAACTGCCATGATAACCTAGACTAGCTTGGTCCGATACTGGGATAGACCGTATCGGACAACTCGGATGTGTCATCCACACCTCCGAGGACACGAGCACGACTCACTTGTATGGATTGTCCCTGTATGCCCCGTGTCCGACTCACGGTCGGGTAACAGTTTGGCAAACTATTCTTGTGGCTGTGATTGTGCTTGGGTTAGAACTAGGGACATATGCTGTGATACGTCCTGCGAGGCAGTTATTTTATTATTATGCATGTTGGCTTGGCGCCCAGTACGCATTGTAGCGCTGCTGGAGGCCGGGACTTAGTGGTCTCGGGTTCGATTGATTTCCAGTACGCATCATAATGCTGCTGGTAGCTGAGACTTAGTGATCTCAGCCTGCGATTCTGCGATTTTGTGGCGGGTTGTGCCGAGTGGTTTTAGCCCCTATTCGTAGGGTGCTCCCATCCAGATTACAAAGAAGACTTTGCCGAATTTTTCTCAAATTTTCGATCGGGAATTTGGTTCGAAGGATTGGGCAGAACCATTCCTTGGTTTGCTGGACTGGGTTCATGCATGTTCATCTTGGCATAGTTACTTGATCTCATTGCCTGCTAGGTAGACTCCCGACTACATTAGTCGCCTAGCGTCTTGACATGTCTTGTCCGCCGGATTGTGTAAGGAGAGCGATTCTACTCGGGTGAAGGTCTGCGACCCTGGTCTTTGTTTGGTTTAAGGGTTGTGGATCTGATCCAGAGTGGTTCACACAATCCTTGCCATCTTTCGACGGCATTGATTAGTGTTGACCCATGTGTTGGGATTATGATCTGATTCGAGGATTGACTATGAGGGGATATGATATTGAGATAGTGATAATGGTAGACCAAGTGGATTCTTAGATAGTGTTGCTAGTTCTTTGGTGATGTTCTAATTTGATCAGATATGTCTTCGAGGACTTTTGGATTTTGGATACTGGTGCGAGTGTCTCACGGAACGAGGAGAATATCGAGGGTATTATTATATGATTTTTTACTCGACTTCCCAAACGCCCAAAACCTGGTACCTTTGTGTATTCCGGTAGTTGGAGAACCTGGTTTGATTGCTGTGTCTTGGTAGTTGAGGGGCTTGTTTTCTAGTGGCTTGTGATCATTGACTTGGAGGATTCTTGTGAGTCAGAGGGCCTAGAATTGTTAGGAGGATGAGCTTGGTATTTGGTGGTTGTCTTTATTGACGTGATATTCACTCCATCATGGATGGGAGACTCTTGCTAGATTGATCTGGTGGATGGACCGACTTGATGATTGGAGCTGTAGGCTCCCATATATGCTTGAGATGTTATTATAGTAGAGGTTCTGGTCTTGTACTTGACCTGATATCCATGCCACGATGTAGGCAGATGACTTCTTGTGACTGACAGATTTGTCCTTGTCCCAGACCTGACTACCTGTATCTGTACAATAATTCCAGTTTCCCTTTGAGGTACTGGCCCTGACCTTGCACTGCGGTGCCCTTTGTCTATTGGCACTTTGAGGTGCTACTTCCATGATTGTGTGGTATTACGACGCTATTTTGATATTCTAGCTATATTATATGATTACCTGCACGGATATCTGGTAGTTGGCCTATAGTCTTAGCGTGGTTAGGATTGCTTGCTTGCTTGTTGCATAACACTAAGGATGGATCACAACTGGGACTATAGGTGCCGAGGTTGATTCTTACTTAGCGTTCTCGTACTGAGGTACGACATCTAGGAGGATGATCATGTGACCACGGCATGTGATTCCGGATAAATGTATGTTTAATCTAGGTAACTTAAACTAGTAGAAGCATTGGGGGGGAACGGAATCCCGAGATCGTGCATTACCAGCCTTATCCCAGACATTAGTCATGACCTGCAGGCTGGCCGCCACGGATATTGTTACCATTCGTACTAGTGGATGGCAATATCCGGCTACTTATGTACTATACATTATATACATGGCATGCTCGGCACGGTAGCCTTACGAGGGACCGGTGGTGACATGCAAGCCCGGTGGCCTTACGAGGGATCGGTGCTCTTCTTACATGCTATACTTGGCCCCGCTTGCCCTGCTGGGACGGCACGATTTGAGGATTCCTATATTGCATTGTTGGGGTAACCCAACCTCAACATTGACAGCCGTAGGCATTTGAGTGGCCGCTTATTGATGTAATTGTTTGGCTTGTTGCTTGTTAAGCTGGCTGGCACGTAACGCTGTCCCGACGCAGTAATTCATTCCTTTGTTCTTGTTTGATGTAGGGATGGGTTACTGTTCCAATGACAGACTACGAGTTCCAGTTGGCAATGCAAGCATTAGTGGATGTTAGGATGACTGTGATGATTGTTGGTTACTTACGTATTAGTAGTTGGATTGCTGCCTTATATTCTGTAATCGTGCGTTGGTACCGCACGATCCTTTACCCTCATTAATGTTGTTCATACGTGTTATTTCTGTTATACATTTTATCTTGCTCGTTTTCTTCGTCCATCCTTGAGCCTTCCTTTCTGGTACTTGCTACGGTTGGCCTGACCAACCCTGGATTGTTCCCAGATTGACTGTGACCGACCCTGTGGTTCTTCCAGACTCGACTTGGAGGATGTGCTTCAGTTTTCGACCATGCTGGAACTGTGGGAAGGTATACTAGTCTACATTATTATTCTGTACTGTAGATTCCTGATTTTTATATGAGTATTCCCTGCTTTCCATATGATTATCTCTCTTTATGTTGTTTCATTGTAATTTTCCTGTGGACATGAGATCGGATTTAGGCTATAGATTGATTGCATGCTAGGATACCCAGCAAGACTTGACAGCCGTCATCACCGTATAGCGTATTCGTACCTTATACGGTATAGCTGGTCTACGTCCGCCCCCGTATTCCGGTACTGGGGCGTGACAACTTAGTTGGATCGTGCACATATTCTAGGCGTCCCCAAATTACATGCATTTCAGCCAAGTCTCGTGATAGAGAATCCACCATCACCACTCGAGTCGGATCGTGCACATATTCGGGCGTCCCTGATATACGTGCATGTCAATCGAGACTCGCGAGTGGTGCCTCCACAAATCCTACCACTTCGCACTCGGACGTCTGCCTAACCGCTAGGCTATGTCTTTCCGTCAGTATTGGAATCGTAGTTCCCAAACAACGATATCAACACTGACCCCATCCTAAGGTCAAACCAAGTTGATAGTACATGGTTTTTCTACCCAAGCTCGCATCACACCGATTTCTAAACATCGAGCATATATTTCCTAGACACATCCCGACATTCGTCACATGGGGTCTGAGCCGTTCAGCAAAGCCATCCTACGATAACTCACGTTTCAACCAATTCTATGGCATATCAATATCACCCGTTCATCAAGCTATTTCGTATAGTCTATCTCTTCGAACACGTTCGACATAATCCGCCTATCAATCTTTCTAAGTCAAGCACGCTACGACACAATTCATCGCTAAACCATAATTCACATCTCATATTCCCTAAGTTATTTATCCCAATTTACGTATTCGATCACAAGGTCGTCTAGCTTAACAATATATTGTGCCCCAATCTCACGAGAGTCCGATTATCTATGGTGGGCATGAATCACCATGCAACTCCCGCAAAATAATCATTCTCATCGGGACATAACTCTTGTTTGAGTCTAGACTAGTTCATTCTCGATGCGCGGATTGGACCTACTCAATCCTTAAGTTTTATTCATTCGTCAATCACAAGTCCTACAAATCCTCGAATTTACCTTTACATCAAACCAACAATTCGGAGCAATCCAAATTGCCACGTCCTGATTTTTCAAGTTTCGATCGATCCCGCGACACGAATCACCATTTCAGCGCTCACGCGGAACGATCACCCCTAATCCAACGTAACACATGTGCGAGGCTGGAGTTGCGCTCGCGTAAGACAAGATCGTCGATGTTGTGGTTATCAACGCAACCATCAAGACACTTTTGTTTTCATTCAAGTATTCATTTCAACCAAAGTCCTAAGTATTGCATCCATCAGAACAATAACACTTGCACGATCGTCATTCACCGTGTTAGAGTACCCCCGAGTTATCGCATATCGATCTTTGATACGCCTTAATACCATCGATGACATGCATAACCTGACGATCTTCTTTTGCAACGAATTTTGAGTCGTACGAATGATGCAAGCGTCCGACTGGATAATCTCCTCGACATTTAAATTCAAGTTCGATCATTATTTCTCGAATCATTTACAATATCAATTTTCTCAAACCCAATTTCACGTATCGTCGATCATCCGTCCATCTTAAGTCATCGACCAACATATTTCCTCAATTCGCATCATTCCTTGCTAACTCAATCATCAAGCAACATTCATACCAATCCTCAGAGTCATTCGCGTAACTTCAAAATTTCAACTTTCTTATGCACGCTATCTTCCCATCGTACTAACTTTTTGTATACGATTCTTATCAATTTTCTCGATCAAGTCATCCATCCGTACACCCTAACTTTTCTCGATTCGATTTCACCTACTCCATTGTTTTGCATTTCATACTCGCGCAATCCTCAATCCCGTGCACGTTCCGTGCGCGTTAATTTCTAGGTTGTTCGAATCAACTCATCATTTCTCGAGACTACGACTTGTTTAATGATACTCAATCTAAGGCTTTGCACACACGCGATGCTTGCTGATAGACTCATTGACACCCCCATCCTCACTCAATCGATCGACATCCCTGAGGCTATCGCATACACCACTCAGGGATAAAGTTATTCAACAAATCCTCAAACTATCATTCAAATCAAAATCGACTTCTTCGAATCCCGTTCGAACCATTCCTCAATTTCCAAGCACGCTCATCTATATCGTACCGACGTTATCGTCGCTCGATAGCACCACTATTGGTAGTCATCTCACTTTACTCAATCGAGTTCAACTCGTTCTAGCTCGAAACATTACGAGTCCCGTACTTGACTTTGCTAGGGTCGACGCAACTTTGGTGTATATGCCCAGCCTGACTTAGCCAATCGTGTTTATGCGAACCATCTTTTTGTTTCTTATCAAAAACTGTTCTTCTACGTTTTGTAAATTATTTAGACTTATTATATGGACATCTCGTGGGACATTTGAGAGGGAGCGCACCAACGATATCAACTTTGTGGAAGCAACACATCTGAGTTTGCGGAAGCAACAGAGTTAAAGAATTCAATCGATAATCCAAGGACGTAAAGCCGTTGCGGCTACATTGATTGAAAACAGAAAGAAATACACTCGACAAGTTGCCTGAACTAACGCATGCCGTCCCATACATTCGACCCTTTATACATAAGCCGTCGATTGAATTGGCTTCAAAATACTTCAGCATAGGAAGAGCTTCAAAATGCCTCTCCTCACTTTAGCTTCCGTTTAGTTGGGAGCGCCCGCCGTACATGGGGAAATTGGGAGAATGGAATTAGCACACTTGCTAAGTGGACGAGACGAACCCACTCGTCTAAACTGACTCTGATTGTTAGGGTAGACATGCTTTAGAGTTTTCTTTCTGTTAGAACTAAATGATTTGAGTTCATATTCGATAGCCATCTTTGAGTAATAAAGCATACAGTGAAACATAGCAGTTTATCATACTTTTTACCACGGCCGTGCTCGTCCCTGCATGAAAACAGAGATAATATTTATACCTGCATAAGACAATAGGTGAGCATGCTACTATCTTATATGCGGTCATTGATGTTACACATCACGTAGGACTATCTCAACGGCATTTTGGCCCGCTCAGTCTAGGTTGTAAGCTTGACTGACGGTCCCGCAATGCATCAGTGCCGAAGCATGATTATTCATTCCCCATAGGTCGATTCGATTCTGATGTCCCGAATACCGATTCAAGAAAAAATATCAACTTGTGCACAAGCTGTCCATGACCATGCCAATGCATAAACAGTTTTATATATGCAAACAGTTTTGTATAGTGCGGACAGTATTGAACGACATTATCATTTTTCTCCAAGCCATACTCCCGATTTAGCATCCCGTGGGCACCAAATTGTCCGAGGCATCATAACCCATAATCGACGTTTCGTATTATTTTGCAGCACGTAAAATACTCTATTTTTTACTAGAACCTTAAACTTTCTGGTTTACGTGATAGACTTGTATTTTTAGAGTGAATTACTCTAAATTGATATGTTTTTCCCGAGTTCTTGAACTTTGTCACCCTTGAAATCCGTGTTACGTATTTTCGTATACGTGTACATATTTCGGGTCCGTATTTTATTAGTCATGGTTAGCTAGCCATGATTTTATTTTTAGCATGGTGCATTGGCATGGTTATTTTGGCATGTCATTGGTTATGGCTTAGCTTGGTTCGGTTTAGCTTGGTTTGGTTTGCTTTTGGGTTCATCATGAACCAAAAGAAAACCCCTACCTACTACCACCATCATCATTTAAAACCCAACCCCCTTTCTCTCTCATCTTTACTCTTCATTTATTTCTTCATCTTCTTCCTCTTAACTTCTCCACCTACCAAGAGGAGCGTAGGCAAGTGCAACTTGGTTCATGGAGAAACTCCATTTTCGTTGTTCTATTGTCTTCCTCGTGAGATTCTAAGATACTTTAGAACTTGGCCTTTTTCATTTGGATGGATATTTTTTTGTAGATCTAAGTTTATATTATTTTCAGTTTTTTTGGGTTTTGAACTATTAAACTTCATTATATTTATGTTTTGATTGTTCCATGTTGTATAGAATTCGATTTTACCCAAAACAGACCTTTAAAAAGTTGGATTTTGACTTATTTTGAGGAAGTTATGGCCAAAAGCATTTTTGGTCATTTCTATGTTCATCTGTCAGCATGTCGCAGTTGGCCGCATAAGGTGTCGCGAATGAGCCGCATATGGCACATGTCGCAGTTGAGCTGCATATGGTGTCGCATTTGGGCCGCATAAGCCGTATGTCGCAGTTGGCCGCATATGATGTCGTGAATGAGCCGCATAAGGCACATGTCGCAGTTGGCCGCATATAGTGTCGCAGTTGAGCCGCATAAGCCGTATGTCGCAGTTGAGCCGCATATGGTGTCGCAGTTGGGCCGCATAAGCCGCATGTCGCAGTTGGCCGCATATGATGTCGCGAATGAGCCGCATAAGGCACATGTCGCAGTTGGCGGGATATGGTATCGCAGTTGAGCCGCATAAGCCGCATGTCGCAGTTGAGCGGCATATGGTGTCGCAGTTGGGCCGCATAAGGCACATGTCGCAGTTGGTTGCATATGATGTCGCGAATGAGCCGCATAAGGTACATGTCGCAGTTGGCCGCATATGGTGTCGCAGTTGGGCCGCATAAGCCGCACGTCGTAGTTAAGCCGCATAAGGTGTCGCAGTTGGGCCGCATAAGCCGCATGTCGCAGTTGAACCGCATATGGTGTCACAGTTGGGCTGCATAGGCCGCATGTCGCAGTTGGTCGCATATGGTGTCGCAGAATAGGCCGCATAATACCTATTTTGGCTATTTCTAACTGTTATATGTCCTAATTGACCGAATTGTGGCTCGAATTTCTCCCAACTCCCAACGTAAAAGTTGTAGATCTTTTCCTTGGCATCAAGAATATGTTACTAGTTATTTTATGCAAGTTTCTCTCATTCATGATAATGTAAGAATAGAACACGATAGTGGCCCGCTGTGGCACACTCTTGACAAGTAAACTGACATGATATATCTCGACATGCTGTTACGACAGCTAGCCTGACATGACAAGTATGAAAGATCTGGACACCGTGGGCAATTGTGTTTGTACAAATAAACTGGTACTGTCTTGCATCATGTCTAGGAAGGGAATCCCCGAGTACCACGGTCAGGGGTACCTACTGAATTCAACTAAGGCTAATAACTAGAATAATCCAGTAGTCATAAAGAGATTTTCCAGCTACAGGCAATCCCGTTATCTGGGCGCTCAAGTAGACTTGTAGCCTACCGACGAGTAGGGCACATTTTCAGCACACAGTCACGTGTTGCTTTCTTCATAAACGGACATTCGACCCAGATAACCTGGATGGTCTGCAGGGCTTGTGACTGTTGGGATAATCTCATTGCATATTGCTAGTAACTAGGCCTGTGATAACCCTAGTTAGTTAAAAGTATCAAGCCGTACTCTTGATTGGCCGTGATTGATTGGATGGAGTTTATTTCAGCTTAGTCTTATCCTGAGCCTTTGCAAGATTGTAACATGACATGATTATTGATACTTTCCTTAACAATAACGATCGGGGGTCCAGTTCTGTTCAGGCGAAGGGTTACAACCCCGGTCCTTGTTTGGTTTAAGGGTTGTAACCTGGCTCCCGGAACAATTCTGTGTCCTCTATTCGTTTATTGTCTTATTGCAACCCCATGCCATGTTCGTCATGTTTTACCTTACCTTAATACCATGACTAATTATGCTGGCCTTAGCAATAAAGATCAGGGGTCCAATTCTGTTCAGGCGAAGGGTTACAACCCCGGTCCTTATTTGGTTTAAGGGTTGTAACCTGGCTCCCGGAGCAGTTCTATGTCCTCTCTTCGTTTATTGTCTTCACTGTACCAATAGTATTTGAGAGGGATTTCTATTCAGGTGATGGGCTGCAACCCTGGTCCTTGTTTGGTTTAAGGGTTGTGACCTGGCTACTTGAATGGTTTCTTCGTACTCAGTTTACTGTTGTTATCTCTATTATTATCAGTTCTTTATTTATTATTTATCCTTAATATTCTGTTGTGATATGCTGGTTTTAGTTCCTAAGTGAAGCCTCCTTGTGGCACTTGCTCTTTCTGGGGTCTGATCCAGATGGTTTTGTGTGGCCAGATATCGGAGCAGTAACGGAGGATCCACCTGTCATCCAGCTAGATGGTGTCCACCAGGCGTAACCCTGACAACGAGTAGGTTTCTTTTGTCCTCCCACTTTATTGTAAAATTATTCTTTTGAGGCGTTTAGCCGGCGAGCACGTGTTAGCTCGTATTGTACCTTTATTTACTGTCTGCCTACGGGCTGTAACATGATTGACAGATCCTAGGGTTGATCATGTATGACTAAACTCTTGCTAGTCCTGATATTTTGTAATAATTAGCTTCATGATCATCCAATATGTAATGTATGGGACGCCTTGCTATTATATATTCGGTGCTCTGGCATCTTGTAACTATTGTTGCTTGCTTGATATTGAGATAATATGCTTGTTCATGACCATATGAGACTGTTGGCTTGTAGTTAAACCCCCATGTATCTAGACAACCGTGACCGTATAGCGAGGTGGGTTGCACTTCAATATACGTAGCTGGCTATGTACGCCCCCGCTCTCCAGTATTCTGGTTTTGGGGCGTTACATGGTTTTTGTGGTGGCCCATGTAGGTCTTGTAAATCAAGATATGTGAGGGTTTACCGAATAGATGTCTCAATTAGTATTCGCTCTTGATCTCTGCTCGTATCTTCAAATCCCTGAGAATCTCGACCTGATCACATGCTTGTATCGTTGATCTGTCCTGGTCCTTCCTTATTGTTCCCTATGTCGTCTTCTTCAGCGATATTGTTCCTGGACCTGTCGATCAGCAAGGCGGAGCACCTCCCATGGACCAGCCGCAACCTGGAGATCAAGCCCAGCATTTAGGAGTAGCCTCCAAAGTCGTGCCTACCGGAGAAGAACCACCAATTCAGCCCGTCCAGCCTGCAGAGCCTGATAATGGCACTTTGGTGGGTCTCATCAGGTCCCTATTAGCTTCCCAGGATCATCGCGGAGATGCCTTGCACCAGGCGGTGGCAGATGCTTTGACCAGAGGAGGTCATCAGGGTAATAGTGCGGCCAACAGCTTCAAGCGCTTGAACCCTCCCTTCTTCGACAGTAGTGAAGATGCGATCGCTGTAGATGCATGGCTTCAGGACACAGAGGTGATTCTAGAAGCAGCCAGGACTCCAGAGAACGAGAAGGCGGCCGTAGTGCGCCTGCAGTTACTAGATCTTGCCCGCAGCTGGTGGGCAGCGCAGGTCGATGGATTAGTGGCCCCTATTTTATGGGCAGTATTCAGGGAGAGATTCCAGAACAAGTATTTTGATGCTGTAGCTCGGTATGATCTACAGACGAGGTTCACCAATCTGAAGCAGATGGACAGGACGGTCGATGGATATGCGGTCGAGTTCTCCAGGCTTAGTCGGTTTGCTCCCACCTTGGTGGCAGTCGAGTTCGATAGAGCCCAGCGGTTCCAGCAGGGGCTCCACCTAGAGATTTTATTGGCGGTGGAGCAGTTTCAGCATCAGACTTTCGATGCAGTATTGAGAGCAGCCCAGAGGCATGAGTATACCACCCAGAGGATCGTGGACAGGACCGGAGGTCGGAAGCGATCTCACGGCCAGGTGAATCAGTCATCAGCACCAGCCCCGGCAGCCAGGGCTTTTGACCATTGGAGCTCCGAGGCGGGCGGTCTCAGTGACGTCGGTTCAGCATTCCACCCCGATGCACCCTCAGCAGCAGAAGCAAAAGCAGTCTTCCGCAGTGGGATGTTCACACTGCGGGAAGCCAGGGCATGTGGTATCAGAGTATCGCAGAGCACATGGTTTATGCTTGGTTTGTGGTGCCCTGGACCACAGGGTTGGGAACTACCCGAACAGGGGGAGTTCATCGGCCTTCTCTAGTCCTTCAGTTAGAGGACCAGCACCAGTCCAGCAGCAGCAGCAGCTGCAGTATCCGTTCTCGAGGCCATTGCCGATGCAGGCCCAGGCATTCCAGTAGCAGAGACCGCAGTAGTATGCCTAAGTCCAAGCTCTGATCCAGAGCAGGCAGAGGAATTTTTAGCAGAGGGGACCCACACCCAGAGGACATGGTCAAGTGCTGGCCTTGACCATGGAAGAAGAAGGATTAGCACCAGAAGAGGTAGTGGCAGGTACTATTCTCGTCAACACCTTTCCAGCTTCAGTATTATTTGATTCTGGTGCCTCGCATTCATTTATGTCTGTACGATTCGCGACACGGATATGACTGGAGCCCGAGTCATTATCAGTAAGACTCAATATACTTACTGGTAACGGACTTGTGGGAGTAGATAGAGTGTTTTCCTCGTGTCGGATCGTAGTTAGAGGTAGAGAATTCCCCGCTAGATTGATAGAGTTCCCGATGGCCGATTATGATGTGGTCTTAAGGATGGATTGGTTGAAGGACCAGCATGCTAGGATAGACTGCCACATTGGCAGGGTTATTTTTAGCATTCCAAGCGAGCCGGAGTTTTTCTTCTCCCGAGGCGAAGTTGAACCTTCTCCTCCAGTGTTGCGGATGGCAGTCGCAGCAGTACAGTTACCTCGGATAGTCGAAGAGTTTTCAGATGTTTTCTCAGAAGAGCTTCCAGGGATGCCGCCAGAGCGAGAGATAGATTTTACCATCGACTTGATTCCCGGGACAGCCCCAGTGTCAGATAGAGTCTACAGGATGGCGTCGTCAGAGCTAGAGATATTGTACAAGATGATTGAAGAACTCATAACCAAGGGATTCATTCGTGCTAGTGGATCGCTTTGGGGAGCCCCGATGCTTCTTATGAAAAAGAAGGATGGTACGTCCAGATTATGTATAGATTATCGTACCTTAAACTCAGTGACAATCAAGAACAGATACCCTCTCCCGAGGATAGATGACTTGTTTGATCAACTCAAAGGGGCAACAGTATTCTCGAAGATCGACTTACGGTCAGGATACCATCAGATCAGAGTCAGAGAGCATGACATCCCGAAGACAGCTTTTAGATCGAGATATGGGCATTGGGAGTTCCTTGTGATACCATTTGGAGCAACCAATGCGCCGGCAGTATTCATGGACCTCATGAATCGTATCGTTATGCCTTATTTGGATCAGTTCGTGATTGTGTTCCTAGACGACATCCTAGTCTACAGCAAGAGTGAGACGGAGCATGAGCAGCATCTCTGTGTGGTTCTTCAGATTCTCAGAGACCACCAATTGTATGCCAAGTTCAGTAAATACGAGTTCTGGCTCGATCGTATTTCGTACTTGGGTCATATCATCACCCGAGGAGGAGTTGAAGTGGATCCCCAGAAGATCGTGGCCAATGAAACATGGCCGGTACCTAGCACAGTGGCAGAAATTCGTAATTTTTTTGGCTTGGCCGGCTACTACCGGCGATTTGTTTCAGACTTTGCTCGAATTTTAGCGCCATTGACCCAGTTGACCCGCAAGGATGTGCAGTTTGCTTGGACAGCAGAGTACCAGGATTCTTTTGAGAGGTTGAAGCGAGGCTTGATGACGTTTCTTATTCTCACGCTTCCAGATGGAACCGGAGGATTCTCAGTGTATTGTGATGCTTCGGGCAGAGGTTTAGGATGTGTTCTGATGCAGCATGGAAAGGTAATAGCTTATGCATCACGACAACTTCGTGATCATGAGAGGAATTACCCAACCCAGGACTTGGAGCTGGCAGCAGTAGTGTTTGCACTTAATCTTTGGAGGCACTACTTGTATGGAAATAGGGTGGAGATTTTTACCGACCAAAAGAGTCTGAAGTATGTGTTCACCCAGAAGGATCTCAACATGCGTCAGAGGAGATGGCTAGAGCTGCTTGTGGATTATGACATCAACTTGCAGTATCATACTGGGACGGCCAACATTGTTGCAGATGCATTGAGCAGGAGAGATGGAGTTTATTTTCTCACAGCGCAGCCGGAGTTATTAGCCGATCTTCAGAAGATGGGAATAGAAGTTGTCCTTCCTAGCAATGTGGCATTGATGGCCAGCATGCAGGTTCAGTCCAGCGCAGTCGAGAGGATCCAGATGGCGTAGTCGGCAGATTCCAAGCTTCAGCGACTCAGAGCAGAGTGTGAGGCGGGACGAAGACTAGAGTTATGCATTCATAAAGACGGTACACTTCGACATGGTAAGCGTCTTTGTGTATCTAGTGGAGATATCAGACAGGAGATCATGGCAGAGGCCCACAGTTCGCAGTATTCCATTCATTCCGGAGGCACGAAGATGTATCGTGATCTCCGCCAACACTTTTGGTGGAATGGCATGAAGAGGGAGATAGCCCGATTTGTCTCTCGTTATTTAGTCTGCCAACAAGTTAAGGCTGAACATCAGAGAACAGCTGGACTACTTCAACCATTGCCAATTCCAGAATGGAAATGAGAGCATATAACTATGGATTTTGTGACTGGATTGCCTAGATCCCCGGCTGACAGAGACGCTATTTGGGTTGTCATAGACAGGCTCGCGAAGGTGGCTCACTTTCTCCCGTTCAGAGTTGGTCAGTCGACGGCTCAGCTAGCGGAGATGTATCTCCGATAGGTTGTCAGATTGTACGGTATACCAGTCAGTATTACCTCGGACAGAGATTCCAGATTTACATCGCACTTTTGGCGTAGCCTGCAAGAGAGTTTGGGGACTCGCCTCCAGTTCAGCTCAGCGTATCACCCACAGACAGATGGTCAGTCAGAGTGTACCATACAAACCTTGGAAGACATGTTGAGATCTTGTACACTCGACTTCGGTGGTTCATGGGAAGATCACCTGCACCTGGTAGAGTTTTCGTACAACAACAGTTTCCAAGCTAGTATCCAGATGGCACCGTTCGAGGCACTGTATGGTAGGAAGTACCGATCCCCGCTAGCATAGAACGATGTCGGAGAGAGGCAGATGCTCGGTCCAGAAATGATTGCTCAGACCGTTGAGGTGGTCAGGAGAGTCAGAGATCATCTTCGAGTTGCCCAAGATCGCCAGCGTCATTGGGTCGATTCTCATCGGTGCCCTCTTGAGTTTTCTGTCGGCGACCATGTATTCCTGAGGATTTCGCCTAACCGTGGCATCATTCGTTTTGGCGTACGGGGAAAGCTTAGTCCTAGGTATATAGGGCCATTTGACATTCTAGAGCGAGTAGGAGATGTATTCTATCGTCTCACTCTTCTACCATTGCTACGTGAGGTGCATGACGTATTCCATGTATCCCAACTGCGACGGTATATCCCGGATCCGAGCCACATCCTAGATCATTCAGAATTGGTTGTTGGTACCAACCTTTCGTATGAGGAGAGGCCCGTGTCTATATTGGACCGAAGAGAGAAGACACTCAAGAACAAGACTATCAAGTTAGTCCGAGTTGCTTGGGGTCAACACTCTTTGGGTGAGTCAACGTGGGAGCGTGAGGATGATATCCGATCGCGATATCCCGACCTGTTTGACTCGTGAGGTATAATATCCTTCTTATGCCTTACTCTTCGAATCCTTGCTTGCATATTTGATTGCTTGATTGATTGCTTAGCTGTAGATTGCATCTGATAGTGTAACTTGTTCCGACACCTCTAGCCTCTTTAATTAAATTTCGAGGACGAAATTCTTTTAAGGTGGGTAGAGTTGTCACCCTCGAAATCCGTGTTACATATTTTCGTATACGTGTACATATTTCGGGTCCGTATTTTATTAGTCATGGTTAGCTAATTTTATTTTTAGCATGTTGCATTGGCATGGTTATTTTGGCATGTCATTGGTTATGGCTTAGCTTGGTTCGGTTTAGCTTGGTTTGGTTTGCTTTTGGGTTCATCATGAATCAAAAGAAAACTTCTATCTACTACCACCATCATTATTTAAAACCCAACCCTCTTTCTCTCTCATCTTTACTCTTCATTTATTTCTTCATCTTCTTCCTCTTAACTTCTCCACCTACCAAGAGGAGCTTAGGCAAGTGCAACTTGCTTCATGGAGAAACTCCATTTTTGTTGTTCTATTGTCCTCCTCGCGAGATTCTAAGATACTTTAGAACTTGGCTTTTTTCATTTGGAGGGATATTTTTTGTAGATCTAAGTTTAAATTATTTTTGGTTTTCTTGGATTTTGATCTATTAAACTTCATTATTTTCATGTTTTGATTGTTCTATGCTGTAGAGAATTCGATTTTACCCAAAATAGACCTTTGAAAAGTTAGATTTCGACTTGTTTTGAGAAAGTTATGGCCAAAAGCATTTTTGGTCATTTCTATGTTCATCTGTCAGCATGTCGCAGTTGGCCGCATAAGGTGTCGCGAATGAGCCGCATAAGGCACATGTCGCAGTTGAGCCGCATATGGTGTCGCAGTTGGGCCGCATAAGCCGTATGTCGCAGTTGGCCGCATATGATGTCGCGAATGAGCCGCAAAAGACACATGTCGCAGTTGGTCGCATATGGTGTCACAGTTGAGCCGCATAAGCCACATGTCGCAGTTGAGCCGCATATGGTATCGCAGTTGGGCCGCATAAGTCGCATATCGTAGTTGGACGCATATGATGTCGCGAATGAGCCGCATAGGACACATGTCGCAGTTGGCCGCATATGGTGTCGCAGTTAGGCCGCATAAGCCGTACGTCGCAGCTAAGCCGCATAAGGTGTCGCAGTTGGGCCGCATAAGTCGCATGTCGCAGTTGAGCCGCATATGGTGTCGCAGTTGTGCCGCATAGGCCGCATGTCGCAGTTGGCCGCATATTGTGTCGCAGAATAGGCCGCATAATGCCTATTTTGGCTATTTCTAACTGTTATATGTCCTAATTGACCGAATTGTGGCTCGAATTTCTTCCAACTTCCAACGTGAAAGCTGTAGATCTTTTCCTTGGCATCAAGAATATGTCACTAGTTATTTTATACAAGTTTCTCTCATTCATGATAATATAAGAATAGAACACGATTGTGGCCCGCTGTGGCGCACTCTTGACAAGTAAACTGACATGATATATCTCGACATGTTGTTACGACAGCTAGCCTGACATGACAAGTATGAAAGATCTGGACACCGTAGGCGATTGTGTTTGTACAAATAAACTGTTATTGTCTTGCATCATGTCTAGGATGGGGATCCCTGAGTACCACGGTCAGGGGTACCTACTGAATTCAACTACGGCTAAAAATTGGAATAATCCAGTAGTTATGAAGAGATTTTCCAGCAACAGGCAATTCCGTTATCTGGACGCTCAAATGGACTTTTAGCCTACCGACGAGTAGGGTACATTTCTAGCACACAGTCACGTGTTGCTTTCTTCATAAACGGACATTCGTCCCGGATAACCTGGATGGTCGGCAGGGCTTATGGATGTTGGGATAATCTCATTGCATCTTGCTAGTAACTAGGCCTGTGATAACCCTAATTAGTTAAAAGTATCAAGCCGTACTCTTGATTGGCCGTGATTGATTGGATGTAGTTTATTCCAGCTTAGTCTTATCCTGATCCTGTGCAAGATTGGGACATGACATGATTATTGATGCTTTCCTTAATAATAATGATCGGGGGTCCAATTCTGTTCAGGCGAAGGGTTACAACCCCGGTCCTTGTTTGGTTTAAGTGTTGTAATCTGGCTCCCGGAGCAGTTTTGTGTCCTCTCTTCGTTTATTGTCTTATTGCAACTGTCACGCCTGAGAACCAGAATACTGGACGGAGACAGACACTGCCAGCTACGCAATCTCAAAGTACGTTAATACTCTGAAATCACGTATAAGCTGTCAAGACATGGGGGTTACTCTACAAGCCATCAGTCAATCCTAAGGTTTAACAATCCTAGGTATCTCAATCGCAGGCAATTATACAAGAGCTAAGAGTACGATCATCATACATACAATAGTAAGGCGTCCCGAACCATATATACATGAATGATCATGAAGCCAGTACCACAGAACGGATTACTAGCTAGAGTGTTAGTCGTACATGATAAGGACTAGCTATAGTCTAGAATACACATATCATGTTTATGCTCGTAGGCTACAATATCAAAGAAAATACCAAAACACGAGCTAAACACGTGCTCGGGGCTAAACGTTACAAGAGGAGAATTTACATATCAGTGGAAGAATGAAGAAGAATCCCACTGAGGCACTCTGGTGCTCCGGCTGGTCACCGTCGAGTAGATGGTGCGGTAGATCCTTCGGGCTCTTCTATCAGAACCTGGCCATACAAAACCAGTGGGGTCAGACCCCAAATAGCAAGTACGACAAAGGAGGCCGAACTATGAAATTAAAACCAGCAATTATAGGCAATCAACAGGGAGAGAAAGCAATAAGTAAAGGAGGATCGAGATTCGTGCAGTACCAATACACTATCCCGAACATAGGAAAACAGTAAGTAAATCCTCATTGACATAAAGTAAACTGGAGAACATGTTAAATGAATAGAGCTAGGCAATATACAAAGAGATGACGAAGGTACTGTTCCGGAAGCCAGGTTACAACCCTTGAACCAAACGAGGACCGGGATTGTAACCCTTCACCTGAACAGAACTTGGTCGCTGATCATTTATCGCTAGAGATGACGATCATTAAGTGACAATCATAGAGTAACAATACAGAGTATAATATATTAGAGTGACAATCATTGCAATCATTACCCTGGAACAATTAAGAACTGGATCTAGACAAGACTTAGACTAGGAAGGTGATATACGATAACCATGGGACTATTCAGATAACCAGGTTACAACCCATAAACCAAACAAGGACCGGGGTTGTAACCCTTCGTCTGAACAGAACTTGGTTTCTCCTACCATTTATCAGCAAGGTAAATATAAGAAATCAAGACATGTAACAATCTTGTACGGGATCAAGACAAGACTAGATAGATTGAGCCCCATCCAACAATTACGGCCAAGCGACAAGTACGGCTTGCTACTTTAACTAACTAGGGTTATCACAGGCCTAGTTACTAGCAAGATGTAATGAGATTATTCTACAGCCACAAGCCCTGCAGACCATCCAGGCTATCCGGACGCAATTAGGAATTGAATTCAAGTGGGTACATCGTCCAGGAAACGTATGTACCCTTAGGTGACTTAGAGAGTGCAACACATGACAGTGTGCTGGAAATGTGCCCTACTCGACGGCAGGCTATAGATCCCAAGTGGGGCACCCAGATAACGGGATTGCATGTAGCTGGAAAATCTCTTCATGACTACCGTGTTATTCTAGTTATTAACCTTAGTCAATTTACCGTAGGTACCCCTGAACGTGGTACTCAGGGGTCCCTATCCTAGACATGATGCAAGACAAGACGGGTTTATTTGTACAAGCACAATCGCCCACGGTGTCCAAATTAATTATACAGGTCATGTCATGTCAGGTAGCCGTCGCAACAGCTTATCAAGAAAATCATGTCAGGTTTAACATGTACAGTTTACTGGTCAGGAGTGCACCGCGACGGGCCACTATCAGGTCATGTCAGGTTAGTCATGCCAGGAGTGCACCACTATGGGTCACTGTCGTGTCATGAATTAGCAGGTCAAGTTATCAGGTCAAGTTATCATTCCAAACATATTAAATAAATTCGTGATTATCAAGTTCGGGACAAAAGGCGTAAAAATATACAATAAAGGTTACAAGGCATGGACAAATAATAATAAAATAATAGTACACAGGGCTATAGGAGAGTCATGCGGCTAAGGCAAAATTGGCTCATGCGGCAGGATAAATTAGGATACATACGGCTCAGGGAAAGCAAGACCATGCGGCTCAGGTGGGACAGGGAGCAGAGCTCATGCGGCTCAGGTAGGGCAGGATCTCATGCGGCCAGGAATGACTGGGAGCGCATGTAGCTGAAATGGACTGAGTCTCATGCGGCCAGAAGGAATTGGGTCCCATGCGGCCCGCAGAGGAGAGGGTATATGCGGCTCAGGATTAATGAATCCCATGCGGCCAGGTCGGGGATAGCACATGCGGCTCGGGGAAGAAGGACATATGCGGCAGGAAAGGATGGGGTGCATGCGGCTGGGAATCGCTTGGCCCCATGCGGCCAGCGGAAGGGAGCGCTTCATGCGGCTCGGAAAGGGAACTCTTATGCGGCCAGACGGGTCATGCGCCTATGCGACCAGGAAATGAAGGGGGCGCTCATGCGGCTGAATCATGTTATGCGGCTAAAAAATCACATGCAGCCCAAAGTCCATGCGGCCAAGAATAAGACTTGTCACATAAAGCTATGCGGCTAAGTCCAGATAGACTCATGCGGTCGGGTCATCATGCGGCTAAGTGGGGAGAGAATTTATGCGGCTGAAATTGCAAGGATATTCATGCGGCTGAGTGCGACTTGCCGCATGAATGTTCATGCGGCTAAGTACTGCCATGCGCCAGAGAACTGTTCTTCTTCTCCAAATTTTCGAGAAGAAGAACACTATGAACCCATGCCTTCCAAGCTTCATGAAACCTTCATCTAGAGTCCAAATCCGAACTTCCATAGGTCAAAATAGGGCAGAATAAAATTCTCTACAACATGGAACCATCAAAACTTAGAAATAACAAGACTAAATAGATCAAAACCCAAGAAATCCGAAAGTGAAATAAACTTAGATCTACAAGAATCTAGCCATGGAAATTGAAAATGCTCAGTACTGAAAAGTGTTAGAATGCTGCAAGGAAGAGAAAGGAACAAACGAAATCAAAATCGTCCAACATTCGGCAAGGTGTACTTGCCTCTCTCCAATGGCTAGGGTTTGGTGGAAATGAAATGAATGAGGGTGAATGAGGAGGGAGAGAGAAAAGTGGCTTACATAACAAGCCCAAGCAATCTCCACCATTCATTCATCTCCACTCAATCTAAACCATACACCTCTCTCATGAGAACCAAACTAAACCAAACCACACCAAGTCAAAGTGGAACCGAACCAAATAAAACCAAGTCCAAGTAAAACCAAGTCATGAAAATCCTATATCTTGGAAAATTTTAAAATATCACGCAAACCGATAAATACAAAATACGGCTCAAATAAACACGTATCCGTATAAAATACCGATACAGTGAGACGGGTCTCACAACTCTCCATACCTTAGAAAAATTCTGTCCTCGGAATTTCCTGAGGCTAGTCGAGCAAGATAACAAAACAAAAGCTCCAGGAAACTCAACAATCTCAATAAATCAAGCAGGGCATATAGTAAAGTAAAACAACCAGTAATGTAAATAAATGCGTAGGCAGTAAATAAATGCACAAGAACAAATACAATCATGATCAAGAAGGGCTGGAGGCATATGGATCAATATGTCTCCTGAGACAGTTGTGTAGAAACCAACGTCCTCGCTTGCCTAAGCTGTCTCCCAAAAGTGGATAAAAGTCAAGCCTCAAGGTAAGTCGATACCAATGACTTAGTTCAAGACATGACTCTACCCAGGATGTATCATCGTAGCTGAAACAGATGCATGAACTTTATCACCTGTCTCAAGATACAAAGACAGAAGCGACTGGCTGATCGGGATGGACTGACATCTCTGCCTGCATGCTGAGACTGATCCTCCATAACTGGTCTAACTGAAAAATATTGAGCTGCCCTCGGCAAAACACGAACAAGATAATTAGAAGGATCAAGAACAGTGCCCTTAAAAGTTGAAGGACAAAAGATCAAATCATGGGAACAGAAATGATCAATGATCAAAACAAATATCGAGTCAAGTATCAGGGGTAGAGAATAATCCGAAGGAGATCAATAAGGATAATCGTGATTGATATATCTAAACATGGTAACCCCCACAAATCTGAAAATCGAGACCTGCATGGGCCACCACTAAAACCATGTCACGCCCCAGAACCAGAATACTGGACGGAGGCGGACACATCCAGCTACGCAATCTCAAAGTACGTTAATACTCTGAAATCACGTATAAGCTGTCAAGACAAGGGGGTTACTCTACAAGCCATCAGTCAATCCTAAGGTTTAACAATCCTAGGTATCTCAATCACAGGCAATTATACAAGAGCTAAGAGTACGATCATCATACATACAATAGTAAGGCATCCCAAACCATATATACATGAATGATCATGAAGCCAGTACCACAGAACGGATAACTAGCTAGAGTGTTAGTCGTACATGATAAGGACTAGCTATAGTCTAGAATACACATATCATGTTTATGCCCGTAGGCTACAATATCAAGGAAAATACCAAAATACGAGCTAAACACGTGCTCGGGGCTAAACGTTACAAGAGGAGAATTTACATATCAGTGGAAGAACGAAGAAGAATCCCACTGAGGAACTCTAGTGCTCCGGCTAGTTACCGTCGAGTAGATGGTGCGGTAGATCCTTCGGGCTCTTCTATCAGAACCTGACCATGCAAAACCAGTGGGGTCAGACCCCAAATAGCAAGTACGACAAAGGAGGCCGAACTATGAACTTAAAACCAGCAATCATAGGCAATCAACATGGAGAAAAAGCAATAAGTAAAGGAGGATCGAGATTCGTGCAGTACTAATGCACTATCCCGAACATAGAAAGACAGTAAGTAAATCATCATCGACATAAAGTAAACTGGAGAACATGTTAAATGAATAGAGCTCGGCAATATACGAAGATAGGATGAAGGTACTGTTTCGGAAGCCAGGTTACAACCCTTAAACCAAACGAGGACCGGGATTGAAACCCTTCACCTGAACAGAACTTGGTCTCTTATCGTTTATCGCTAGAGATGACGACCATTAAGTGACAATCATAGAGTAACAATACAGAGTATAATACATTAGAGTGACAATCATTACAATCATTACCCTGGAACAATTAAGAACTGGATCTAGACAAGACTTAGACTGGTAAGGTGATATACGATAGGATAACCATAGGACTAGTCAGATAACCAGGTTACAACCCGTAAACCAAATAAGGACCGGGGTTGTAACCCTTCGTCTGAACAGAACTTGGTTTCTTCTACAATTTATCGGCAAGATAAATATAAGAAATCAAGACATGTAACAATCTTGTACGGGATCAAGACAAGACTAGACAGATTGAGCCCCATCCAACAATCACGGCCAAGCAACAAGTACGGCTTACTACTTTAACTAACTAGGGTTATCACAGGCCTAGTTACTAGCAAGATGCAATAAGATTATTCTACAGCCACAAGCCCTGCAGACCATCCAGGCTATCCGGACGCAATTAGGAATTGAATTCAAGTGGGTACATCGTCCAGGAAACGTATGTACCCTTAGGTGACTTAGAGAGTGCAACACATGACAGTGTGCTAGAAATGTGCCCTACTCGACGGCAGGCTACAGATCCTAAGTGGGGCGCCCAGATAACGGGATTGCCTGTAGCTGGGAAATCTCTTCATGACTACCGTGTTATTCTAGTTATTAACCTTAGTCAATTTACCGTAGGTACCCCTGACCGTGGTACTCAGGGGTCCCTATCCTAGACATGATGCAAGACAAGACGGGTTTATTTATACAAGCACAATCGCCCACGGTGTCCAGATTAATTATACAGGTCATGTCATGTCAGGTAGCCGTCGCAACAGCTTATCAAGAAAATCATGTCAGGTTTAACATGTCCAGTTTACTGGTCAGGAGTGCGCCACGATGGGCCACTATCAGGTCATGTCAGGTTAGTCATGCCAGGAGTGCACCACTACGGGTCACTGTCGTGTCATGAATTAGCAGGTCAAGTTATCAGGTCAAGTTATCATTCCAAACATATTAAATAAATTCATGATTATCAAGTTCGGAACAAAAGGCGTAAAAACATACAATAAAGGTTACAAGGTATGGACAAATAATAATAAAATAATAGTACACAGGGCTATAGAAGAGTCATGCGGCTAAGGCAAAATTGGCTTATGCGGCAGGATAAATTAGGATACATGCGGCTCAGGGAAAGCAAGACCATGCGGCTCAGATGGGACAGCAAGCAGAGCTCATACGGCTCGGGTAGGGCAGGATCTCATGCGGCCAGGAATGACTGGGAGCGCATGTGGCTGAAATGGGCTGAGTCTTATGCGGCCAGAAGGAATTAGGTCCCATACGGCCCGCAGAGGAGAGGGTATATGCGACTCAGGATTAATGAATCCCATGCGGCCAGGTCGGGGATAGCACATGCGGCTCGGGAAAGAAGGACATATACGGCAGGAAAGGATAGGGTACATGCGGCTGGGAATCGCTTGGCCCCATGCGGCCAGCGGAAGGGAGCGCTTCATGCGGCTCGGGGAGGAAACTCTTATGCGGCCAGACGGGTCATGTGCCTATGCGGCCAGGAAATGAAGGGGGCGCTCATGCGGCTGAATCATGCTATGCGGCTAGAAAATCACATGCAGCCCAAAGTCCATGCGGCCAAGAATAAGACTTGTCACATAAAGCTATGCGGCTAAGTCCAGATAGACTCATGCGGTCGGGTCATCATGCGGCTAAGTGGGGAGAGAATTTATGCGGCTGAAATTGCAAGGATATTCATGCGGCTGAGGGCGACTTGCCGCATGAATGTTCATGCGGCTAAGTACTGCCATGCGCCAGAGAACTGTTCTTTTTCTCCAAATTTCCGAGAAGATGAACACCATGAACCCATGCCTTCCAAGCTTCATGAAACCTTCATCTAGAGTCCATATCCGAACTTCCATAGGTCAAAATAGGGCAGAACAAAATTCTCTTCAATATGGAACCATCAAAACTTAGAAATAACAAGACTAAATAGATCAAAATCCAAAAAATCCGAAAGTGAAATAAACTTAGATCTACAAGAATCTAGCCATGGAAATTAAAAATGCTCAGTACTAAAAAGTGTTAGAATGCTGCAAGGAAGAGAAAGAAACAAACAAAATCAAAATCGTCCAACATTCGGGGGCGTGACATGGTTTAAGTGGTGGCCCATGCAGGTCTTGCAAATCAAGATATGTGAGGGTTTACCGAATAGATGTCTCAATCAGTACTCGCCCTTGATCTCTGGTCGTATTCTCTTGATTTCTGAAATTCTTGTCCTGATCACATGCTTATAATCGTTGATCTGTCCTGGTCCTTCCTTGTTGTTCCCTATGTCGTCTTCTTCAGCGGCATTGAACCTGGACCTGCCGATCAGCAAGGTGGATCACCTTCCGTGGACCAGCAGCAACCAGAAGATCAGGCCCAGCACTCAGAAGCACCCTCTCGGGTTATGCCTCACGGAGATCCAGAACCCCCGGTACAGTCAGCCCAGCCCGCAGGACAGGATGATGGAGCCTTGGTGGGACTTATCATGGAATTGCTTGCATCGCAGGATCCTCGAGGAAATACTTTGTGTCAGGCGGTGGCAGATGCTCTGGGCAGAGGTGGACATCATGGGAACAGTGCAGCGAACAGTGACAGGACCGGAGGTCGAAAGCGATCTCGCGGCCAGATGAACCAATCGTCAGCCCCAGCCCCGGCAGCTGGGACTTTGATTATTGGAGCTCCGAGAAGGACAGCTTCGGTTACGTCGGTTCAACATTCAACCCCGACGTATTCTCAGCAGCAGAAGCAGTCTTCCACAGTGGGCTGCTCTTATTGTGGGAAGCCTGGACATGTTGTTTCAGAATGTCGTAAGGCTCGAGGATTGTGTTTGCTATGTGGAGTGCCGGACCACAAGGTAAGGTCCTGCCCGTTCAGGACTGACTCATCACCAGCCATGATCAGTTCATCGGTTAGGGGACCAGCCCCAGTACCAGTCCAGCAGCAGTTTCCATCTCCGAGGCCGTTGCCGACGTAGGCCCAAGCTTTTCGGCAGCAAAGGCCTCAGCAGTATGCCCAGGCGCAAGTTCAGTATAGACAGAGGAGATTCCAGCAGCAGGGACCTCAGCAGTTTGCTCTAGCCCAGGCTCAGGTCCAGAATCGGCAGAGAGGTATCTGCATTATATTGTCTTGCTTTCCTGCCGTCATTATGCGGGGTACATGATGTATTTCCTGTATCCTAAATGCGACGGTATGTTCCGAACCCGAGCCATATCCTAGATCATTCAAAAATGGTTATTGGTACCAACCTTTTCGTATGAGAAGAGGCCCGTGTCCATATTTAATCGAAGAGATAGACCCTCAAGAGCCAGGCTATCTGTTTAGTCCGTGTTGCTTGAGTTTATCCCTCTTTGGGAGAGTCAAATGTGAGAGCGTGAGGATGATATCCGATCGCGTTATCCCAGCTAGTTTGGCTCGTAAGGCATAATATCTTCCTTATGCCTTACGCTTCGAATCCTTGCTTACATGAATGACTGTATGATTGGTTGGTAGTTATAGATTGTTTGTGATAGTGTAGCTTGTCCTTGCCACTCTAGCCTCTTGATTAAATTCCGAGGACGGAATTCTTTTAAGGTGGGTAGAGTTGTAATGCCCGTAGTTCGTATTACGTATTGGGAATACGTGTACGTATTTCAGACTCGTATTTTTTAGTTTGTCATAAGTAGTTAGCCTTGGGTTTTTATTTTGTTTGTTGCATTAGCATGGTTTATTATGGCATTGCATTGGCTTGGTTTGGTTCGGTTTAGTGGGTTTGGCTTGGTTTGGTTTTTGTGGAGAACCACTCCCACCTACCACCACTCCCACCATAAATATCTATCCCACTCTCTCTCTTCCATTATTACTCATTACTCATTCTTCTTCTCCATCTTTACTTCTTCACCTACCAGGAGAGAGTGGAGAGCTTAGGCAAGTGCATCTTGCTTCATGGAGGAATCCTATTTTTATTGTTTTATTGTCTTTCTCATGTGTTTCTAACCCACTTTAGTACTTGGCATTTTTCATTTCCATGGTTAAATTTGTAGATCTAGTTTTGTGGTATTTTCGGTTTTCCAGGATTTTGATCCATCAAACTTGCATATTTTGCTAAGTTGGTGATCCCATGTTGCAGAGAATTTCGTTTGGTCCAGATTGGACCTATGAAATTTTGCTCAACCGCATGGCCTACTAATGCAATAGCAAGAAATCAGTTTGCATGCATTACTTAATGCAATACCAATATTCAGCCGCATGTGGCACTTGGTTGTGGCCGCATGAGCTTGAAATAATAGATGCATTAAATAATGCATGGCCCTGTGTCTCCAGCCGGATGCATATTAATGTGTTATACCAATGCATGCAATATTTTAATGAATAATTTAATGCAATTTTTTCCAAACACGTACACTTAGCATCAGCCGCATGAGAAAGCATTTAATGCATTATTGGATACTAGCCGCATGTAAAGTATTAATATAAAGCTTTGTCCCAGCCGCATAGCATTCTTAGCATTAAAATGCTTGCCTAGCCGCATACGTTTTTGGAAAGAAATGAATGCTTGCTTGAAAGCATTAAATGCTTTGATTGGAAAGCATTAAATGCACTTGCGTTAATACTTTCAGCAAAGGCTTGCTTCAGAATAAAATTTGAATGCATTTTTTTTTGTATTCTTTTAATACTTTGGCTCCATAAAAGCATGTTCTGGAGTGACTTGTCAAAGCATTAATGCATCTCTTAATGCATTGGACTATTATATTCGATTAATAATTCTTTAATGCTTTTTCCAACCCATAGCCGCATGAAGGTCTATTAAGGGGCCGCATAGGCTTGAAGAAATCATTTAATGTACTTTCTTGTTGCATTCTTCTTAATGCACTTTTCCATGCATTTTCTTAGGAAGTCCCTAAGCTAGCCGCTTATGGGAGCATGAGAATAATATGAGCCGCATGGCTCTATATAGTGGTGTATTATTTAATCTCTTTTATATTTGTATTTGCTTGCAATGCTAACCGTAGCCGCATGGCCTTGGTTATTCCTGGGCCGCATGAAGAATTGCCATTGTGTGCTGGCCACGTGGGTTTAATGTATTGATTATTGTTGGGTCACACATGGCCACTATACTTGAGTGGCCACGTGCCTCTTTTCTTTGTTTGAGTGGAAGCTCGCATTTATTGTCCTCCCACTCTTGGCCGCATGCACAATTGTATGCTAGCCGCATATGGCTTGCTGGCCTTAAATGTTTGACAGATTGCATTAAAATAATTTTGGAGCCGCATGGGTGGCCTCCCACTCTCTTTGACCGCATGTTTGTTCTCCCACTTTTGGACCGTATGGGTCCCACTTTGATTGTTTAAATGTCTTATTTGCGTGAATTGTGGTCTGAATTTCTTCCCACTCCAAACATGAAAGTTGTAGAGTTTCTCCTTGGCTTCAGGAATATATATATTATATATATTATTATTTAATTGTGCAAGTTTTTTTCTCCTTGATAAATGTCATGACTTGATAGTGACCTGCCGTGGTGCACTCCCGACATGATAACTTGACTTGACAATGAACTTGACATGATAACTTAACATGATAAATCTTGATAGTGGCCCGCCGTGGCGCACTCTTGACATGATAAACCTGACATGATACTTCTGGTAAAGCCGTTGCGACGGCTGCCTGACATGATAAGTATGAATGGCCTGGACACCGTGGGTGATTGTGTTTGTACAAATGAACCTGTCTCGTCTTGCATCATGTCTAGGACATGAATCCCTGGTTTCCCACGGTCAGGGATTCATACTGAATATGGCTAGGATTAATGACTAGATTGATCAAGTAGTTCATGGAGAGACTTTCCCAGTTACCTGTTGCCCCTTTGATCCCGGCCTTATATATATATATATATATATATATATATATATATATATATATATATATATATATATATATATATATATATATATACTTGGGATTTGTTGCTATCCGTCGAGATGAGCGCAATTCCAGCCCGCCGTCGAGTGTGGTACCTTAGGACACATGTATCTTACTACATTGTGTCTGCTATATCATGCTATCTTTTTCCTTTTCTTTGCTGGGGTCACTCAGGTAGCAGCAGGCGGGTAACTGGACTTGGAAGAATCTCGCTGCATCTTGCTAGTAACTAGGCCTGTAATAACCCTAGTTAGTTAAAGTATCAAGCCGTACTTATTGCTTGGCCGTAAAATGTTGGATGGAGTTTACCAGTTTATTCTTGTCTTGATCTTGTACAAGATTGTTGCATGTCCTGATTTCTTAAATTATTCTGCCGATAAATGGTGGGAGAATCCAAGTTCTGTTCAGATGAAGGGTTACAACCCCGGCCATTGTTTGGTTTACGGGTTGTAACCTGGTTATCTGAATAGTCCCATGGTTATCTCATCGTATATCACCTGTCCTGTTTTTCTTTAATTGTTGTCTTTATTATATATTATTACTCTTGTGCTAAATTGCTGGTTTTAGTTCCTAAGTGAAGCCTCCTTTGTGGCACTTGCTCTTTCTGGGGTCTGACCCAGCTGGTTTTGTATGGCCAAATATCGGAGCAGCACCAGAGGATCTATCGACCTTTCAGCCATATGGTGACCACTAGTGAGAATCCTGGCAACGAGTGGGTTATTTTTGGCTCGCCCACTTTATTGTAAAATTATTCTTTTGAGGCGTTTAGCCGCCGAGCAAGTGTTAGCTCGTGTACATTTTTTACTTACTGTCTGCCTACGGGCTGTAACATGATTGGGAACCTAGGGTTGATCATGTATGACCAAACTCTTGTTAGTCCTTATATTTTGTAACGACTAGCTTCATGATCAGCTGGATATGTAATATTTGGGACGCCTTACAATTGTATATTTGGTGATCTTACATCTTGTAACTCTATTTACTTGCTTGTGATTGAGACACTAGGCTTATTATTGACCATAAGAGACTGTTGGCTTGTAGATAAACCCTCATATATCTAGACAGCCGTGATCGTATAGTGGAGTGGATCCCATTTTATTATACGTAGCTGGCTATGTCTGCCCCCGCTCTCGAGTATTCTGGTTCTGGGGCGTGACACATGAGAACCAAACTAAACCAAACCACACCAAGTCAAAGTGGAACCGAACCAAATAAAACCAAGTCCAAGTTAAACCAAGTCATGAAAATCCTATATCTTGGAAAATTTTAAAATATCACGCAAACCGATAAATAGAAATACGACTCAAATAAACACGTATCCGTATAAAATACCGATACAGTGAGATGGGTCTCACAGCAACCCCATGCCATGTTCGTCATGTTTTACCTTACCTTAATACCATGATTAATTATGCTGGCCTTAGCAATAAAGATCAGGGGTCCAGTTCTGTTCAGGCGAAGGGTTACAACCCCGGTCCTTATTTGGTTTAAGGGTTGTAACCTGGTTCCCGGAGTAGTTCTGTGTCCTCTCTTCGTTTATTGTCTTCATTGTACCAATAGTATTTGAGAGGGATTTCTATTCATGTGAAGGGCTGCAACCCCGGTTCTTGTTTGGTTTAAGGGTTGTGACCTGGCTACTTGAATGGTTTCTTCGTACTCAGTTTACTGTTGTTATCTCTATTATTATCAGTTCTTTATTTATTATTTATCCTTAATATTCTGTTGTGATATGCTGGTTTTAGTTCCTAAGTGAAGCCTCCTTGTGGCACTTGCTCTTTCTGGGGTCTGACCCAGCTGGTTTTGTGTGGTCAGATATCGGAGCAGCACCATAGGATCCACCTGTCTTCCAGCCAGATGGTGACCACCAGGCGTAACCCTGGCAACGAGTGGGTTTTTTTTGTCCTCCCACTTTATTATAAAATTATTCTTTTGAGGCGTTTAGCCGACGAGCACGTGTTAGCTCGTATTGTACCTTTATTTACTGTCTGCCTGTAGGCTGTAACATGATTGACAGATCCTAGGGTTGATCATGTATGACTAAACTCTTGCTAGTCCTGATATTTTGTAACGACTAGCTTCATGATCATCCAATATGTAATGTATGGGACGCCTTGCTATTATATATTCGGTGCTCTGACATCTTGTAACTATTATTGCTTGCTTGAGATTGAGACAATAGGCTTGTACATGACCATAGGAGACTGTTGGCTTGTTGTTAAACCCTCATGTATCTAGACAGCCGTGACCGTACAGCGAGGTGGGTTGCACTTCAATATACGTAGCTGGATATGTACGCCCCCGCTCTCCAGTATTCTGGTTCTGGGGCGTTACAAACTTAGTGGATTGGCATGTAATTAACTTGGTATCGTTCGATTTGAATGAATTCGAGGCAAGGAATTAGTTTGCAGGACAGAGTAGAAAAGAAGGGGCCGAATCACCTACCAATTACTTTGCTTCGTGTCGATCGTCGAAGCGCTTCGCAACGTCAAGCTTTAGTTACGCGAGCTCCTGCAATGTCACCAACACTTTGTTAGAATTCCTTCTTTTACCCTTGCTTCGAAATTTGTAATTGCATCCATGAAAATGACGCGAAAGCACTTTATCAAAATCCAACGACAAAAGCTCCAAGAAAACCAAACAGCGGTCTGGTCCTGTCGAAGGGACTCTTATATAGAACTCACTCGCCGAGACGCAGCCCGCTGCATCTAGAACTTATTCCAACAGAAGTCGTTCCATTAGTTGGATCGATTCTCGTAACTTCCGTCCAAATCGATTTGATCGATGCCTCAAGGTGTTATCGTTTACCAAGCTTAACGATCGAGTCAGATGGCCATCTAAGTTCCCGGGAGATCTGACTCGGCGCAAGCATATTATGAAGTTCCGTCGCCTATCGAAAGCGTGGCGCTACATAATATACCACTAAGAAAAAGTTATGTCCCGAAACTTAAGAACAAGGGTCTGACCTTAATTTAGACAAACAACGCAGGGTATTTCTCTTTCATCTCCACCTCCATCTCCCACGTCGACTCCTCGACTGAATGGTTCCGCCAAAGCACGCGGACCAAGGACATCGACAATTTCGTAGCACCTTCTCCTTGCGCTCCAAAATTTGAATAGGCTCCTCCGAGTAAGACAAGTCAGTACGTAGCTCCAACTGATCGAAGTTAACCACATGACTTGGATCATGCACGTATTTTTGAAGTTATGAAACGTGGAAGACATCGTGCACATCAACCAAGGTAGGAGGTAGAGCGATCCGATAAGCAACCGTTGCAACTCGCTCAATGATCTCGAAGGAGCCTACAAATCTCGGGCTCAACTTGCCTTTAATGTCGAACCGTATCACACTGTGCATGGGCGTTACTTTCAGAAACACATGGTCCCCGACCAAGAACTCTAGCGGTCGTCGACGAAGATCTGCATAGATCTTTTGTCGACTTTGTGCGATGCAGAGTCTATCTCGAATCAAGCGGACCTTTTCGACGGCTTGCTCCACCAGTTCCGGTCCAAGCACTTGCGCTCTCCGACTTCATCCCAGCATATCAGCGAACGACACTTCCTCTCATAGAGTACTTCGTATGGAGCCATCTGAATGCTCGACTGATAACTATTGTTATACGCAAACTCCGCAAGCGACAAATGTGTATCCCAACTAGTCTTTAGGTCGATCGCACACAGACGCAACATATCTTCTAAGATCTGATTTACCCTCTCCGTCTAACCGTCTGTTTGGGGATGGTATGCAGAACTAAAGTTCAGTTTGGTCCCCATCGCCGCCTGTAGGCTCGTCAAAAAATGCGATAGGAATCGCCCGTCTCTGTCCGAAATTATTGAGGCCGGTACCCCGTGCAGTCGAACAATCTCGTCGACGTAAATTTGTGCTAACTGATCGACGCTCTATCCTACTTTAATTGCAATAAAGTAAGCCAACTTGGTCAATCTATCAACAATGACCCAAATCGCATCATTCGTCCGCAACGTCTTCGGAAATCCCATAATGAAATCCATCGAGATGTTGTCCCACTTCCACTCGGGAACGGTGAGGTTCTGCAGCTCTCCGTCTGGCCTTTGGTGTTCTGCCTTTACATGCTGACACGACATGCACTGCGACACGAATGTAGCCACGTCTTTCTTCATGTCGTGCCACCAGAAGTTTGTGCGCAAGTCCTTGTACATTATGGTGCTTCCAGGATGTAACGAGTACTTCGCATAATGTGCCTCCGTCAGAATTTCCTTCCTGAGTTTGGCAGTTTCAGGAATGCAGAGCCTTCCCTTTAGTCGCATCGTCCTGTCTCCGTCTTTCGTAAAGTCAGTCGCCCTTCCTGTTGGAATCAGCTCGCTCATCTTCTTCAGGAATGAGTCGTCCTTCTGTGTGGTCTTTATCTTGCTAAGCAGGCTCGATCCTAACTTCAGCTGAACTAGGTGCAGGTGTCAATACCCAATTCCAAGTTCGATACCCATCGCTTCAAGGTCTCGCCGTATCTCCTTATTTTTGGCTAGGGTTTCTATAAACATTCTGCTAAGCGCGTTGGCTACCACGTTTTCCTTGCCCAGCGTGTACTCGATCGTTAGCCCGTAATCTTTTATAAGTTCGAGCCAACGTCGCTGTTGCAGGTTGCGCATTCGTTGCGTAAACAAGTATTTCAGGCTTTTATGATCTGTGTAGATTCTGTAAGCCACACCATAAAGATAGTGCCGCCAGAGTTTCAATGCAAACACGATCGCCGCCAATTCTAGGTCATGTGTCGGGTAGTTTTTTCTCGTGCTGCTTTAACTGCCGTAAAGCGTAGGAGATGACTTTGTCTCTCTGTATGAGTACGCACGCGAGGCCAGTTCCTGATGCGTCGCTGAATATCTGAAAGCCTTCTGGACCGACTGGAAGTGCAAGGATTGGAGCTGAGACGAGCCGTTGCTTCAACTTTTGAAAGCTGGATTCACAGTCGTCACTCCATTCAAATACTACTCCCTTATGGGTGAGGCGAGTCAGAGGCGACGCTAGTTTTGAAAAGTTTTGCATGAATCTTCGCTAGTAGCCCGCTAAGCCCAGGAAACTCCGAATATCGCTAGCCGAGGTAGGTCGTTTCCAATCTACCACCGCTTCAATCTTCTTTGGGTACACCGCAACACCTTCGACCGAGATTACATGTCCGAGAAATGTCATGCTACTCATCCAGAACTCGCACTTACTCTGCTTGGCATATAATTTGTTTTCACGCAGAATCTGTAGTACCGTCTTCAAGTGTTTTGTATGCTCTTCTCGGTCCCTTGAGTAGATAAGGATATCGTCGATGAATACGACTACAAATTTATCGATTTGGGGTCGAAAGACTCGGTTCATCAAATCCATAAAAGCGGCTGGGGCATTCGTCAAATCGAACGGCATTACTAGGAATTCGTAATGACCATATCGAGTGCGGAAGGCAGACTTCGATACGTCGTCGGACTTGATCTGCAATTGATGATAGCCTGAATGAAGATCAATTTTTGAAAACACTGATGCGCCTTGTAGTTGGTTAAACAAGTCGTCGAAATGTGGCAAAGGATACTTGTTCTGCACGGTCGCCTTGTTGAGTTCACGATAGTCGATGCATAGTCGCATCGATCCATCCTTCTTCTTCACAAACAATACGGGAGCTCCCCACGGAGAGACGCTAGGGCGAATAAATCCACGGTATAGCAACTCTTATAATTGCACCTTCAGCTCCTTCAGTTCTGCTGGAGCCATTCGGTAAGGCGCCTTTGATATCGGCTGTGTATCCGAAAAGGTGTCGATGCTGAATTCTATTTTTTGATCCGGCGGCATCCCGGGCATCTCGTCAGGAAAAATGTCAAGAAAATCTGCCCCAACATCAGTCTGTATTGCGTTTATATTATCCTTCCGCGTGTCTCGAACTGATGCCAAGTATCCCACGCAGCCTGAACACAGCATACGCCTCGCCGAGATTGCCGATACCATCGTTGCCGTCTTCGAGACCGTACCGCACAAATATGAGAACTCTATCTCGCCAGAAAGACGAAACACCACTCTCTTCTCCGCGTACTCGATCATTGCACGACAAGCGCCCAACCAATCCATGCCCAAGATTATGTCGTACTCTTTGATGTCTAGTACGACGACATCCAAGGATAGATATCTTTCTCCGATGTAAATATGGCCATCCCTACAAATAAAGTTTGTAGGCATATCGACTCCCGACGGAGTGCTAACGCTAATATTTATATCTAGTAATTGCATGGTTATTTTATTTTCTTTATCATAATCAGCAGATATAAAGCTATGCATCGCACCCGAATTGAATAGGACTCGAGCAGGTATATTTTTGTAGAGTAATATACCTGTTACAACAGTATCGAACGCAAATGCCTCATCCCGAGTTAAGACATAAACTCGGCCTTGAGCTTCGTGGCGTTTAGTTCTGCTGGTTGACGGGCACCGCATTTGTGCCTTGCAGTATCGACGCTTTATGCGGATTCAGAACGTTCCTTGGTGGGTTGGGTTGATTCGAAACTTTATGTGGGCAATATGTAACTATATGGCCTACCTCGCCACACTTGTAGCAAGATCTCGTAACGCAATCGACGGTTCGGTGCCCACGCCTACCGTACCTGGTGCAGTGTTGACTGCCATGGCCTCGGTCATCAAATCTGTTTGGACGTTTTGTTATTTCCGATCCTCCGGCGTCGTTAGGACGCTTGTTGAAGTGGTTACGGATGCCTCTACTTGACATACGGCCAAAGATACGCTCACTATCATGAGCGACAATATAGGATTCACGGTTTGTTCGGCACCTTTGATTCATGACGTCCCTTCGCAGTTAGTCATTTAGGCCTTATTGGAAGCGTTCACACCATGCTTCTTTGTTGGGCAGGAAGGCGTCGACAAACTTCGCTAGCTTTAAGAAGCTCAAATCATAATCGTCGACAGACATATTTCTCTGTCGCAGCATCATGAACTCGTCTTCTTTTGGTTGATAGACGGCACGAGGAACGTACTGTTCGAGAAAAGCTTCCTTGAATATTTTCCAGGAAATCGTGGCGTCTGTATCGGCTTCGTAGATTTTCTGCTTCTTAGCTGCCCACCAGTCGTACGCTCTCAATTGCAGCTGTAACGTCACACAAGTTACCCTCTGGGACCCTTCAATGCTAAGCAGATTAAACAGGTCCTCCATCTCCACGAGCCATCCCACGATCACATCAGGCTCTGCTCGGCCGTTGAATTTTGGTGGGTTCATATTGCGGAACTCCTTTGCCTTGAAAAGGAAGAAGAATTTATCATTTGCGGTTGAGCTTCTTCTTCCTCGTTTTCTTCTTGATCACCTTGCTTCTCCTCGGGTACTTCGTCCGTTGTCTTGGTATTGCCCACCATTCTGCTCACTATCTGAGTCAGAGCGTTCATCTGCTTCTGCTGCGCATCAAATTGGGCTTTGAATTGCATCTGAAGCTGTTGCTGCTGCAGTCCCATCAACTGTAGCATCTTCTCCATAATCGTCTCGCTAGGGCCAGTGCTTTTTGCGCTCGACGTACTATCTACGATTTGGGTTGTTGTGCCGGGATAGATTCTTTTCTTAGTCATTCCTACAAAACAGAGTAAATCTGTTAGTATTTTTTAAAAATATCTATGGGCTTACCTGTATGGAACTTTTATTTCATGCATCATGTCGACAAGCATTCAATTGAGCCATCGCAACGGACATTCTAACAATAAAACATCTTTCGAAAATCTGAGGAAACATAACTATGCTCTGATACCAATTTGTCACGCCCCGAATCGACAAACCATTCGTCTCCGGTGTTACTTTGCCGATTCGATCGTCCTCACTAAGGCGTGATGCTGTACGAGTCTGAAATTATACTCGTACAAGGCAAGAACGTTACGTTGCTTTTCATATTAATACGCCAAGTTAAAACTTTACAAATCACATCAGAATATAAGACGCAGTATAGAAAAATAGAAATACTTTTTATTCATAGCTTGCAACAAAGTACAAGTCGTAATTACATTGGATGCCGTTGCGGCTACATTAATTAAAAACAGAAAGAAATACACTCGACAAGTTGCCTGAACTAACGCTTGCCGTCCCATATATTCACCCCTTTATACATAAGCCGTCGATTGAATTAGCTTCAAAATACTTCAGCATAGGAAGAGCTTCAAAATGCCTCTCCGCACTTCAGCTTCAGTTTAGTTGGGAGTGCCTGCCACACCTGGGGAAATTAGGAGAATGGGATTAGCACACTTGCTAAGTGGACGAGACGAACCCACTCGTCTAAACCGACTCTGATTGTTAGTGTAGGCATGCTTTAGAGTTGTCTTTCTATTAGAACTAAATAATTTCAGTTCATATTCGATAGCCATCTTTGAGTAATAAAGCATACAATGAAACATAGCAGTTTATCTTATTTCTTACCACGACCGTGCTCGTCCCTGCATGAAAACAGAGATAATATTTACACCTGCATAAGACAATAGGTGAGCATGCTACTATCTTATATGCGGTCATTGATGTTACACATCACGTGGGACTATCTCAACGGCATTTTGGCTCGCTCAGCATAGGTTGCAAGCCTGACTGACGGTCCCGCAATGCATCAGTGCCGAAGCACGATTATTCATTCTCCTTAGGTCGATTCGATTCCGATGCCCCGGATACCGATTCGAAGGAAAATATCAACTTGTGCACAAGCTGTCCATGACCATGCCAATGCGTGAACAGTTTTATATATGCAAACAGTTTTGTATAGCGTGGACAGTATTGAACGACATTATCATTTCTCCTAACTTATGTAACGATTCATGTTTCCCCAAGCCGTACTCCCGATTTAGCACCCCGTGGGCACCAAATTGTCCGAGGCATCATAACCCATAATCGACGTTTCGTATTATTTTGCAGCACGTGAAATAGTCTATCGTTTTACTAGAACCTTAAACTTTCTGATTTATGTGATAGACTTGTATTTTCAGAGTGAATTACTCTAAATCGATACGTTTTTTCCGAGTTCTTGAACTTAGTGGATTGGCAGGCAATTAACTTGGCATCGTTCGATTTTAATGAATTCGAGGCAAGAAATTAGTTTGCGGGACATAGTAGAAAAGAAGGGGCCGAATCACCCGCCAATTACTTTGCTTTGTGCCGATCGTTGAAGCGCTTCGCAACGTCAAGCTTTAATTACGCGAGCGCCTGCAATGGCACCAATACTTGGTTAGAATTCTTTCTTTTCCCCTTGCTTCAAAATTTGTAATTGTATCCATGAAAACGACGCGAAAGCTCTTCATCAAAACCCAGCGGCAAAAACTCCAAGAAAACCATACAGCGGTCCGGTCCCGTCGAAGGGACTCTTATATAGAGCTCACTCGCCGAGACACAGCCCGCTGCATCTAGGACTTATTCAAACAGAAGTCGTTCCATTAGTTGGATCGATTCTCGTAACTTCCGTCCAAATCGATTTGATCGATCCCGCAAGGTGTTATCGTTTACCAAGCTTGGCGATCGAGTCAGATGGCCATCTAAGTTCCTGGCCGATCTGACTCAGCGTAATCATATCATGAAGTTCTGTCGCCTATCGAAAGTGGGGTCCTACATTGCGCTCGTGCAAGGCGGGTTCCATAATGGCCGATTACAGCGGCTGCGACGGGGTCATCGCACAAAAGTCCCGAGCAGAGACATTGAATCATGCAGCAGAAATTTAGAACAAAACACAAGTCATTGCCAAATACTCTTTATTGATATTGGAACAAAGATTACAAGGGCGCAAGGCCAAGATTACAAGTCACTCAAGCTCACTCTTCTCACATTACAAGTCACTCAGCTCTCTCTCACCTCTCAAATACAAGTCTCACTACTAAAATAACCCCATTTAGCGACGTCAGAAGACGTCGCTAAATAATGAAAATTCGTCGCTAAAATCTATTTGCGACGTATTTAGCGACGAAAATTGGATGTCGCGTATAGGCATGTCGCAGATGACAATTTCGTCGCAGAACGTCGCTTTTTGCGACGTCACGTTTAGTGTCGCTAGACGTCGTAAAATTCACGACAGATAGCGACGTAAGTTTACATCGCCAAAATAGCGACGTAGAGCGACCACTTTGCGACGCAGTAAACATTATATATGATGACATGGCATGGCAGCCACGTAGGCACTTTAGCGACGCCTAGCGACAAATTTAGCAACGTCCGCTCTCAGGTTGACATATCCCACGTCAGCAGTATAGCGACTGCTAGCGACGTTACGTCACTATTTAGCGACGTGTATGTACCATCGCTGTACGTCGCAGAACGTCCCTATACGTCGCAGACATAATAAAAAAAATTAAAAAATATAATTGGTATTTTTGTTATGCTATGTGTCTGTGTTTACAGTGTGTGTGAAGTACAGTGTTCGAACCATCGACAGTTTCGCTTACTGTTCTATATTTTATTTTAGATAGAAAGAGCAACAGTTCAGGGTGCACTTCTCAGAGCTTCCTCTTCACGTCCTTCACCTTCTCGGGATCCTTTACGACGTCCCGAGAAAGTGAAGGACGTGAAAATGAAGCTCTCAGAAGTACACCCTGAACTGTTGCTCTTTCTATCCAAGATAAAACATACAATAGTAATCGAAAATGTCGATGGTTCTGAACACTGTATTTCACATTCACTGAAAACACAGACACACATCATCACAAAAATACACATTATATTTTTTTTTAAAATTTCGGCAGCACCTCCTTTGTATATCAGATCATCGCTTATAATCCAGCGTAGGTATATTTGTCATCCCCGTCGCAGATATCACAAAGTAAATATTACAATAAAAATAGGAGGCAGTGCAAAGTAAATATCACAAACACACATCCTCACAAACATCCAATAGAGTCGAATAAAAATGGAAGATGATAAAAAGTCTCCCACCAAGTGTATAAACAAAAGTGTACCAATAAACAATTTGCCCATAGGGCCAATACATACAAGTCATAAAAAAATCAATAAAATTACTGCGGACCCCTGCCGCACAACTGGGATAGAATGTAGTCATACTGCTCCTGGGTGAGCTGCACCGTAGGGGCAGTAGGAGGCAGTGCATTGTCTGGAGTCGGCGTCGTCGATGGACCGGGAGGACGTATCTGCTCCAGCTCTCGCAGTCGCTCACCATAAATAGCAAGGGTACTCACCACCCTCTCAGTACTCGCCTCAAGCGAAGCCGAAACCTGAGTGAGTGAGGCAGACATGCTCCTCTGCGATCCCTCCAGCTCGACCTGTCTACGCTCTGTACACTGCGTAGACTCGATGAGCGTGTGCAAGCTGGCAGCTGTAGCCTGATGTAGACTCATCAGCTCCTGTATACTGCGCTCGACCGCATCAAATCGTCCGGTGACGATCGGAGGGTCGAATCGTCGCTCGACCGCATCAGAAATCTGCTGCTGCAACTCGCGACATAGCTCCTCGATCTGACGACAAACATTCTCAGCTCGTGACGACGCCTGCGAAACCCGCACTGACAGAGGGGGCCCGGGATGACTTCGAAGCCAAATACATGCCGTATGATCTCGTACCGTAGTACGTACCCTTCTGAAGACCGCCAACGGCGGTCATCCAGAGCTCGTCCGACGATGGAGCTGTAGGCTGCTGGAAGGAAGTACCAGTCCCTCCCTCTGCTTGCGCACTAGCAGCAGCAGCAACAGCCGCCTCCTCCTATAGCCGAACAAACTCGGCCTAGAACATGTTTGCTAACGTGTAAGTGTTTGCTAAAGTCTACATTGATATCTATTTTCTGTTTTCTAAATTATAGTAAATTAATATAAAGAATATAACTTACATATGCCTGCGTCGCCCTCTCGTCAATGAACACCCCAGCCCTCCGATGGGTGACCAGGAAGACGGTCACCATGTTCGGGTGCTCACCCTTTTTTACCTGTTAAAATATATTATCTATTATTAGTATTAAACATTCTATCGAACTATATATTTACACCATCTTGTGCCAAAGCATGTCGCCTTCGTTATAGCCAAATCTTAGATCCATACATTGTGTTCTAATTATTTACACCATCAACTCGACTCAATCCAAAGGTACACACGCGGATTGCCGCCCATGCCGACCCATCTATATGAATGGTCACTGGCATTAACTAGCCATCGTAGACATAGCCTGGCAAACGGGATCCTTGCACCGTAAGTAGCGATCTCCGATGCAAGTCCCCGAACTACCATTTGTCTATTACCCAGCTCGGCTATTACCAATTTCTTTCTAGGCCGAGTCGGTCCCGTGGCCCCGGGTTTTCGCTCGAAGAAACAATCGCCCTTGTCGACAAGTTGTCCACGACCACGCACCTACGCTAACTTCTAGACTTAACGTAAATGCATGGCCTCATCATCATCACTTAGTTCCTTTCCTTTACTTCTTCCACTTTTCATACTTCTTTTGCAGAGCCCAAACCAAGGTTGCATCGACGGCTGACCTACAGTCCCGACATATTTCCTCTCGGCGACTAACCATCACTTAGACTTAACATTCTTTGATCTCAGGGAACGGCTACTGCATAGCCTTCCCACTTAGCTTGAACATAACGTGTTCCTTAAGTATCGACAGACCGTGGATAGCTTTTCACTGAACCAACTGTAGCTCGTGCCTTAAACCAACTCGTGTTCTACGCAACGCTATCGCCCAAGTCATACCTCATATGACGGGCCTTGGGATCGCGGGACTATTTAACTTGACAACCGCAAAAAGAGCGGAATAGCACTTGGAATGACTTAGGTCGACCGGCATAACTTTGCCTAACTTACTCAAGCCTACAACTTAACCCGAGGGACGAGCAAAGGCTATGCCAAGCCTTGCGCAGAGGAAGCGTGTATGCTTTATAGAGTATTTACGCGGGCAACGCCTATGACTTAGACAAGTTCCTTGTTTTGTGTCGAAGACCAACTTTCCTTCTCCCAAGCCGCGGGACGAAGGACCAAGTGTCATTTTCAAAGCACGTCGTACACCAACCCTAAGCCGACCGTTGGACCTTTCCATATTCTAACTCAATTCGACCCGTCGGAATTATTTCCTTAGCTATGTGGATTCATCTCTTTTATTATCAAGCCTACTTGTGCAAGTTGAAAACATGCGTTTTATTATGTGAAGGCTAAGATGAGGCAATTTCACCGAAACTACCCCACCTGAGCGAGCGGTCGCCTTGACCGAGCGATGTCTTCGAGCAGCTGTTGCAAGGCTAAGTCCGAATGCCGTCGGCGTTTTGATTCCACCGATTGACTGAGCGGGACGGGGCACAACACTAGCTCAGCCTCGACTTCACGAATTCTATCATTTTGTTGATGGATTTTGATATTTATTGAGTCATAGGCTTGTTGATGCTGCTCCAATAGGGGTTTATTTTCTCTCAAGAAGGTCCTTTCCATGGCAACCTTATTGCTATAATCTTAAAGAGATTCTTTGAAGAGGGTTTCCCGAGTTGTATATTCATTAGTGAGGGCATCATACTCAGATTGGACGAGGCTTTCTATAGTCCCACTTGACAACCTTAGATATTCTTTGATGGGTTGTTCAAGTCCTTGGACTATCTTCTGTAAAGCTGCTGCCCTCTCAGTATCATTAAACATTACGATGTTGTCTATGGTGATAGCAATCGCACTTTTTAAACTTTTATAACTAAGGCCTGTCTTCAAGACTATTTTAATCAATGCTGCCAAAGTTTTGTAAAATATTTCAGTATGAATCTCTATCAAAAGATTCATATCAGCATTTGAGCTTGGTGTATCAGCAATATCTGCTAATCCTTTCTCCTCGAAACCAGAGACAGCTGCTGTTGTCGCCGTCGTAGCAAGTTGAGTTAATGCTACATTTGTTATCGTCACCATGGCTAATTGATTCCCAGGGCGTTCTGGGACTACATCTTCAGCAACCTTTTCTGCTGCCTCTGGAGGTTGAGTTTCGATGGTAGGGGATGGTATTACGAAGGTGCTGCCTCCTACGTTCGATTCAGACTCGAACACGATTGTCTCAGGAATCTGGACTAGACTAGCAGCAGTAATTGATGTTGCTGCTATATATACGTCCTCAGCAATCGGTTCTTTAGCAGTAACTGATTCTTTGAGCACTGCTGTCTCTTCTTCTGCAGTTGGCTCTTTATCTCTTTCTTCGGCAAGAGAAGACAATCCTTGGTGTGCCTCTCCTATAGACTCTTTTTGTATCTCCACAAATGGAGAACCTTCCTCAGAATGAGAATCTTCTTTTGAAGAAGAACTTCCTTCTTCAGATTCTACTACCTCTTCAGGAATAGACTTTTGAAGAGG
Organism: Iris pallida; assembly: GCA_029216955.1. Classification (NCBI taxonomy): domain Eukaryota; kingdom Viridiplantae; phylum Streptophyta; class Magnoliopsida; order Asparagales; family Iridaceae; genus Iris; species Iris pallida. The sequence continues at coordinate 23,262,899 of JANAVB010030220.1, forward strand.
AGCAGCAACGGGCCTTGTCCCAGTGATGATACCTACAATGATTAAATAAAGTAGTCAATATACAAAATCATAATACATATTCTTGTATAAGTTTTGTGTAATCTATCTTTACCTGGAGTAGGTGCAGGACGCGATAAGAGTGTGTCATAATCTAAGTCCCAATCATCATCATCTAATTCGAGAGTCGGTTCATCCGAGGGGATGGGTTCCGGATCACTAGCATGAGTTGTGGCGGTGTCTTCAACAGCCTGCGCCTTTTGTGGTTAGATGCAATGAAGTGCTGAGACGTCTTGGAGATAGGACTCCTGTAACTTCTATTGCTGCTACTGGCTGGGGTGCTGAAGACCCTTCTCCAGGTTGAGCTGAAGAAGATATAATATTTTGAGTCTCCTCAACAGGATTTTCGCTTTCTGGAGTAGCGGCCATCTGTTTGGAAGGCCCTTTAACAGTAATCTTCTTCATCTTCTTCCGGAGAGTAACAGCTGTGTCTGATTTCCGCTTCCGAGTTGTAGTAATGGTAATTGCTCCTGCAGCTGAATCCCCAACTCCCATAGGGATCGCTTCCAGATATTCATATGGAATAACATCATCAGGTATGTCCGAAGGCACCATAACAGGTTCTTCGATGTCTCATTCCTTTTCCCACCGAAGACTTCTTTTCATGTTGTAGTTATTGGCGAAGGAACGAATGGAGACATAAAAATGTGCATACGAATGAAGCATTCGTAGCTCAGTTATGCTCGAGGCGGTTGACACATGAAATTTGGCACCGGTGCATCCAACGCTAAAATACCGCCATGCTCTCGCTCCATCAACTAATTTTCTATAATTGTAGAAAGTAGTGGAGGGATTACCAACGTAAAGTTGGTCATACCCGAATTGACGAGCGAACCGACTGGGTAGATACGGTTCGAAGATGCAGTTGTCTTCAATTCTATACATCAGATATGAGGGTCTGATACATATTAACCAATTAAAGACTGGCGCAGGTATCTCAGTCCTCTCTCGACCTACGTCGTCAAATTACACACCGAAACAGTAGGCTGGAACTGGTGGTCGTGTGCAAAAAAAATTCCATCCATGGAAGAAGTTCATTACTGCCCGTGTATCCGTCACTGAAGTCACCTTCCAGGTAGCTTTACTAAACTTCTAGAGGAATACTTTCGCATCATTTTCAGGGCCTGGTGGTAATAAACTGCAGTTGTAATACAGTAGCCAGCCCATCAAATAAGTATAGGGCATCTCCACCCTAGGGAAATCGTGACAGTAGGGAGCATTATTGATCAATTCTTCACCAAAAGCTCGCAAACCAGCGTTCATCCGGCACACCATGGCCAGTAATAGACTAAGTCTGACTTTGAATACCAAACGTACTGCTGGCCATAGTACGTTTCGGTGAATTTTGTCAACTGTACCGGTCCCTGGTACGACCCATCTTCTCAGCCACAAGGAAAGAAAGCCCGCCAGTAAGGCTTCATTTGAGAGCTTTCGACTGCCATGTTTCAAAATGATCAATGTTTCAGTCCCCGCAGGAAATTCTCCAGCCTTGGTGGTCAAATACTTGTCTGGGGACTTATATGTGATCATCCAATTGTTTATCAAATCGGCAGAAATTATTGAACAAGGGTTGATGGTTTGAGCCTTGTTATTTTGGAATCTCTCCTTATCCTCCTTGGACACTCTATTCTTATGATAGAATAGATATGTTGTCCATTTATTGATATATGCCAAATTTGATCCACTAGGAGCGATCTTCCTCGCTAAGGCGTGATGCCGCACGAGCCTAGATTGCGCTCGTGCAATGTGGGTTCCATAACGGCCGATTTCAGCGGCTGCGGCGGGGTCGTCGCACAGAAGTCCCATGCAGAGACATTAAATAATAGCAGCAAAATTTGAAGCCAAAACACAAGTTATTCAAAAAAGCTCTTTATTGATATTGAAACAAAGGTTACAATGGGGCACAAGGCCAAGATTACAAGTCTCTTAAGCTCACGCAAGCTCACTCATCTCACATTACAAGTCACTCAGCTCTCTCTCATCTTTCGATACATGTCTTGAACCGGCAAAAGCTTCAGAAGACGACGTCCATACATTATGTCCCATATAAGTCTTAACTCCACGCACGCTTCGAATCGTCAAGGAACTCCATGCCTCGACGCATCCAAGCGAGTCCCGCACCACGAGCTTCTACGTGCGCCTGTACATGAAAACTATGTGGGTGTCAGTACTCAACTGTACTGGTGGATTGAGCTCCTCGCCCACCCATACAAATCCAATAACATGTAAATTTACTTTTGTGCAACGTATCCCTTTTACGATTGTCTTTCTATTCTTGCCTTAGGATCAGTTTTAGGACCGATGCATTGGCATACTTGTGTCTGAGGACCATTCCGAGCTTGCAACAACAACGTTAACTCATACTCTGCCTCTAGACCCCTTCTCGTGCCAACAACGTTAACCTATCAAGTCGTGTTTGCCTTACGGACATAATCAGAGACGCAACTACACGATAAAACCCAATTCCATTTCCATGTGACCGTGCTACCAATCCATCGTACCGTGCTTCGCACTTATGTGAGACTAAACCACATTGCCGCCTCGCGGCTCTTGCTACTTTGGTGACCAACTGACTCAATCGAGACTTGTGAAGTTAGTGTCGCTCAATCGACTTTGCCTTACGGCAGTTTCCTGACTTAAACTCTACGACTCAAACCAACTTGTGTTATGACAGCGCAGCCGTGCCTCATATTTGAGGCAGTGCCCCGCAACTCAATGTAACTTCACCTAACTTGCCCTACGGCCCTTCTCGATTAACTCGCAACAGCTCAAGTCTAACTCATGCAACTCTATGCCAACGACTTAACACTTATCGCCACATCTCGTGCCAAAGCATGCCGCCTTCGTTGTAGCCAAATCTTAGGCCCAAACATTGTGTCTTCTAACTGCACACACATTCAACTCAACTCAATCCAAAGGCACACACGCGGATTTGCCGCCCGTGCCGACACATCTATATGAATGGTCACTGGCATTGACTAGCCATCGTGGACATAGCCTGGCAATCGGGACCCTTGCACCGCAGGTAGCGATTCCCGATGCAAGTCCCCGAATTATCGGTTGCTTCATACCCAGCTCGGCTATAACCTATTTCTTCCTAGGCCGAGTCGGTCCCGTGGCCCCGGGTTGCCGCTCGAAGAAACCATCGCCCTTGTCGACAAGTTGTCCATGACCACGGGCCTACGCTAACTTCTAGACTTAACGCAATTGCATGGTCTCATCATCATCAATTAGTTCCTTTGCTTTACTCTTTTCACTTTTCACACTTCTTTTGCAGAGCCCCAAACCAGGGTTGCCTCGGCGACTGAACCATAGTCCCGACATATTTCCTCTCGACGACTAACCATCGCTTAGACTTAACATTCTTTGAACTCCGGGAACGGCTATTGCATAGCCTTCCCACTTAACTTGAACATAACGTATTCCTTAAGTATCGACAGACCGTGGCTAACTTTCCACTGAACCAACTGTGGCTCGTGCGTTAAACCAACTTGTGTTCTACGTAACGCTATCGCCCAAGTCATACCTCATATGACGGGCCTTGGGATCGTGGGACTATTTGACTTGAAAACTACAGAAAGAGCGGAACGGCACTTGGAATGACTTAGGTCGACCGGCATAACTTTGCCTAACTTAATCGAGCCTACAACTTAACTCAAGGGACGAGCAAAGGCTATGCCAAGCCTTGCATCGAGGAAGCGTGTATGTTTTATCGAGCATTTACGCGGGCGACGCCTATGCCTTATGCAAGTTCATAGTTTTGTGTCGAAGACCAACTTTCCTTCTCCCAAGCCACGGGACGAAGGACCGAGTGTCATTTTCAAAGCACGTCGTGTACCAACTCTAAGTCGACCGTTGGACCTTTTTCCATATTCTAACTCATTTCGACCCGTCGGGATTATTCTCTTAGCTATGTGGATTCGTCTATTTTATTATCAAGCCTATTGTGCAAGTTAAAAAATGCGATTTATTATGTGAAGGCTAAGATAAGGCAAGTTCACCGAAACTACCCCACATGTGCGATGTCTCCGAGCAAGCCGTTGCAAGGCTAAGTTCGAACGCCGTCGGTGTTTCGATTCCTCCGATTGACTGAGTGGGACGGAGAACTACACATCAGCTCTTGGTATACCTCGACTAAGCGAGGATTTTTCTTGCTAATTTCTGCTAGTTCTCAGTTGGAGGGAACATACTCTTCATACTGAACTTCTCCCATTGGTAGCTTTGAGATAAATTACATCTCATGGAGTACAAAACCCATTTCGCCTATTAGGGTTGCAAAGGTTCATGTCGAGCTGATATATAACTCCATCAAAGCTAAGAATATTTTATTATTTATGGGTATGCCTTGACTTGTGGAGGCTACCGCTTCAAACAATCCGATGGCTTGTAGTTTTGCTTCGAAGTTCTTCATAACCCAAGAGCTAAGTTGAACCCAATTTTTATTGTGAGGAGTCATCTATCCTGGAAGCCTAGGTTTGACTCGAGGATACAAACTGAGGCATTCATAAACCTGTTAATCAACATTGGTATCTGCACAGGCTGGATCAGAGATGAACCCTCACTTGGTGTGAATCCAGGCAATAAGCCTGAGAAATGAGTGACACTGCCACTGGGAGTACTAGTATGATAGCACATTTGGTTCTCATCTTTCTTGGATATGATTCTCTCCGGTCTTCCATGACTGTTGGGAGTCAGATTCCAGATCACCCGTCTCGGATGAGTCGCGTGAACAAAAGAAGAAAGGGGATAATCTCTTGGCATTGTTGGGAGATACATCACCCTTTCTCCAAATTTGAAAATCCAGGAGTCCTTCTTGGGGTTTGTCTGAGATTTGAAATCAATTGCATCCCCAAACATGAATGCAGGCTTCAGGTAATGCTGGCCATCCAGTAATGTCAATAATTCTCCGTTCATCAAAGACATCAATATTTTGTCTCCTTGAGCAGTTATCAATTGATGTCGTTCCTGGGGATACTGCTTGTCGGTTTGAGGAAACTCGATGTGGGATAAATTTTTCAGATAATTTGATCCCAAGATACCAGCTGGTGAGCCAAACACCTCAGAGAGAGGATGGGCCCCCAAGTTCACTACAAAAGAAGTTCAACAAGAAAAGTCAAGTTAGTAAAACTCTAAAGTATGAACTCTACGCAAACTCAAGCTCTACGCAAATGACTATACATGAGTTTTGAAGTTATTACGCGTAAAAGATTTTCTGTTTTAAAGAGAATTTGTTTTATGCATTTCTCTATAAATGTTTTACGAAGTCTAAAAATGAATTTTTTACGCGTACTTTTTTCTGTTCAAAAGAATAAAAGTTTTACGTGTCTTTTTTGACTTGCATATTTTCAGTTTTACGCTCGCACGTATAATGTGAGCGTATTTTTTGGTTTTATGCTTCTGTTCAAAAGAGTAAAGTTTTACATGTAAAAAACATAGTCTTTTGACTTGCATATTTTCAGTTTTACGCTCGCACGTATAACATGGGCATATTTTCATATTTTACGCTCGCACGTATAACGTGGGCGTATTTTTTAAGTTCTACGTTGGCACGTACAACGTGAGCGTATTTTTGGTTTCGGGATCTACGCTGGCACGTATAACATGAGCATATTTTTCAGTTTCCACTCTTACGCTGACACGTATGAACGTGAGCGTATGTTCTTGGGTCATCTTCTCCAAACGCAATCTTTGGTCGAAATAGGGTTTCTACCTATCATGGCCGGAGCCACGTTTGGGTTGGTCTTTGGGGTCTCCTCGATGTTCTTCCCCAGTGGTGCTGCAGCGACGTGAAGTTCCTCCGACGATTTAGCTGTCGACGAAGTGGCAAGCTTCTTGCCCTTAGCTGAGGCGGCGGCCTTGCTCATGGGTGCCATTTGCTCGAAAGGATTTTTGAAGATGAATGAAGAAGAGAATAAGAAATGAAAGAGATAAGTAAAGTTCGTTCTCTTCAACAGAATCCCTATTTATAGAAAACTCAAGGTTGATTCAAATTCTCAAAGTGACTGTTGGGTATCCCTAACTTTACGTTGATGACTGTTGGGTATCCCTAAATTTACGCTAATGACTGTTGGATTTCCCAAACTTTACGCTTCTGTTCAAAGTATTTCAAATATTAGAAACTTTGAAAACTTTGAAGGGAGACTTGTAGAAGCGTAAATAAATATCGCAGACCAAGTCAAGGAAGTTAAAAACTTTACGCAAAGACAGTTCAAATAAGACTTTACGCAAAGGTCAAACAGAGTCAAAATCAGACTCTACGCAAAGGGTTAAATTCAGACTTTACGCGAAGACAGTTCTACTCTCTACGCGAAGAATGAGTTGTCCATGCTGCATTAAATGCACGAAGATACTGTTCTGACAGATTGATTTTCTGACAAATAATTGCACAGAAGCCAAGAAGTTTGTTGTTTAGCATGCCAATGAGCTGCTTTACGCTTGAGGAACAGCCTCCTTTTTTACGCATAAGAGTTATTTGAGCTTTTACGCTCAAGGCTATCTCAGCTACTCTTTTTTGCGTGTAGAGTTTATTTGAGCCTTTACGCTCAAGGCTATTTTTAGCCACTTTACGCAGGAAGCTTACTTTGAGCTATTTTACGCTCGGACATATTTTAACAGCATCTTTTACGCACAGTTTGTCCTGATTATGTGGGAACATGGTTTTCTGACGTGGACTTCATGCCACACTTCTCGAAGAACGTGTGTACATGTTCTTCTTATTTTATTGGATTATGGGACATGTGTCAACATGCGTAGAGGCCAACTTCTGTATGTGGGTGACAGTTATCCTAACAGCCTGCGTAGAGACCCAATTGTTGTGCTTTTTACGCACAGAAGACAAGTCTGTATAAATACCTCTTTTTTAAAGAAGAGGTACAAGATTTGAGAGACCAGATACTTTCAGAGCAAAGTGATTTTCCAGAGTATTTCTTTTCAACTTTTCTTCAAGAACAGAGTGAAGCAAAGTAGGAAAGCATTCGACTGTGCCATCAGTGCCAATTGTGTCGATACCTTTCTGGTGACTTAGTTCTTCCAGTTGTTTATTTCCAAGCAGTTTTCTTCATCATCATCGTGTGTTCCAAGGAACAAAATGATCGCTCTCAGATCAGACTTCTATAGCAATACTTCCCAGAATTTACTTGTACTTTTGTACATTTTCTCTCATTTTCTTTCAAAAGCCTTAGGGCATTTGTTAAGCAAAACACGGTGAAATACACCGAAAGGATCCACGCCGTCCGGGTACATAAATCCGTAGGCGTTGGGATCGGAGAAGCGGGAGCCTTGGTACATGGGATCCTGAAGGTTGAGATCCAGATAGGCATTCCGGTCGTGGAGAGTATGCTGAATAAAATAGGCCTGGTCATGGAAGCAGCTCTAGATAAGGTTCCCAAGGCCGCGAGTGTTGGCCCTCATCTGCTCCTCCGCCTGAGCCATGCGCGTGTCAAAATGCTGCTGGATCAGCGACATAAAATGCCCGGATATAGGAGTAGTAGAAGAGGGCACAGCAGGAGTAGTGGCCGGCGGTTCTTGGGAGGAAGATGCACGAGACGTAGATGCACCAAGGATGGAACGAGTGATAGCAAGGTAGGATGGTACACCGTCCGACTGGAAGAGGAAGAGATCCACGTTCTTCGCCTCCAGAATGAGGGTGATGAAGGCACCATAATAAAGTGATTGCTTCCCCGCGGACAGGACATCGAAGAAGGCATTGAGAAGAGTCTTGGGAAAGGACCAAGTCTTCTTAGAGTAGAGATAGTACATGCATACGAGTGCGTCATTGGTGATCGCATCGTAGTTGCCACCCTTGGGGTAGATGGTGTGGCAGACGATCCGATGGAGCTCGTAGTAGAACGGCTCCAACTGCGAGGAAAGGACCGGAATGGCCGAAGGGTTGGGTCCTTTGCAAATGATGGCACAGAACACGTCAAAGGAGACTTCCGCAGAAGGATAGAGAGCAGCCAAGGTCGACAGAGTATCTCCTTTGTCAGGGACTTCAAGAATACCAGCAATATCTCGAGCCGTCAGGCGAAAGTAGCGATCGTTCACCATGGTCTCAATGGCATTGTTCTGGATGTTGGAAATAAGATTGCAATTGAATAGGCGCACTGCTGCGAGGTAGACGGGCACCTGACGCCGAAGAAGAGAGGAGAGGTCGGCCGACTCAAAGAGGGAGAGATGGTCGGAGAAAATATTCCAGTTGATGGCGCGGCCCTTTTAGACATTGTGGTTGACAAAATACTGGAACCAAGCGTCGGCAGTCATGACGGAGGTGAAGATTTTTGGATCATAGCCATGAGGGAGGGGCACGGGGGTGAATGGATTTGCAGTGGTAGAGGAGGAGCGAGGACGTTTGTGGATTGCCATGGATGGAGGGAGAGGTGTGAAGGAGAATAGATGAAGAGTGAAGAGGAGGAAGAAGAAGAAGAAGGTGGAGGTTATAAAGGAAGATTGAGAAGAGGAAGGCATTTTTAAAAATGATGAAGAGTGATGGAGGGAGTAAATAGGGGGAGTTTTGAAAAAAGTAATGATGAATGTAGTTAATAAAAGTAATGGAAGGGGTGGGATGGGATGGAAGGTTATGGGGAAGAGGAGGAGATTAGATGGGTAGTTAATGGAAGATAGAGGGTGATTTGATGGGTAGTTAATGAGGGAAGAGGAAAAGGAATAGTGGAAGAGATGGTGGGGCCCGATGCAGATTTGACAGCAGTCGTCCGCCTCAAACGACATACCGTCGCTATACCGACGTATGCCGACAGTATACCGATTTTTGGCACAGAACATAATTTTGAACGAAAATTGGCATACCGTCGGTGTGCCGTTGGAGATGAGCTAAGTGTTGAAATGAATGATGCCTAATTCTTGGCAAAGTAAAACGAAACGATACTCCGGGAGTGGTTTGGTGAAAATATCGGCTAACTGATAAGTAGTGTCAATAAAATAAAGGCGAATATCCCCCTTTTGTTGATGGTCACGAAGAAAATGGTGTCTAATCTCAATATGCTTCGTACGGGAGTGACAAATTGGGTTTTTCGTGAGATTTATCGAGCTAGTATTATCACATTTAATAGAGGTACAAGTAGAAGAAATGCCATAGTCTACAAGTTTTTGTGACATCCAAAGAATTTGTGCACAACAGCATCCGGCCGCTATATACTCGGCCTCAGGGGTTGAAAGAGCAACAGAGTTTTGTTTCTTACTAAACAACGATACCAAGGATTTCCCAAGGAATTGACATGTGCCGCTAGTACTTTTTCGGTCAATTTTGTATTCGGCAAAATCTGTATCCAAGAAGCCGTGAAGCTCGAAGGATGAAGATTTCGGATACCAAAGGCCCATATTAATGGTGCCTTTGAGATATCGAAAAATATGCTTTACAACACATAAGTGCGATTCCTTTGGATTTGCTTGGTATCGTGCACAAAGACATACACTAAACATGATATCAGGTCGGCTAGCAGTTAGATAAAGTAAGCTACCGATCATACCTCGATACTTACGAATGTCGACCGAAGCACCATCTTCATCATTGTCAAGCTTTGCCGTTGTTGCCATAGGAGTCCTCATTGATTTGGATGAGTCAAGTTCGAAACGCTTGAGGAGATCCTTTGTATATTTTGCTTGATTGATGAAGGTTTCTTTGGGTCCTTGTTTGATTTGCAAGCCCAAAAAGAATGATAGTTCGCCCATTATGCTCATTTCAAATTCATCCTGCATTACTTTAGCAAATTCTACACAAAGTGCATTGTTAGTAGAACCAAAAATAATGTCATCGATATAAATTTGTATTAATAAAAGAGTGCCATTAAGGGATTTGATGAAAAGTGTGGTGTCGGCTTTGCCCTTAGAAAAATTGTATAAAATAAGAAAGGAACTAAGACGCTCATACCAAGCACGAGGAGCTTGTTTGCGGCCATAAAGGGCTTTGTGTAGTTTGAAAACGTGATGAGAAAATTAAAAATCTTCAAAGCCAGGAGGTTGTTTAACATATACTTCCTCTTTAATAATACCATTTAGAAAAGCACTTTTGACATCCATTTGAAAGAGTTTGAAATCACTAAAGCAAGCAAAAGCACATAGCATACGAATGGATTCAAGACGAGCAACCGGAGCAGAGGTTTCATCATAGTCAATGCCTTCCTCTTGGTTATAGTCTTGAGCAACCAATCGGGCTTTGTTACGAGTCACTAACCCATCTTCATTAAGTTTATTGCGAAACACCCATTTAGTTCCAATAGTATGGTGGATGTTAGGTTTAGGGACAAGTTTCCAAACCTTGTTTCGCTCAAATTGATTTAGCTCTTCTTGTATCGCTATCATCCAAAATTCATCATGAAAAGCATCATTAATATTTTTAGGCTCTATTTGAGAAATAAAAGCCACGTTTGCGCAAAGATCACGAGTGGAGGATCTAGTGCTTACACGAGAAGAAGGATCCCCAATGATAAGCTCCTTAGGATGATTAGGGACAAATTTTCATACCTTTGGGAGATCCTCTTGAGGAGGCTCGAGTGGTAGATAATCTTTTGTTGGAGGGGTCACAATTTTATTGTTAGATGAAGAAGGACGAGCATCTCCAATAGAAGAGTTCTCCAAACCAAAACAGATGTCATCAATATCATCGGATGAGGAGGATGTAGAAGAGTTAAGTTCATCAAAAGAGATATTAATTGGCTCTTCGACAACAAGACTTCTTTTATTAAAGACACGAAAACATTTACTATGTATTGAGTAGCCAAGGAAAATACCTTCATAAGCTTTTTCTTCAAACTTGCTTAGGTTGTCCTTGGTATTCAAAATAAAATATTTGCATCCAAAAACTTTAAAATACTCAATAGAGGGAATTTTGTCAAACCAAAGCTCATAAGGAGTCATTTTAGAAATAGGTCTAATCAAGACCCTATTTATAACATGACATGCCGTGTTTACGGCTTCCGCCCAAAAATATTGGGGGAGCTTATATTGGTTTAACATAACCCGGGCCATATCGCCAAGGGTTCTATTCTTTCTCTCCACAATACCATTTTGTTGAGAAGTTCGGGGGCAAGCAAAATCATGACCAAAACCATTCTTTTCACAAAATATTTTAAAATCGGCATTGTCAAATTCTTCTCCATGATCACTTCTAATCTTGTTAATAGAAAATCCTTTCTCATTTTGAACACGTTTACAAAATGCAACAAATTCACGAAAAGTATCACTTTTACAAGCAAGAAAAATGACCCAAGTAAATCTCGAAAAATCATCAACCAAAACAAAAGTATAAAGTTTGCCTCCAAGACTAGCTACTCTACTCGGACCAAATAAATCCATATAAATAAGTTGAAGTGGTCTAGTGGTACTCACAGAGTTGATGGATTTGAAATATGACTTGGTCAACTTACTTTTCTCACATTCTTCACACACTATATCCTTTTTGAAAGGGATACTTGGAAGTCCTCGTACAAGCTTCTTGGTTGCAAGACGGAAAATTATATCCATGTTGGCGTGTCCGAGCCTCATGTGCCAAAGCCAACTTTCGTAGTTCTTTACAACTAAGCACCTGTCATTGTTAGTACCTTTGACAAGATATAGAACATCGATGTTGTTTTCTCTAATGCCTTCATATACTGTAGATCCACTAGAGCTATCGGTAATGAAGCATTTGAGTTTAACAAATCTAATATCATAACCATTATCCGTAAGATGACTAATACTAAGAAGATTGTGTTTGAGATTTGTAACAAGACAAACATTCTTAATACAAGGATAAGGAGAGGAACCGATATTACCATTTCCTATGATATTGCCTTTTAGATTGTTACCGAATGATACATGTCCTTCCTTCTTCATCGATAGCGTTGTAAAAAGTGAAACATCACCGGTCATGTGCCGTGAACAACCGCTATCGAGGATCCACTTGCTTCTAGCATGAGAAGGATTCTTCACCTACAACATAAGTTGAAGATGAACATTTTGGTACCCATGATTGTTTGGGTCCTTGTTTGTTAGTCTTACGAACCAATTTATAAACTTTCATATCAACTTGTTTCCTTATCAGATAATAATTAGAAGTATGTCCAAACAAGCCATAATAGTTGCACTTCATAGAAGATTTAAAAGAAAATGTGTGAGTGTTATGCACATGTGAAGCTTTAGTGCAAGGAGTTCTATTATGAGTGTTATGATGATGATAATAGAAGGCATGGTGTGCGGTGTTCTTCTTAACAAAGGGTCCTTTCCTTGTGTTAGGATAGGCCTTGTGTGTAGTGTTCTTGTTCATGTAAGAGTTGTGACTAGTAGGGTGATGAGTGTAGGAGTGCCTTTGAGCATGTGTGCGAGTAGTGTTCTTATCACCTAATATCTTACTCTGCACAAGAAGATCATTATACTTGGTAGAAGTATCATATTCTCTTCTATTTGCAGCTTGAACTTTATGTATAGCAAAATCATAAGCCCTTCTGAGGGATTGAATCTCATCATCCTTTTTCTTAATGGTGACTAGAGATTCTTGAAACTTGAGTCGCAAAGACTCTATCTCATCCGTGTCGGAAGCATGAGATTTCCCTTTTACACCAATAATGATGTTGGAGAGTCTTTCTATTTTTAGTTGAAGTGCATCAACCTCTTTTAGAGATTTCTTGTATTTATTTCTAACACCTTTGTGTTCTTCGTGTAGTTCAAGAATAGCATTTTCCAAGTCATCATAAGTGAGAGTATTTAAAGAGAGATCATCGAGTACCTCATCGGCTGCCATGAGACAAACGTTTGCATTATGGTTGTAATCTTTGTCGTTGTCTGAATCACTAGCATCGCTCTCACACCAAATACTGGTGTTGGCGAATTTTCTGGAGGAGGAGCTTCCTTTGCTAGGCTTCTCGTACTTACTTGAGTCTTTTCTTGTTATAGGGCAATCTCTCTTGATGTGACCGGTTCTTTTTTATTGGTAGCACGTCGGATCTTCATCGTTGTCCCGTCTAAAGCGGTTGGCTTTATTGAACTTGAGGAACTTTCAGAAGTGCTTAGCTGTGAGAGTTATTTCTTCATCATCATCTGACTCGTTGTCGTCGGAGCTATCCTTTGAGTAGGACTTGGTAACTTTTGAGAGCTAGAGACTTCTTCTTCTCTTTGGCCTTCTCCTTCTCCTTCTCTTGCAAGGAAGATTCCTCTTGATCTTTCATGTCAAGTTCATGAATCATAAGTTTTCCCATGAGGGTCGCAAGGTTCATGATTGTCAGGTCGTTCCCTTCAATGATGGCGGTAGCTTTAGGACTCCATCCTTTAGTCAATCCTCTGAGAATTTTTTTGATCTTTTCATAAGCAGGATATTCCTTAAGAGAAGAAAGAGGGTTAATAATATCACCGAAACGAGTAAACATGCAAGTAATAGACTCATCTTGTTTCATCTTAAAAGATTCATATTCTTGTGTGAGTCTACTAATATTTGATTCTTTTACTTGTGATGTTCCCTCGTGTGTGACTTCAAGCAACTTCCAAATCTCATTGAAAGTATTGCAAGTAGAGATCCTATTGAATTCACTGCTATATAGAGCACAGTAAAGAGTGTTCATAGCCTTAGCATCTCGACTAGCAAGCTTCTTGACATTCTTGGTGAGTTTGTCCTTAAGGGTGTCAGACACAACATCCTCAATAACTCGAGAAGGAGTAGGGAGACCATTTATCACACAATCCCATAAATCGAAATCTATGGATTTCTGATAAATGCTTATCCTAATCTTCCAATAGTTATAGTTAGTTCCATCAAATAGAGGAGGTCTATTTGTGGAGTGTCCCTCATTGTGGAATGTGTTGATACTAGGGTTAGTGGCCATGAATCACTCTAAGGGTGTAAATCCAAATCAAGAGAACAAAGTTTTGATACCAATTGTAGAACCCTAGAGGGGGGTGAATAGGGAAATACAATAATTTAAACACAAGAAGTTATATTACTTAATTAAAAAGAGAGAGAGTAAGAAAATCAAACACGCGATGTATCCTGGTATCCTCCCTAGAGGCAATCCAGTCCCGGAACTCTCTCTGGCTTAAATCCACTATTTGGTAAAATAGTACACACGAGTTTGGATCTGAAAAACTTGCCAACTTCAACACGAGTTTGGATCCGAAGAACTCGCCAACTTTAACACACGAGTTTTCTTACGAAGGCTCGCCAACTTCAAAAGGAAAGGAAGAGAACTGTTGATCTTCTAACACTTGAAGATCGAAAAGTACAACTCTTGAATACTCTAGCACTTTTGGAATGGGTGACAATTAAAAGGTTGGGTAGAGTAGTAATGGTGGAGCCATTGGTTGTTGGAAAATTTATGGCTTAAGTGGATAAGCCTTCAAGAGAGAGAAGGCATCCATTTATAAAAAAACCAAGAGTAGGTAGCATTTAATGCTCCTGAATATAGCCAGACGGCATACCGTCGGTATGGACCGGCATGCCGTCGGTATGCCGTTCTGAACAGTAACGGTAATAATTATATCCGTTGGAGAGCATTTAATGCTAGCAATTAATGCTAGTATGTGTCCATTCAAAAATCAAATTAGATGAACCGGTATACCGTCGGTATGCCGCGGTATGCCGTCGGTATACCGATGTTCGTCACAGAATATTTTGTGGCTAACAAAATGGTATACCGTCGGTATGCCGATATTTTGTCATAGAACGTTTTATGGCTCACAAAACGGTATACCGTCGGTATGCCGTAGTATACCGTCGGTATTCCGATATTTTTTACAGAACGTTTTGTAGTTAACAAAACGGTATACCGTCGGTATGCCGTAGTATACCGTCGGTATGCCGATATTTGTCACAGAACGTTTTATGGCCAACAAAACGGTATACCGTCGGTATGCCGTAGTATACCGTCGGTATGTCGTTCTTTTAGAAATTGATTTTTGACTGAAAAAATAGAAGAGCTTTTCGTTTTGTCATCCAACCTTAAGTGTTTACAGAAAGACCTAGACCTTGTACAGACTCGATATCTTGAAGTGTTGAGAGCTGTCTTTTTTTCAGTCTTCAAGGCTTTGATGACTTGGCTTGAATGGACAGACTTTATGTAGTAGAGCTTTTTGAAAGAATATCAATCTGAAATACAGAAAAAAAAAAAAAAAAAAAAAAAAAAACTAGACTACGAATATGCTGTTAATGTTATCACAATAAATTGTGCCAACAATTTCTATCTCCCTTATTTCTATGGTAAAAATTTATTTTAGGAAGAAAAAAAACTTCTCCCAATGGTGATGTATATTCTCATTTCTGCCTTAGGTGGCATTGACGTAGGATTGGGAATTTTTATTAGGGTTTATGTGTGTAGAAACTTGCATATTTCTACAAGGGTTTCTAGGTGTAGAAACTTCTCCATCTCTCATGACGATTATTATTGGGCTCCACATCATTAAATTGATCATTTTATTTTGTGACACCCAAGGGTGGAGCTAGGATTATGTATATTGGGATGGACTAGATTAGGTTGGGATGAGGCTATAGATAAACTCATATATAAAAAAATACAAAAAAAATGAAAGAAAAAAACAAAATAAAAAAAATTCTAAGGGGGGCTGGAGCCTACCCCAGTCATAAGGTGGCTCCGCCCCTGATGACACATAGGATAAAAATAGAGAAGTATCGGAGAGTATTTCTTGTGTGCGCAGTTTCTATGTAGAAACTCTTCCAACTATGATAGAAATTTTCTAAAAGTACAATGCGAAGTAGGATAGAAACTCAATTCTGAAATTAACTTTGGAGATGGCCTTACGTCTCGTTTGGTTCGTGAAATCATGAAGTTGGAAAATAAATTTTTCTATGTCTGGATACCAAAGGAATTGAGGAGAAATGAAAGTGATTTCCAATGAAAAAAAATTTAAGAGAAAATAATTCCATCTATTCAAGAAAGGATTCACATTTTTACATTTAAGTATTCACTTTTTTTTCCAATTTATTAAGTATTTTCAAACACCGAAAAAATGATAAAAATTGTATTATTTTTTTTTCAAATAAAACGAAACATCAATTGATTTTCTTCTTTTCGCGAGCCAAACGAGGCCTTAGTGCCGAGTTGGACGAAGGGAACTAAATTTTAAGAATTATACTAAAATTTTTTAATATTACAAAAATTAGAGGTTCATGAATCCTGGACCCTTAGGGAGCCCATTGTAATTTCGTTCATGACCAGCATGCACACAGACTTGTTATTAGTGGGAGAGTAGCAACTATCGAAAGCTCTAGTGGAGAAAGCTCTAGTGGAGACTTTGTTGGTTTTACTTTTTTTTTTCCACCACGTATGGAATCAGTTACATCGTATGTTTTTCACATACCATTTTTAGTCGATCGTCAGTTCACTTCGGATTTTTCGTATGGATCTTATCTGTACTGACTTTATCATCATTATCCCGCACACATTTCGCAAAATTCGTGTGCTCCAGAGCTGCACGAGACGGCTATGACGTATTTCAACGCCCGCAATTTAATGCCTCACTTCACCCCCGATGCCGAAGGCACCCCCGACGTCTTCATGACGCCTACGATAGTCAATGCCGTCCAGCCACCCGTTCTATGCGTACGACTAAAATTGCATAAAACAAAAATCGCATAAACTAAAAATAAGGGACATAAAGTAACGAGGATTCAAGACACGTTATATGTTGGAGTGGGTGGGGTTCCCAACCTATGTGGAGAAGATCCCGGAGTGCGACGAGCGCCGTCCGATGTCGGAGAAGCTCGGGAGTAGTTGTTACTGCTGCTGCTGCCCCAAAGGGGGTTCTGGACCAAGTCTGCCGAGTTCGGGCCGAACTCGGTCCCAGGCCGAGTTCTGGCCGAACTCGGTCTGGCCGTTCCAGGGTTTGGCCACCCAGTGCTGGTTGCTCCACACAGAGTTCTGGCCGAACTCTGTGTGTCGGGGGGCTGAAGCGAATTTCTGGATGAGTTTTCATCATTGGATCTAATCCAACGGTCCAGGTTGGTTGCGGGATTAGGGAGATATATTGAGTTTTCTCAACCCTAATTCATAATTGTATTGTCGCATTGGACAACACAAAGTTTGAGAGAGAAGGAGGCAAGAGTGCCATTACAACTTCGGAGAAGAAGACGGAGGATTGAAGGTCATTTTCGAAGGAGATCGTGTTTCGGGTAATCTCTACTCGTCGTTCTCGTTCTTCGTAGCCTTGTGATCATTGTTCTTGTCTCTGAGTGTTGTGGGGATCCGATTTGGATCGGGAGGAGTTTGTAGAGGGTGTAATTCTTCTATTCCATTAGTGGAGGCTTCTCAGGGTTGGACTCCGATCGTCCCGTGGTTTTTTCCCGCAAGGGTTTCCACGTCAAAAATTCTCTGTGTCTGCGTGGTTGTTTTTGTGTGGCTATTTTTGGGTTCGTGCGTTGTTTGCTCGGTCCTCTCGCAGGTACTCTCCGGTTTGGGGAAAGGTTTCTGCGCTTCTTTCCCAACAGAGTGGTATCAGAGCATAGGTTTTGTTCTGGCTGATACCAACAGAGTGGTATCAGAGCTTTGGGTTCAAAGGGTGTCAGGAGTTGACAGAGGAACCAGAGAGGAGAGATGGACGCGAAGCCGGTGCGCATGGTGAACCTCAATGGCACAAACTATCATTATTGGCGGAGCAAGATGAAGGATTTGCTATTTGTCAAGAAGCTGCATCTACCTGTATTTGCAACCGAGAGGCCCAGTGATAAATCCGAGGAGGACTGGAAGTTCGAGCACATACAGGTGTATGGGTACATACGGCAGTTTGTTGATGAGAACGTGTACAATCACGTTGCCAATATTGAGCACACGAAGACGTTGTGGGATAAGCTGGAATCCTTGTATGCGAAGAAGACCGGGGTAAACAAGTTGTTCCTGATCCGAACGATGATGGGTCTGCGGTACAAGGATGGGGCGTCTATTTCGGATCACTTGAGTGAGTTCCAGGGCGTGGTTGACTAGCTATCTTCTATGGGAGTCAAGTTCGACGACGAAGTTCAGTGACTGTGGCTGCTGTGTACCTTGCCAGACTCGTGGGAGACCGTACGAGTATCTATGATCGCTTCTGCTCCAGAGGGCGTGGTCAGTCTGGAGTTTGCCAAGAGCGGGGTGTTGAATGAAGAGATGCGGAGACGTTCTCAGGGCACTTCATCCACATCCCACCACTCAGAGGCACTTGTTTCAGAGAGCCGCGGAAGGGGCAAAAGCAGGGGTCCAGGTGGTGGCAGAGATAAGAGCAGGGGGAAGTCCAAAGGTCGGTACAAGGACTCATAGTGTTATCATTGCGGTAAGAAGGGCCATATCAAGCGGAATTGTTTCGCTTGGAAGAGAGAGAAGAAGGGCGACAAGGGGAAGCAAGAAGAGAACACTACAGCGGCGGCCTCGATGCATGGAGGCGATGTGATCGTCGTAGGTGATGAGGTCATTACTAACCTCGCCTGCGATGACAATTCTTGGCTGGTGGACTCAGGGGCTTCAGCACATGTATCTCACAATAGGGCACTGTTTGCCACTTACACGGCAGGCGACTGTGGCGTGTTGAAGATGGGCAACGGAGATGTGTCGAAGGCGGTTGCCGTTGGAGATGTGCATTTGAGAACGAAGACGGGTGCGGTTCTTGTTCTCAAGGATGTTCGTCATGTCCCTGATATCCGTTTCAACCTGGTGTCGGTTGGAAGGTTGGATGACGAGGGATTCTTCAGTCTCTTCGGGAATAGTCAGTAGAAGCTTTCCAGAGGTTCGATGGTGATTGCCAGAGGAAGCAAGAAGTCCGGTCTCTACTATATGGAGGGGAGCGCAGAGGGGGCACAGGAGGTGAACGCAGTCAGTGACGCGTCTACCAAGTTGTGGCACAGGCGGCTCGGCCATATCAGCGAGAAGGGGATGAGCTACTTGGTGAACAGAAAAGTGATTTCGGGGCTCAAGTCTACAAAGTTGGAGAAATGCACGCACTGTTTGGCTGGGAAGCAAAATAGGGTGTCTTTCCAAAGTCACCCAAGTTCGAGGAAGCCGGCGTTGCTCGAGTTGATTCACTCGGATGTCTGCGGTCCTATGAAGGTAAAATCTCTTGGTGGTGCTTCTTACTTTGTGACTTTTATTGATGACTGTTCCAGGAAGGTTTGGGTCTATGCCTTAAAGACCAAGGATCAGGTGCTGCCTACTTTCAAGGAGTTTCAGGCCTCCGTTGAAAGGGAGACGGGCAAGAAGTTGTGTGTTCGGTCCGACAATGGCGGCGAATACATCGGTCCCTTTGATGCGTATTGCAGAGAGCAAGGGATACGACACCAGAAGACTCCACCAAAGACACCTCAGCTCAATGGTGTAGCGGAGCGCATGAACATGACACTGATGGAGAGGGTGCGGTGTTTGCTGTCAGAAGCAAACTTGCCGGACAGTTATTGGGGTGAGGCTCTTCTCACAGCTGCTTATATTATTAATTTGTCTCCTAGTGCTCCTTTGCAGGATGATGTGCCTGACAAAGTATGGTACGGCAAGGAGCCGTCATACAGTCACCTGCGGGCGTTTGATTGTAAAGCCTTCGTGCATGTACCGAAGGACGAGAGGACCAAACTTGAGCCGAAGACGAGGCGATGCGTCTTTGTCGGCTACGGTCGGGATGAGTTTGGCTATAGACTCTACGACCCAGTGGAAGGAAAGCTCTACAGAAGCAGGGACGTGGTGTTCGTCAAGGATCAGACCATGACCAACACTCAGGATTCCGAGACGCCTTCTGAGGCTGAGGAATTGCCTGAGTTAGAGTCATTTCGCTTCGAGCAGTTTCCAGAGGACATCGCAGAGGATCCAGTTATGGGGGAACCGGTACATGGAGTTGCTCCCAACCTTGATCATCAGCCTGCTGATGGTGGTCAGGGTGTCCCTCAGGAGGATGAGCATGCCGGAGAGGCAGTTCCTGAAGGGGAGGAGGCTGTCGGTATACAGCCAGCACCAGTGGCTCCACTGAGAAGGAGCAACAGGGATCGTCGACCATCTACGAGATACTCGTCGGATGAGTATGTGCTATTGACTGACGGGGGAGAGCCCGAAAGTTTCGCAGAGGCTATGGAAGACGAACACATGCAGGAGTGGATGGTGGCTATGCAGGAGGAGATGAGCTCCTTGCACACCAATTTTACTTATAATCTGGTGCGGTTGCCAAAGGGCAAGAAGGCTTTGAAGAATCGATGGGTGTTCAGAGTGAAGCAGACGGATGATGCTACTCGCCCTCGATACAAAGCGAGGCTGGTAGTCAAGGGCTACGGTCAGCGGAAAGGCGTGGATTATGATGAAATCTTTTCGCCTGTCGTCAAGCATTCGTCTATTCGGGTGGTGCTAGCATTAGCAGCCAGTTTCGACTTGGAGGTCGAGCAGATGGACGTGAAGACGGCGTTTCTCCACGGTGATCTTGAGGAGGAGTTGTACATGGAGCAGCCGGAGGGATTCTGTGAGAAGGGCAAGTCACATTTGGTCTGCCGGTTGAGGAAGAGCTTGTATGGTCTGAAGCAGGCTCCGAGGCAGTGGTACAGAAAGTTCGAGTCGTTTATGGGGGAGCATGGTTATGCACAGACGACGTCGGACCATTTTGTATTTGTGAGGTACTTTGTCGATGATGATTTTATCATCTTATTGCTCTATGTTGATGATATGCTATTAGTGGGTCGGAATGCCACTAGGATAGCGGAGTTGAAGCGCCAACTGGGCGCGGCCTTCTCTATGAAGGATTTGGGCGCAGCGAAGACTATTCTTGGGATGGAGATCAGCCGAGAGAGAGAGTCCAAGCTGCTACACTTGTCCCAAAAGAAGTACATTCACCGGGTACTTCAGCGTTTCGGGATGGACGGGTCGAAGAAAGTGAGTTCCCCCCTCGCGGCTCACTTTAAGTTCACTGAGGAGCAGTGTCCATCTACCGAGGACGAAAAGGAAGATATAGAGCGGGTTCCATATGCCTCAGCTGTGGGAAGCCTTATGTATGCCATGGTGTGTACGAGGCCAGATATTGCTCATGCAGTTGGTACGGTTAGCAGGTATCTTTCGAATCCTGGAAGGGTACACTGGAGTGCGGTCAAGTGAATTCTACGTTATCTTCAGGACGCTGCTGGTTGGAGACTTTCCTTTGGTGGTGACGAGCCGAAGCTGGTTGGGTATACCGACGCTGATATGGCTGGAGATATAGACACGAGGCGATCGACTTCAGGCTACGTGATGATGTTTGCAGGAGGAGCAGTGTCGTGGCAGTCGCGGTTGCAGAAGTGTGTTGCCTTGTCGACGACGGAGGCAGAATACATTGCGGCGACGGAGGCTTGCAAGGAGCTGTTGTGGATGAAGAAGCTGTTGCAGGAAATGGGACTGAAGCAAGAGCAGTATACTTTGCTTTGCGATAGTCAGAGTGCTATTCACCTGGTGAAGAATCAGACGTTTCATAGCCGGTCCAAGCACATCGAGACCCGGTATCATTGGATACGGGATGTGGTTGAGAAGAAGGACGCGGAGCTTGAGAAGGTGCATACAGATGACAACGGAGCTGATATGTTCACGAAGATTCTACCAAGGGGGAAGTTTGAGTACTGCAGGCAGGTCGTCGGGATGACGACGTCCTCCCCATAATTGTGAAGGAGGAGATTTGTTGGAGTGGGTGGGGTTCCCAACCTATGTGGAGAAGATCCCGGAGTGCGACGAGCGCCGTCCGATGTCGGAGAAGCTCGGGAGTAGTTGTTACTGCTGCTGCTGCCCCAAAGGGGGTTCTGGACCAAGTCTGCCGAGTTCGGGCCGAACTCGGTCCCAGGCCGAGTTCTGGCCGAACTCGGTCTGGCCGTTCCAGGGTTTGGCCACCCAGTGCTGGTTGCTCCACACAGAGTTCTGGCCGAACTCTGTGTGTCGGGGGGCTGAAGCGGATTTCTGGTTGAGTTTTCATCATTGGATCTAATCCAACGGTCCAGGTTGATTGCGGGATTAGGGAGATATATTGAGTTTTCTCAACCCTAATTCATAATTGTATTATCGCATTGGACAACACAAAGTTTGAGAGAGA
Source organism: Iris pallida (assembly GCA_029216955.1). Lineage (NCBI taxonomy): Eukaryota > Viridiplantae > Streptophyta > Magnoliopsida > Asparagales > Iridaceae > Iris > Iris pallida. The sequence goes on from JANAVB010030220.1 coordinate 23,284,931, forward strand.
AGGAGGCAAGAGTGACATTACAACTTCGGAGAAGAAGACGGAGGATTGAAGGTCGTTTTCGAAGGAGATCGTGTTTCGGGTAATCTCTACTCGTCGTTCTCGTTCTTCGTAGCCTTGTGATCATTGTTCTTGTCTCTGAGTGTTGTGGGGATCCGATTTGGATCGGGAGGAGTTTGTAGAGGGTGTAATTCTTCTATTCCATTAGTGGAGGCTTCTCAGGGTTGGACTCCGATCGTCCCGTAGTTTTTTCCCGCAAGGGTTTCCACGTCAAAAATTCTCTGTGTCTGCGTGGTTGTTTTTGTGTGGCTATTTTTGGGTTCGTACGTTGTTTGCTCGGTCCTCTCGCAGGTACTCTCCGGTTTGGGGAAAGGTTTCCGCGCTTCTTTCCCAACATTATAGACAAGTATTTTTAGAATAAATTGTTATCCCTACGAAAGGTGCACCAGGGAAGCTAACAATCTACTTTCGAGATACAACGAATCCAGAATTGATTTGCGTTATCGTGCGTCTGGTTGCGAATCAAAGACCAATCAATAAGCACTTGACCGATTGAGAAAAATGACGAAAGTGAAATTTAGAAGAGTTTTTGGCTTTGGAGGATTTTCGAGTTCTGCCTCTTTCTTAAGAATTCTTCAGCACGAAAAACATGCCTCAAGAACATTTCCAAGATAACTGTGCCACTAATTCCGTAACGAAATTACTTGAGACTCGTGACAGCGAAAGACCAGCAACAACGGTAAATCAAAAAGTAAAAATTAAAAAGAGAAATCATCGATTACTCTTGGTCTTGGTCTGGCCTGCAGCACACAATAAGGGGCTGTTTGGTTCCCCGTAACTGGATGAATTTGGAAAAAAAATTGCAACTCCAGCTGAAACTCACATGAGTTCAGCTGTTTGGCTGAACGATTGAAAGTGAAATTTTTTACTTGACATGACACTTATGCAGTTCTTGTCCTCCCACTTTTTGTTCACTTTCACCACCCTCACTTTTTTGAGGGAACTCTGATGAAGTGCAGGGAGGTGGCGGTGACAGAGGATGATGGTGGTGTGGTAGCGGTGGCGGCCGGAGACTGGTGAGGGTGTTGTTGTGGTGGTGGCGGTGGCAGTAGGGACTGGTGGCGGTGGCGGTTGCGGCCGGAGACTGGTGAGGGTGTTGTTGTGGTGGTGGCGGTGGCAGTAGGGACTGGTGGCGGTGGCGGTGCGTACAGAGGAGAAGAGGGAGATTGTAGATTAAGAAAATGAGGAGAAGAGGGAGAGTAAGAAGAAGAGTACAGAGGAAGAAGAAGAGCAGAGAGAGGAAGAAGAGTCCAGAGAGAGCAAACATCCATTTTCTCTCCACATTATTTGATAAATTTTATATTCTAATTTTTTTACATACATTAATTATATGTTAATTAAAATAATTATATGTTAAAGAGTCTGGTGAGGGTATTCTTTTACATACATTAATTATATGTTAATTAAAATAATCAATAATTATTTGATAAATTTTATATTCTAATTTTTTTTTAATCAACAATAAAATAAATTTGAGAGTAAACATCCCAAAATTTACCACATTTTTCACCAACATCCACTTTCAACAACCATCCAAACAACCGAACTCGTTTTTTCTCCACTTTCAACAACAATCCAAAACACCAAATCCATTTTTTCTTCCACTTGCAGGAGACAAAAAGTACTACATCCAAACACATTTTGGAAAGTGTCACTTTCACACTTTCAACTGCAACTCATCGTGACGTAAGTGCCACTTTCACACTTTCAAAAAGTTACATCTATCCAAACAGCCCCGAATACATAATGAAGTGACCAGCACTTTGAGCAAAAGAAAAATCCCTCCATATTGAATCACATAAACATAATTCTCAGAGAAAAGCAATAAATATGCTAAAATAACCATATATATATATATATATATATATATATATATATATATATATATATATATATATATATAACAACACATTTTTATTTATACAGAAAGGAAAATTCCTTTTTTATTCTTTTATCCCCCTCTTTTATATCTGTATAATAAGACATTTTTTTAGTTATTTTACATAGAAGACTCAAGCCCTTGGAGGTGAGTGTGGATTAAACAGGTTTGCACTCCTTGGGTTAGTGTTGGCTCCTGGCTCCTGGTAGTCATTCACCATCTCCATCATTGTTCTTCCTGCCAGTGTTGGCTTTTCATGGACACACACACACCCCAATGACAAATACAATATCAGCACAACAATTTTTGCAATTTAAATTTTCACAAAATAAATTTCAAAATTGAAAGAAGTTAACCTGGTGGTTCCTCGCAACCCTGATCATTCTCCCATGACCTTCACATGCAAAACACAATTTTAAGAGAGAAAATTAAAGAAAGGGTTTAAATTAGGGGTTATTTAGTTTTTGAGACTCACGTATATATGGATATTAGGGTTAGATTTGGGTTCGAAATAACCTTTCATTACGTAAACAGTAATTTCGAGACTCGAACTCTAATATCGATCAATTTCGAAACCAAATTGTAATATTCATGTGCTAAATATCCCTAAAATTAATAATGAAAAAAATATCGAACTAGAGGTATAACTTTTCTGACTAGACGGACGGTTTCGAAATCGAACCGCGAATGAAATGTATGTGAAAAATAGAATTAGTAGGTACAAAAGATATACAATACAGAATATATAAAATCTTGTATGTTACATCGGATATCGCAAAAAAAAAAAATAATAATAATTTGAGCACAGTAGTGACCATGAGCTAGCTAGTAGCAAGTACCTTGAGGAAGGTGAAGGGAGAGCAGCAGGAAAGAGAAGAGAAGGAAAGCTTTAAAATGAGATTGACCCATGCTGCTGCTGCTGCTGCTGCTGCTGCTGCTCTCTCTCTTTCTCTCAATTTTCTATAGTACTACTGTTCCTTCCTTCTTGTTTGTCATTCTTTATATAAAGAGGTGGATCACACTGTCTTTTGGTGGGGAGGATTAATGAGTGGAGAAAAGGAAGGCAAGCATTGAAGAGTTATGGATAGCTTTGCCTTCAAAATCCTGTGGGTGCTCTCTTCTAGGTGGGGTTGGGGACTGTTGAGCCTCCTTTTGGATGTTTTTCAAAACTTTGTTCCTACTTGTGGCAAGTTTCCTGCCGGATGAGTGTTTGGTTGAGGGGCTGTTCGGATAGTTAAAACTAGCTTTTCTGATGCAATCAATGTTTTTTTTCTTCTTTTAAATGTCCAACAATACGTACGAGATTTAGTGCATGCTGTATTATATGTCTGTTGGGCTTACTATTTTTTTTGAATCGAATCAGTGTTGGTCCACCGTTTTTTCTAAAAACGGTTGTAAATAATTTTTTATATAAAAATAAGTATCAACAATGGAATGAACTTTGACCACTTAGGTAAATCCATTGGTTGAACCAAGTGGTTGAATCGGTTTGACCCGACATAGTCAGGGTCGACCCTGGGGTAAGCCAGACAAGCCATTGGGCTTGGGCAACACCCCCTCCCCCCCCCCCCCCCCCCCCCCCCCCCCCCCCAACCCAATGCCTATATTTTGAGATTTCATTGGAAAGGCCTCGAGTAGTTTAGGAGCTAGAAGAGTAACTCGGAATCCGAGCTTCACATTGTCGTCAGAATCAGAGACAACTGTCATGTTAGAGTTTGTCAAAAATCATTGTTCTTATTTTTCTTAGGCACAACATGTCTAGCTTTCAGTTTGTTGTAATTTTTTATAATTTTTCTAATGTCAAGGGACAAGGGGCAACCAAATTTAGCTCCGACTAGGACAACCCAACTCGCTGGACTGGCCCTGGACCCAGTGCCTTGCCTGTGTCGTTCTCCGGTCCAATTTTTAAAACACTGCTTTTGACATGTCGTAATGTAAGTGGTGTCACATTTCCAAGGTGTGTTTAGATAGATGATTTTTTGTCCGAGTTTCATATCAATTTTGTTTGGATGACTACATGAAAATGGAGGTAGAAGTTAAAACTTTGGAGTTCCAATATTTGGATGGCAACATCACAAGTGAAAGATGAAACTAAAATGATCTATTAATTAACAATAATTAACAAAATGAATTATTTAAAATTAACAAAATTTAATCAACAGAAAATAACAAAAAAATTAATTCTTAATTAACTAAAATTAGTTGTCATTAATTTTATATAACAAAAAAAACTAAATTAAAATATTAATAATTAGAAAAAAATAATTAACGAAATTTTAATTAACAACACTTAAATTAACAAAAGTAATCAATAATTTAATTAACCGAAAACTAATTAAAATTTAATTAATAAATTTTAATTAAAGAATTTAATTAACAAAAAATTAACTAACATAAATTTAATTAAAAAAGTTAGTTAATGAAAAACTAAGTAATGAAAATTAATTAACAAAAAATTAATTAACTTAAAACTAATTAACAAAAATTATTTAACAAAAAATAACCAGAATTAATTAACAAAAAGTAGTTTAGAAAAAATAACTAACGAAAATTTAATGAAAAACTAACTAAAGAAAATTTAATTAGTGAAAAACTAACTAAAATAAAGTTAATTAAGAAAAAAACCAAAATTTAATTAACGAAAAACTAGCCAACAAAATTTAATTAACAAAAAATTAAATAACTAAAACTAATTAACAAAAAATTTAATTAACAAAAAATTTTAATTAACAAAAAAATATAATTATGCTCCATATATTAATTAGTGAAAAACTAGTTAATAACATATTCTAAAATTGTTTTCATATTCAATTGAAGAAAAATTAACAAAAATCTATTAACTAATAAATAAACTAATCCAATTGAATTAATAAAGAAAAATTATCAATAAAACTCTCAACTTTCAACGAGTTTTACTCATTTTCTACTACAACTCAAAAATCCTCCACTTGCAACAAAATTTTTCACTTTCAACATACTTGCAATGGCTAACCAGTGTTGAAAGTGGCACTTTAAATGCACTTACAAGTTACAATTACCCAAACGTCTGAGGTGACTTAGTTTCAACACATTTGTAAAAATCTGCTAGTTTTAACGCATTTGTGACTATCCAAACAACTTATGAAGTAAAGTGGCTGAAACTGCAGCTCATGATTGTCAACAGTTTTCAAGAAGCTGAGTTTTCATGTTTGGTTGCAATGAGAGAATTATTTTTTTACATGACCATGAACAGTTTCGTGTCTCTTGGTTGACCGAAAGTGGATGAAAGTGGCTTATTTTTTTATCGAAAGTCCCAACTCAGTCGAGTTTGGACGTTTGGTTGCAAGAGTGGAAAAGTATATTTTTTTTATTTGACCTTTTACAATTTCATGAGGTTGAGAAAATGTCACTTTTCACTTCCAAGAAAAAATGGAAGAAGTGGGGTGGAAGAAGGAGATTTTGGACGTTTGGTTGCATAGAAAAATAAAAAAATTATGAGTAAAATAATTTTTCTTTTGGAGTAAACTAAAAAAAATGTGTAACCAAATATTGGAGTAAATTAAATTTTGGAAAACCATTACAATATTTGTCAATAAAATTTGTCTTGGATACAATTTTTTTCACTTAGAAATTTGTAGTTTTTATTTTAGAAAATTTACATTCATTAATTATATATCAATTAAATTAAATAGTAATTATTTGATAAAATTTATATTACAATATTTAGTTTAAATACTTTGAAATTTACAACAATAATCCAAAATTAACTACTCCATAATGAAAAACTAGTCCACAGTAACAATAATCCAAAATTTTGCATCACACTCCATACTAACTAGTCCATAATGAGACATCAAGATACGAAAATTTGAGAGATTTATGGCTAAGTAACTCGAATCCAAAATTGAACCGAAGATTGCTCTCCTTCCATAATTCATGCAAGAATAACTGAAATTATTAGATTAAATGAAATTAAATAAATAAACATTTGTATAAAAAATAATAATGAGAGATTTATGGTGGATCTTACTAGAGTTATAGGATTCTGAGTGCGGCAATGCCCACTTCGAGAGTTAGGTCTCGACATATTTATGTTAGATCTGAGAGATTTAGATTAGATGTCGAGATCAATGATCTTGGAGAGGGAAAGAGATATCATATATCATTTTCGATATGTCTAGGTTAGATCTCGAGAGATCTCGATTAGGTCGAAGAGGGTTAGGGTTTCTCAAAGAGTCGAAGATGAAATAGGAAGGGAAGAGACATTGGGGAGCAGGATTAGGGTTAGAATTTCTCACTTCAGAGAGCACGAGAAGAAAGAGACTCGAGAGAGCAAGAGAAGAAAGAGCCAACCTCTCGACTGAAACTGAAATGAGTGAGGAGAGAGAATGTAGGTTAGAATTTTATAAGTTTACATATGTGAGGGCCGATTTTTGGTAATTTTAGATAACATATTCGAATTTTGGTTTGAATCGAACCGAATATCAAACTCCTAATCCGGACCGTTAAATCGAATTTTGACCTGTCTTTTAAACTCGGACCGGACCGCTATTGTGGGCCGGGCCGGGTCGGTATTCGACCTTATGTTGCTCACGCCTAATGAGGAGGATAGGGATTTAAAGTTTTAAATATAAGAGCATCTCCAACCCTATTGTCTTGTTTTGTGTTGTGAATCCTATGTGGCATGGGACACAAGACAATGTCTTGTATAGGTGGCAAAAATATATTCACAAATGACAATGAGTTCAAAAGGTCATCTCCAATGCAAAAGTATTGAGAAGACAATACAAATTAATTTTTTACAACTTTCAAGACAACTTTTACTCTTCTACTTCTTTTTATAAATATTTTTATTCACAAATGATGATGTGGACACAAAGACATTGTGAAGTGCATTGTCTAGATTTAGACAACCAACTTCATATTGTCTTTGCCATGTCATTGCCATGTCAACTCCACATTTTTATCACATTTGCATTAGAGAAGTACTTTTGGAAAAAATGATTGTCATTCCTATGTGGCAACCATTTTTTTCAAACTCACAATAGGGTTGGAGATGCTCTAAAGATTTGTCAACGTGAAGATATGGTGTAGCATATTTGGGAAAGTTGGAAGTAAACAAATTTCCCCAATAATTCCTAGTTAGGTGTCTCGCACTAACTTCTTCAAAGAAAAGTTGGTCAGTTCAGTTGAAGCTTTAATGAGATCGTTGGGAAGTGCAAGCACTCAGATTTCAGCCAAAGCAAAAACCTTTCTAAAGGTGCAATGTTAATGCTCTGTCTCGTGTTGGAGAAACCCTTTTCATTAGAGCTGACTGATTCCTAAATGGTTCATTACCAGCTGACACTTTGTTATTTGCCAATGGTTCATTACCAGCTGAGACTTGGTATTTGGATGGAACTTCAGTTAACAACTCTCTAAGTGACTTATATAGGAGGTCGGAGTCTCAGATGACCCCATAATATAAAGATAAATTTTGACTTATCCTTTATTTGATTTATCCTAATTCAAAATTCACCCACAGTTTTATAAAAAAATGTTAGTACCTTTTATTTTAGACAAAATTTGTCATTTTTTTTTACCAAAATGTCTCTGCCTTCTTTTCTCTTTCCTCTCACCCACTTCCCCCTTCCGCGGCCACCGTCCCCGCTCTCCCCCCTCTCCGCCTCCATTGTTTCCGCCGCGGCCACTGCCCCTCCTTACCGCGCGGCCACCGTCCGACGGGGAGGGGAGGGGAGGGGGGATGTAACGTCCGTAGTTCGTATTACGTATTTGGTATACGTGTACGTATTTTGACTCATATTGCATGTCTCATTGCATGATTTATTTTGGCATTTCATTTGCTTGGTTGGGTTTGGGTTTGGTTTGGGTTAGTATGTAAACCCCTACCTACCACCATCCCCCATTTATTAACTCAACAACCCTTCTCTCTCCTCATTCATTTCTCATAACTCTCTTCTTCTTCATTTCTCCACCGACCACCTGCAGTAGGCAAGTGCAACTTGCTTCATGGAGGAACTCAAATTTTGTTGTTCCATTGTCTTCCTCACGAGATTCTAAGACACTTTAGTACTTAGCATTTTTAGTTTCCATGATTCATTTCATGTAGATCTAAGTTTGTTGCATTTTCGAATTTCTTGGTTTTGATCTACTAAACTGGCTTGTTTTCGAAAACTAAGAGCTCTATGTAGGAGGCATTCTGATGTTACGCAAGTTGGCTTTCGAATGGTTGAATTTCATCAAGTCTTGACCGAGATGGGGCTTTCTTGAGCTCTTGAGCTTTTACGTCTGCTTGTCTTGGCCTTGGGGAGTAGATGAAGTTTTTACGCACACGTTCTCACGTGACCGCGTATTCTATTCTACGCAGAGCTGAACCGAGCTCTACGCAGAGGCTAGACTCCCGCTCGCGTAGAGGGTTCACTCGCGTAGGGTCTCGCCCGCACGCAGCTTTGCTAGCGTAAAGCGCTTGCTCGCGTAGAATCCTACCCACCGGCTCCCTTGCTCGCGTAGAGCTGCCTATCCTTAGGTCTGGCCCGCGTAGAGCTGTTTTACGCTCGGGGTCTATTTGGCCTAGCGTAGTCATGCTCGCGTAGAGACTTTGAGTCCCTATGGCGTACCCCGTTGCCCTTTTATATTCTTACGCCTTTTGTCATGAACTTGATAATCACGAATTTATTTAATATGTTTGGAATGGTAATTGTACACGGTATAGTATGAAGTAAACATGACATGACATGACATGATATGACAAGCAAGCATAATGGGAACTATTGAATGCTATTGCGACGGCTAGCATGACATGACAAGAATGTATGGTCACGCCCCAGAATCAGAATACTGGAGAGCGGGGGACAGACACAGCCAGCTACGTATATTGAAGTATAATCTACCTCGATATACGGTCACGGCTGTCTAGATGCATGAGGGTTTATCTACAAGCCAACAGTCTCTTATGGTCATGAACAAGTCTAGTGTATCAATCTCAAGCAAGTAAGTAAATGTTACAAGATGTTAGATCATCAGACATACAAGTAAGGCGTCCCAAATATTACATATTTCGATGATCATAAAGCTAGTCATACAAAATGTGAAGACTAGCAAGAGTTTCAGTCATACATGATCAACCCTAGGATTTGTCAATCATGTTACAGCCCGTAGGCAGACAGTAAGTAAAGATGCAAACGAGCTAACACTTGCTCGACGGCTAAATGCCTCAAAAGAATATCTTTACAAGGGAGTGGGAGAGCAAAATAAGAACCCACTCGTTGCCAGGGTTGCGCCTAGTGGTCAACATCTGGCTGGAAGATAGGGAGATCCTCGGGAGCTACTCCGAAATCTGGCCATACAAAACCAGCTGGGTCAGACCCCAGAAAGAGCAAGTGCCACAAGGGAGGCTTCACTTAAGAACTAAAACCAGCATATTAGTGCAGGAACGAAATCATAAACCAGAATACTCTAGAGGGGGATGGATAGAGTAGGCAGCGGAATATTGCTAATTAAAAACTTGTTAGCAGTTAGATCACAGATATAATAATGATCACAAAAAGTAAATGACAGAATTTAAAAGTGATTAGAAGGCAAACGCAAACACCGAGATTTATACTGATTTTCCTCTGGTGAGGACTAGTCCAGTCGGAAGAACTCTAGCTTCCAGTTGAATCCACTATTGGAAAATCCCGCAAGTTTTCATACGAAGTCCTTGCAACTTCTACAGACGCGAGCTTTGATACGAAGAACTCGTCCAACTTCAATTGTGAAGAGTTGAATCTTCTATCAAGCCTCTGAATACAATCACTCTGAAACTTCTACACCGTACCGTACTGGCAAATCGACTAGAGGATTGTAACTGGCTTGGAATTTGAAAATGAAAGCTTTTTAAGAACTCTTTGGAAGACTATAAGCTTTAAGAAGAGAAGATTGAAAGTGAATTGGTGTGTTGAAATGATCGAAATGCTTCTCTATTTATAGCTTTTCCAAAGACAGAACTCTGACATAATTCGGGCAGAATTCGGACAGAACTCTTTGTAACAATCCGTAACTGAAGGATGACCAAGTTCAAAAACCCAACGTTCACTAACGTTCCAAATGGCCGAACTCTGGCCGAACTCGGGCTGAGTTCTCCTGAGGTTCTGCCAGTTCATTTTTGGAGAAAATAAATTTTGGCTTTTTTTGAACAATCCTTCAAAGACTTTTTGTAAAAAGAATATTTTTCAAAAACATGGATCATTTGTAAAAGAATATGATGGTTTTGAAAAACTTTTTCGGATAGCCTATTTGCCAGTACGACTCGGTGTACAATGTATTCCTAGACTCAATAAAAAGAAAAATTACATTGCTTAGCAGGAAGTACATTCTGAATGGCAAACGACTTCAGTCTTGAACATTGTTGATAACCATTGTTGAGCAGTGTCCAAAACGTCATAGGTAAACATCTGAGTAGACTTGCATTTATATCGAGACAGAGTTTGATCAATTATTAAAATCAGGTTTGACCATGACCAATGGGCCAACAATCTCCCCTATTTTGATAATTGACAAACCTTACCGATATAACATCTAAGCTTGGAATCAAATCAAAATAGTAAAGAAAAATTGTTCATATCCTGTATTTCACAAACATGTTAGATCCTTATTTCTTTCCCGTTGTCACTTAGCAAAATAATTGCAAAAGAAAAAGCTCTCCCGCAATCAATGCATAAGTAACAAAAAGTGAAGAAACACATGAAAAATAAATAATCATGACAGATGGTAGAAACAGTAAGAGAAATAGAATAACAACGCAGGCATGTATTTGTCTCAGGCAATTTGTAAAGAATGAAACAATAAAAGATAGATAGTGCTACGATAAACTGAAACAAATAGAGTGCTGAATAATAGACTAAGATGCCAAAACTGAGGCATAAACAAAAACATGTCCATGAATAGTCACATAATAGAAAAAAATGCTAAAAAAAAGAGTACTGATATAATCTTGGAATGTCGGAGCATTTCCAAGTAAACATAAGACAAAAAGTAACAGTCTCAATAATCTAACATCTCAAAACTCATCATCATCAACATCATCATCATCAGCTGCAGCTCCAGCATGTCCAGATGGACCAGCTCTAGAAGTACCAGCGCAAGAAGTGTGAGGAGTGGCGCCAGCGTAAAAATCACCGACATAGTCTCGAGGAGGGGCACGAGCAGTACGATACCAATTATATGCGTTCCCTGGCTGGAACAGAGAGTGTACCGCCTCGTCGTCAATGCGGTAGCCAGAAACAGAAGGGTCTCGAGGCAGAGAGCTAGCAGAATGTCCTGTCTGCGCAAACCTCAGATCGGCGAAGGAGTTGGCAATCGTCTGGAACCGAGTCACATCACGGAACTCGTGTTCCCTAGTGGTCTCAACATAAAAGGACTGCAGATCTGATAAGTGCTAATGGATACCCTCAAATGTCATAGGGTAAGAATGAGGAGGAACAGGTGCTGCAGGATCAGTGGGAGTAGGTGCATGAGGAGTAGGTGCAGTGGGTGGAGGAACAGATGCAATGCTGCGACGAGAGAGTTTGAGAAACTTGGGCTCGGGGTCGACAGCACAAGTAGATAAATCAATGTCAAATCTCTGAAAAATGCGAGGAATGAGCATCGCATAAGATAGGTTGCGGTCTCTCCCGCGACATCTACCTATCATCTGAATAATAGTCTTAGGGGCAGAAAAAGGAATCCCCTTAAGAATATGATAAAGAGCAGAGAGCTCAAGTGCAGTGACATCATCTTTAGAAGTAGATTTTGGAAGTAAAGTGGAATAGATGATGCGATGTAATTCGTAGTTAAACAAGTTCAAGTTATTAGCCTTGAACTTTCCAGAAAGAACGCGTGTGGGCGCACAAAGTTCATTCTTGAAACTAACGAGTGTCGTGCCATCGGAAAAATCAAAATCAGTGATGTCATCTAGCGGGGCACCTTCGTTTGGAATACCAAGGATTTTCGCTAACATGTCATCAGTGAATTCGATATCAATTCCTCCGACACGTGTTCTCGCTGTAAAAGTGTCTAATACGAAATTATAATAGAATAATCTAATGGCATTAGTGGCAATGGGGAATTGTAAGGTGACAAAATATTATAACCCTAATGCCTCAAAATAAGGACGGTGATCCGGAAAGACAGTCCACTTAATCGGTGATCCAGTGCAAATAGTACGCATGTTAAAATCAGCGTACCACAATAACGCTTGATCGGAAATTTTAAAATAAAACTCATCCGATGCACCATCGTCCAATTGGACTGGAGAAAAGAGGCAATTCGTATGCGGATCTGAAGACGATGCCTCTTCACTGACATTGGTCTTCTTCCTCTTGAAGGGATTGAACTTAGGCATTCTTTCCCAAAATTTCTACAAATCCTAAGTATTGAAAAGTGGTAGAAAGAAGGGATTATACCTTCCAAGAGTCGGATATGTTGTAGAGGATAACGATCTCCGCACGAATCCAAAGATTTGATAAAAAACTCCACAAGGATTGGAAGAACAATGAGGGAGTAGAACTAGGGTTTCGGAGGGGCGGAGCTGCTGTTATGAGGATGTGGGGAAGTATGAAGAAGAAGGAGGCCTCGGGTTGCTGCTGTTATATATAAACACCCAGCCGAACTCTGGCCGAATTCGGACCGAACTCGGGCCGAATTCGCCTAGGGTTGCCTGGCTATATATATATATATATATATAAAATCAAATGAGACCACATTCTTTTTTATTAATTCGTTTCAAATGCTTAATTCAAAGTTTAGTAATTTTAAATCTCAAAATAATATAATTAATATTATTTTACAAATTAATATTCTTTACTCAGCATCTGTCTCAGATTAGCTATAGGAGTACTGTCCCAGCTAACGGAGGTTCACCGGAAAACTCTTAAATACCGCTTCGCTTCGACTGTAGTCGTGGTGACAGACAGACTCTTTTTAGGCTTGTCTCGAAAACAGTTTATGAGTATCGAATAAATAATTAATAAAACAAAAATTAATTAATATTATTGATATCTAAAATTCCTAATTCTCGACGTAAATAGTTGAAACGATCTTCCGCTAAAGGATTTATGAATATGTCAGCTAATTGATTCTGTGTGTCTATGTATACAAGGTCTATATCTCCATTTTGTTGATGATCTCTAAGAAAATGATGTCGAATCTCGATATGTTTAATACGAGAATGACATACTAGATTCTTAGTCAAATTAATAGAACTAGTATTATCACAAAAAATGGGTATATGTGTAAAATGCAATCCATAGTCTTCTAAGGTTTGTTTCATCCACAAAATTTGTGCACAACAACGACCTGCGACGATATACTCAGCCTCTGTTGTTGATAATGCAACAGAATTTTACTTTTTACTAAACCAAGAGACTAGAGCTTTTCCTAGTAAATGACATATGCCGCTGGTACTTTTTCTATCTACTTTGCATCCGACAAAATCAGCATCAGAATAACCGGTTAGGTCAAACGACATAGTTTTGGGATACCATAAGCCGACAGAAGAAGTACTTTTAAGGTATCGAAAGATACGCTTAACTGCGCACAGATGTGATTCCTTAGGATTGGCTTGAAAACGAGCACATAAGCAAACACTAAACATAATGTCTAGTCGACTGGCAGTTAAATAGAGTAAGCTACCGATCATACCTCGATACTTACGTATGTCGACAGGTTTGCCCTGTTCATCAATATCAAGCTTGGTTGAAGTCGCCATTGGAGTGCTAAGTGGCTTTGCTGCTTCCATATCGAACTTCTTTAGTAGATCCTTTGTGTACTTAGCTTGATTTATGAACGTCCCATTATTCGTTTGTTTGATTTGCAGTCCGAGAAAGAATTTCAGCTCTCCCATCATGCTCATCTCAAGCTCATTCTGCATACACTTTGAAAATTCTTGACAAAGAGATTCATCAGTAGATCCAAAGATAATATCATCTACATAGACTTGAATCAAAAGAATATTATTATTCAAATACTTTATAAACAAAGTAGTGTCAACCTTTTCCTTTAAAAAACCGTTATCAAGTAGAAAAGAGCTTAGACGATCGTACCAAGCACGAGGGGCTTGTTTCAAACCGTATAAAGCTTTCTTCAACTTGAAAACATATTCAGGAAATTTGAAATCAGTAAAACCCGGTGGTTGAGCTACATAAACCTCTTCTTTTATAAAACCATTTAAAAATGCACTTTTGACATCCATTTGAAATAATTTAAAATTATGAAAATATGCAAATGCACATAACATACGAATGAATTCTAATCTCGCAACTGGGGCATAAGTCTCATCGTAGTCGATACCTTCTTCTTGATTGTATCCTTGAGCTACGAGTCGAGCCTTATTACGAGTCACTAAACCATTCTCGTTCAGTTTATTTCGGAATACCCATCGGGTGCCAATGACCGGATGATCAATAGGCTTGGGAACAAGTTCCTAAACTTAATTCCGTTCAAATTGGTTTAATTTCTCTTGCATAGCATCTATCCAAAAATTATCACTACATGCTTCATCAATACTTTTGGGTTCAAATCGTGAGACAAAAGCAACACAAGAAGCTATATCTTTATTAGAGGAGCGAGTACTTACACCCTTGGTAATCTCACCAATTACCAAGTCCTTTGGATGATCAGCCGTGAACTTCAATCTTTTTGGCAGACTCCGAAGGTAGCTGGTTCATGGATCGTCTCTAGAAGGATCAGCTGGTGCTTTGCTGGGTACATTGATATCTTCGTCATTGTCATCGATTGTCGTTTGATTTAGTTTATCAAAGGTGATATTGATCGACTCTTCGATGATCATGGTTCTTTTGTTGAAGACTCTGTATCCTTTACTTTTACCCGCATAACCTAAAAATATACCTTCATCGGCCTTTTCGTCAAACTTTCCCAAATTATCTTTTGTATTAAGAATAAAATATTTATAACCAAATATTCTAAAATATGAAACTGATGGAATTCTATCAAACCATAGCTCAAATGGAGTCTTCTTCGATTTGGTTCGAATTAGAACTCTATTGAGAACGAAACGAGCTGTATTGACAGCTTCAGCCCAGAAATACTTGGGTAGACTAAACTGGTTTAACATTACTCTGGCCATTTCGGATAGAGTTCTGTTCTTACGTTCCACAACTCCATTTTGTTGTGGAGTCATAGGACAGGAGAATTCGTGTACGAAACCGTATGTGTCACAAAATTGCTCAAACTCTGCATTCTCGAATTCGCCTCCATGATCGCTTCTAATACGAGTGATCATGTAACATTTTTCATTCTGTACTTTCTTGTAAAAGGTGACAAATTCTGATAATGCATCGTTTTTGCGTGTCAGAAAATATACCCACGTGTATCTAGAATAATCATCTACGATTACAAAAGCATATAGCTTACCTCCGAGGCTAGCAACTCTGCTAGGACCAAATAAGTCCATATGTAGCAATTGTAGAGGTCTAGTAGTACATACAGCATTTACTGACTTGAAAGTGGATCGAGTAGCTTTGTTCTTTTCACATTGACTGCATACCGAATCCTTCTTGAATGTAATGTCTGGTAAACCGCATACTAGCTTCTTTGTGGATAATCTGGAAATAGTATCCATATTTGCATGACCGAGTCTCATATGCCACAGATGACTCTCATCGCTTTTAGCCATTAAACATCTACCTGAAATGTTAGTATCTTCCAACAAATAGAAAATATATATATTGTCTTCTCTAATACCTTCAAATATAGTATTACCAGTTGAACTATCAATAATAGTACATTTATCTTTTACGAAGTTAATACCAAAATCGTGATCAGCTAAATGGCTTATGCTGAGCAGATTATGTTTTAACTCAGTAACAAGACAAACATCTTTAATCACTGGATATGGAGCTTTACCAATATCACCAATACCGATTATATACCCTTTTAAATTATTGTCGAAGGAGACGTATCCTTCTTTATTCCTCTTTGACAGTGTTGCGAATAATGAAGCGTCGCCGGTCATGTGCCGTGAGCAACCGCTGTCGAGGATCCATTTGCTCCTAGCATGTGAAGGGTGTCCCACCTACAAAATAATTTACAAATGAAACTATTGGTACCCATTTCTTGTAGGGTTCTGACTGGTTAGTTTTCGGTATCCATACATAAATATTTAGATCTACTAGCTTTCTGATTCTACATGCAGAAGATATATGACCAATGAGGCCACAATAATGACATTTAGCATGTTGAGTGTTGAAAGCTGAGTGGTGTGCATGGTTGGTAGGTTTAGGTTTTCTAGTAAAGAAGAAAGCATACCTATTATCCTGGTTGGGCATAACCTTTTTAGGCAAAGGTTTGATAGGGTTAGGTCTGATAGTGTTAGGTTTGGGAATGTTCCGATTTTTCGGTAAGTGACATGTGTTAGGGTAGGAAGCAGCAGTCTCAGGCTGTTTTCCTAACCTAATTTCCAATCTTTTGGAAGTGTCATATAACTTAGTATAGTCAGAAGTGAGTGCTTCCATTCTGACTTGTGCACTTTGAAGACTTTTCTTCTCTTTAGAAAGTTCTTCTTTTAGTTGGTCAATAACCTTGTCTTTTTCTTCGGATGACTTGGTAGTCTCGTGTAATAAGAGCTTAATGGAAGAAAGCTCACCAGACTCACTAACATTATCTTTAACCTCAGCTAGTAGGTCGGTAAGTCTTCATATTTCACCTTTGTACTCTTTGAGTACCTTCTTAGAGGTCTGATATTTGCTACGCAGTTTCCTGTAATCACTTAACAGTTTACTGAAGGCTTCTCCTAATTGCTCAAAGGTGAAGTCATCATATGTATCAACTATAGGTTCAGAGAGTACCTGATCAGATGCCATAAAGCATACATTTGCAGCGTGTGAAACCCAGTTTTGTAATAAGATTTAATATTATTATTATAATAATATTATTATTATTATTATTATATTATGGATTTAAAAATTAATTTGAAATTAATTTCTGGCTTTTGATTGCTGACCTGACCCGAGCCCAGACCAGTTTTCCGAAACCCAATTGGAACCCAATCCTTTTATTTGAAAATTCTGATTACTATTTTTGTAAACAAAAAACTAACTCGGTCTCCCCCTTAGCCACGACCAGGCTCAGCCCCTTTTTTCTCCTCCTCTTTTCACTCTCCTCCTCACTCATCACAACTCCACGTTCTCCACTTCCTTATATTTTCCCCCTCTCTTTCACTCTTCTCCCTAACAGCAACCTACCATCACTCCTCTCCCCTCTTCCTAAGAAAGCACTCCCCACTCAGAACCAACCTCCTCCGAGCCCCTCTCGGCCATCCGGCCCCGACTCCGCGCGGCTCCGCCGGCCGGACCCCGATCCGGCCGCGCCCCCTTCCAGCGCACCCCCGCGCGCGTTTCCCGGCCGCCCGCGGCCACCTCCGCCCGTGGGCCGACCTCCCGCGCCTCGCTGTCCCGGCCGCTCGCCCCTGGCCAGATCCGGCCGGCACCCGCCCCGTCCAGCTGACCCCGCCGGCCCAGCTCCCTTCCACCGGTCGCTATCCCGGCCACCCCCACTCTGCGTACCCCCGCTCGGCCGCCACCATCACACGTTGCTGGCCCGCGCCGTGCCCTAGGCGACCCCGTGCTGTTCCAGCGCCCTGTTCCAGCACCCCGTATCTCTTGGCTACTTCCATTGGAGGTCCTACACTTTTCCACGGCTTCCCGTTCTTGGCCAGGAGCTGGTTTCCGACTTCGGACGCTGTCTCGGGCTTCCGTTGCTGTTTGGATCTTTGTTATTCCTATAAATTTGCATCTGAGAGCTCTAGCCGAGCAACCCAAGGTATAACTCCTCTGTCCCGTCCCATTTTCATTTGTCTGTGATGAGATTGGTCCCCGATTCCCTCCCGGGAATTCGGTTTTTAGCGACGTCGTAGCTTCGGATTTTTCCGGAAATATTCTGTGATATTCGGCGTTTATTTCGGACTTTTTCGAAATATACTTTCGGGATTTTAGGCGTTGTGATTTCCGAATTCATTTCGGGAATTCCAGAAACTATATTGCGGGTTCGATTTAAATTCGGGAATTATTATGTGAATTTTAACTGTGGTGTAAAATGGTTTGGTATTAAATTCTGGGTGATCCCTGGTTTGGGACTTTTTATAAATGGTGTTATGGCACATTTCCCAATTTTTGGGTTGACCGAAAATAGAGGAAATGCTGTCGGATTTTTCTATAAAATTTAATTATAATTTTAAAATGATTTTAAAAGAGTTTTTCGGAAAAGATTATTATTTTGGATTTTGGGCGACGACCGTATTGGTCAATGGGCCCCGGCTAAGTGCAAACGAAACCGGCTTCGCCCGGACGTTGAGGCATTAGCCTATATGACGATTGGACCAATATCTGAGACTCATTATTAATTTAATTTATTTTAATTATTAGTTTATTCATAATTAAATTGTAGGATAATGTTAGAACTAACAACTGTTTCTTCTTATTTCAATTTATGTAAAATAAATTGTAAGGGCATAAGCCCAGCTTTTCTATTTTTCTGTGGCCTGTAATTATGGTAGCGTAGTTTTCTTTCACTTTCTGGTTTTGCGGATTTTTAGCGTATACGCGTAAATCTAAAATAAATATTATTTTGATATAGAAAATTAATGAAGTTTTCTTACATTAAATTTACAAGTTTGTAATCTTTAAACAACGATCATGTTTTCTCATTAAAACAAGAAATTTAGTTTTATATGTATAATTACGAAAATACAAAGTTTTAATCCAATAAATTGGTAACTACGAGTTATTTTTCCAAAATACAAGTCAAATTGATCTTTTCTTCGTTATTAATTACAACGCACCGATAATCGCATTTTTGTTTGTGATTGCATAAATAAAGATTAAAATTGATTAGGACACAATTAGAGATTGCAACTAGCATAGTTAGCTTGGTAACTCTGGAATCTGAGTCAACTTCTCGAATGTAGGATTTCGAGGACGAGTCTAAATCCCATCTCGAAGTCTTCAACCCTTCAAGTCCAGTCCAATTTGAGGCAAGTACATTTTGTGTTAGTTTACAGTTATTTAATAATCGCTTTACTGCAAGTTTAAACCACGATGCAACACGGAACTCTCTCTCTGAGAGCACTGACTGATTGACTGTTGGAGTACTGGGGGAATAGTGTAATGTTTATGACCACATCCCAAATGATAACTTAAAACTGTATTAGCTTACCCCGCTTACACACGGGGATAAGCCATATCGTATCAATAGGATACAACTATACAACCCAAGCCGGTCATATTCATTGCCTATTCAAATCACACTGTTTAACTGCTAGAAAACTGTTTACTTCAAATTGTTTAAAAGTGCATGATTCTATTATTATTTTAATTGTCAAATTAGCATAAATTGTACTTTGCTCCCTCCTGACTGGATATACATTTTTAGGGGATATTGAGGATGCTGAGCTGTTATACAACAGCTATTACGATCCGGTTCTGTACCCCGTGGTGCTGCCAGAGTCCCCTTTGGAGGATGCAGGAACTGAGGCCGATGAGCCGAGTGCTTAGCTAGAATTTCTTTTTCCAGTTTTGTTGTTTCTTTAAAAATTTTGTTATTTGAATTCAGTATTTAATTCAGTTCATTTACTTCCAGATGTATTTATTTTCAAGGTTTAATAAAGTTTTAAATTCTCGAATATTGAGTTGTGACAAATATAGATGTTGTTGTGGTTACCTGCTAATGGAACAGCTTACTGCCGCCGTCTCAACAACGGTGCAGGCTGGGCATGATCCGGTTCGACCCAATTATTTGGGATCGGGTCTTGACACAGCGTCTTCTGATTGTTCATCTTCTGAGTCGCTGGCTTCACTTTTATGCCATATGCTGGTGTTGGCATACTTCCGAGATGTTGATCTTTTCTGGTTCCCTTTCTCGTATCTGTTGCTCTTCTTGCTTGTTGATGTGTTTGTAGGACAGTCCTTCTTCATGTGTCCTTTCTTCTTGCAGCCGTAGCAGACAGCGTCATCTTGATACCAGTTTTTGCCTCCATTGTTCTCTTTTGTCTTTTTCTCATATCTCAAGAATCTTTTGAATTTTCTTGCAAGGAGTGCTTGATCTTCAGCATCAGATTCACTGTTGTCTTAATCATCTTCAGCAGATCTTCTGTGCTGAGCCTTGAAAGCGATCGTCTTCTCCTTTGGTGCAGGCTCTTCAAATTCTTGTAACTCTAGTTCATGAGTGAGTAGCTTACCCATGAGTACTTCAAGTGTCATAGTAGTGAGGTCGTTTCCTTCAATGATTGTAGTAGCCTTCGGAATCCAGTTCTTTGTAAGTGCTCGTAGGAGTTTGCAAATCTTTTCATGGTTACTGTAATCTTTGCCTAGGGAGGACAAAGGATTTACAATATCCAAGAATCTTTCGAACATCTGAGTAACTGTTTCGTTGGGCTTCATCTTGAATGCCTCATACTCTTGAGTAAGTCTGCTGACCTTTGATTCTTTGACTTGAGTTGTGCCCTCATGTGTGACTTCAAGAAGTTTCCATACTTCATTTGCAGTTGTGCAGATAGATACCCTGTTAAATTCAGTTCTGTCTAAAGCACAAAATAAAGCGTTAATAGCACGTGCGTCAAGACTGGCCTTTTTCTTTTTGTCCTCTATATATTTGTCATGGGATTTTTCAGTTAAAACTCCATCAACATTTATACGATGTGGCTTTTTATAGCCATCAATAACCACAGACCATAAATCAAAATCAAGAGATTTCAAAAAGAAACTCATACGTGTTTTCCAATATGTGTAGTTTGTGCCGTCAAACAGTGGAGGTCTGTTTGTGGCTTGGCCTTCACTTGTGAATTTCACAGTTGCCATGTATAAAGCTGTGATCTATATAAAATTGAATATAACTGCTGTTTTACCTTGCTTTACCTGTATAACCCGCTCTGATACCAATTGTAGGAACGAAATCGTAAAGCAGAATACTCTAGAGGGGGGGTGAATAGAGTAGGCAGCGGAATATTGCTAATTAAAAACTTGTTAGCAGTTAGATCACAGATGTAATAATAATCACAAAAAGTAAATGACAGAATTTAAAAGTGATCAGAAGGCAAACGCAAACACCGAGATTTATACTGGTTTCCCTCTGGTGAGGACTAGTCCAGTCGGAAGAACTCTAGCTTCCAGTTGAATCCACTATTGGAAAATCTCGCAAGTTTCCATACGAAGTCCTTGCAACTTCTACAGACGCGAGCTTTGATACGAAGAACTCGTCCAACTTCAATTGTGAAGAGTTGAATCTTCAATCAAGCCTCTGATTACAATCACTCTGAAACTTCTAGACCGTACCGCACTGACAAATCGACTAGAGGATTGTAACTGGCTTGAGATTTGAAAATGAAAGCTTTTTAAGAACTCTTTGGAAGACTATAAGCTTTAAGAAGAGAAGATTGAAAGTGAATTGGTGTGTTGAAATGATCGAAATGCTTCTCTATTTATAGCTTTTCCAAAGACAAAACTCTGACAGAATTCGGGCAGAATTCGGGCAGAATTCGGACAGAACTTTTTGTAACAACCCGTAACTGAAGGATGACCAAGTTCAAAAACCCAACGTTCACTAACGTTCCAAATGACCGAACTTTGGCCAAGTTCTCCTGAGGTTCTGCCAGTTCATTTTTGGAGAAAATAAATTTTGGCTTTTTTTGAACAATCCTTCAAAGGCTTTTTGTAAAAAGAATATTTTTCAAAAACATGGATCATTTGTAAAAGAATATGATGGTTTTGAAAAACGTTTTCCGATAGCCTATTTGCCAGTACGACTCGGTGTACAATGTATTCCTAGACTCAATAAAAAGAAAAATTATATTGCTTAGCAGGAAGTACATTCTGAATGGCAAACGGATTCAGTCTTGAACATTGTTGATAACCATTGTTGAGCAGTGTCCAAAACGTCATAGGTAAACATCTGAGTAGACTTGCATTTATATCGAGACAGAGTTTGATCAATTATTAAAATCAGGTTTGACCATGACCAATGGGCCAACAATTAGCACATGATACAAAGGATAACGAAAGACATGAGTTAGAGAAAACAAGGTGATAAACGATAAGATGACTAAAGAACCATTTCGGTAACCAAGTTACAACCCGTAAACCAAATAAGGACCGGGGTTGTAACCCTTCACCTGAACAGAACTTAGTCTCTAACCAATTATCGATAAGGTAAAGCATAAACAAGCATGTCCTGAGATAGCCATTTACTGGATCTAGGCAAGACTAGACAATATAGGACTCCATCCATCATTCATGGCCAAGCAAAGAGTATGGCTGGATACTTTAACTAACTAGGGTTATCACAAGCTTAGTTACTAACAAGATGCATCGAAATGTTCCAACAGCCACAAGCCCTGCCGTCTTAATCCAGGTTATCCATTCACAAGTTGAGAGAGTTGGATTAGGTGACTTAGAGGTGCAACACATGACAGTGTGCTGGAAATGTGCCCTACTCGACGGCAGGCTACAAGTCCAATTAAAAGCGTCCAGATAACGGGACTGCCTATAGCTGAAAAATCTCTTCATGAACTACTTGATCACTCTAGTCATTATCCTAGTCAGATTCAGTATGAATTCCTGACCGTGGAAATCAGGAATTCATATCCTAGACATGATGCAAGACGAGACATGTAGCTTATACAAGCACAAACACCCACGGTGTCAAGACAAGATTTACTTAGCAAGGCATATCGAGATTATCATGTAGGTTTACTTTATCAAGTCAAGAGTGCGTCACAACGGACCACTATCAAGAATTATCATGTCAAGTTACTTGTCAAGAGTGCACCACAACGGGTCACTATCAAGAATTATCATGTTACTTAATACTTGTCAAGAGTGCGCCTTAACAGGCCACTATCATGTTCTATTCTTACATTATCATAAATGAGAGAAACTTGCATAAAATAACTAATAACATATTCTTGAACCCAAGGAAAAGATCTACAACTTTCATGTTCTGAGTTTTTCAAGATTTTAGCTACAAAACAGCTCAAAGAAGCAAAAACAGTCATTTGGAGTGACCTGCGCGCAAGTTGCGCGGGTAAAATTGCCCACGGCGCACGTTGCGTGCAGGCACGACGCGCGGGCGCACGGCCGCGCAAGTTGCGCATTGCGCGCGGACAAAATCGCCCACGGCGCACGTTGCGCGGAAGCACGGCGCGCGGACGCGCGACAGAGAAGTGCGCGGGCGCGCGACGCGCAAGTTGCGCATTGCGCGTAGGCAAAATCGCCCACGGCGCACGTTGCGCGCAAGCGCAGTGCGCGGGCGCACGGCAGAGAAGTGTGCGGGCGTGCGGCGCACAAGTTGCGCATTGCGCGGGGGTAAAATCGCCCACGGCGCACGTTGGGCGCAAGCGCGGCGCGCGGGCGCGCGGCAGAGAAGTGCGCGGGCGCGCGGCGGGCAAGTTGCGCATTGCGCGCGGGCAAAAGCGCCCACGACGCACGTTGCACGCAAGCTCGGCGCGCGGGTGCGCGGCAGCGAAGACACTGCGCGCGGCACTGTTCATCGTCCCGACAGCACCAAAAGGTGTGGGGAACCCATGAACTCAAAAACGGCATGACTTTCTCATACGAAGTCGAAATCAAGCGGTTCAAAAGCCAAAATTGGGTAGAATTGAATTTCCTACAACATAGAACTATTAGATTTTGAAAATAACTAAGTTTTAGAGATCAAAACCAAGAAAAACCCGAAAAGTTACAAACTTAGATCTACAAGAATCCATCCATCAAATCCAAAAATGTCAAGTTCTAAAGAGGCTTAGAATGAAGTAAGGAAGAAAATGGAACAATAAAACTTGAGATCCATCATGAAGCAAGTTGCACTTGCCTAGGCTTGGTAGATGGGAGGAGTAAATGAAGAAGATGAAGAAGTAAATGCAAATAATGGAGGAGAGAGAAGAAGTTGACTTATATAGCAACCCTTCTCATCTCAATCCAATATAAACCAAACCAAGCCAAGCCAAGCCAAGTCATGTTGAACCAAGTTGAACCAATCATGTCAAAATTAAACCAAGGCTAAGCTAAGCAAGATAAGTCAAAATACGGACCACCTGACAATTGTCAGAAATCCGTATACGTATCATGAAAAATACGTATAACGGAAAACGGGAGTGGCAGCCTGGACACCGTAGACGATTGTGTTTGTACAAATGAACCAGTACTGTCTTGCATCATGTCTAGGACAGGGACCCCTGAGTACCACGGTCAGGGGTACCTACTTAAATTGACTAAGGCTAATAACTAGAATAATCCAGTAGTCATGAAGAGATTTCTCAGC
This sequence comes from Iris pallida, assembly GCA_029216955.1. Lineage (NCBI taxonomy): Eukaryota > Viridiplantae > Streptophyta > Magnoliopsida > Asparagales > Iridaceae > Iris > Iris pallida. The sequence goes on from JANAVB010030220.1 coordinate 23,309,130, forward strand.
TACAGGCAATCCCGTTATCTGGGCGTTCCACCTGGGATCTGTAGCCTGCCGTCGAGTAGGACACATTTCCAGCACACTGTCATGTGTTTCACCCTTCAAGCTACCTAAGGGTACATGCGTTTCCTGGACGATGTACCCACATGAATTCAACCCCTAATTGCGTCCGGATAGTCTGGATGGTCTATAGGGCTTGTGGCTGTGGAACAATCTCATTGCATCTTGCTAGTAACTAGGCATGTGATAACCCTAGTTAGTTAAAGTATCAAGCCGTACTCATTGCTTGACCGTGATTGATTGGATGGAGTCTAACCCAGTCTAGTCTTGTCCTGATCCTGTGCAAGACTGTTACCTGGCCTGATTGCTTGTACTTTTACTTTACCGATAAATTGTGGGGGAACCAAGTTCCGTTCAGACGAAGAGTTACAACCCCGGTTCTTGTTTGGTTTAAGGATTGTAACTTGGTTATCTGAATAGTCCCATGGTCATCTTATCGTATACTATCATAATTTTCCATATTTCCAGTCATTTATTATATAATTATGTTTTGTGCTAATTGCTGGTTTTAGTTCTTAAGTGAAGCCTCCTTTGTGGCACTTGCTCTTCTGGGATCTGATCCAGCTGATTTTGTATGGCCAGATACCGGAGCAGCTCCAGAGGATCTTCCTACCTTCCAGCCAGATGGTGACCACCAGACGTAACCCTGGCAACGAGTGAGTTTTATTTTGCTCTCCCACTCTATTGTAAAATTATTCTTTTGAGACGTTTAGCCGCCGAGCAAGTGTTAGCTCGTTTGCAACTTTACTTACTGTCTGCCTACGGGCTGTAGCATGATGAACAAATCCTAGGGTTGATCATGTATGACTGAAACTTTTGCTAGTCTTCATATTGTATGACTAGCTTCATGATCATCCAAATATGTAATGTATGTGACGCCTTACTATTGTATATTTGCTGTTCTGACATCTTGTAAATGGTATTACTTGCTTAAGATTGAGACAATAGGCTTGTTCATGACCATAAAAGACTGATGGCTTGTAGCTAAACCCTCATGTATCTAAACAGCCGTGACCGTATAGCGAGGTGGGTTGCACTTCAATATACGTAGCTGGCTATGTCCGTCCCCGCTCTCCAGTATTTTGGTTCTGGGACGTTACAGGGGGGAGCGGAGGCGGTGGCGGGGAGGGGGGGAGCGGAGGCAGGGAGGGGGGGAGCGTGGGCGTTAGCCGCCGGGGGGGGGGGGGGATGAGAGGGTGAGAGGAAAGAGGAAAAAGACAAGGGTATTTTGGTCCCTTTTTTTTTTTACGGAAACCATACAAAGTGGAGGGTACTTTATATTTTTGCAAAACTGTGGGGTGCACTTTAAATTAGAGTAAATCAAGTGAGAGATAAGTCAAAATTTCTCTAACATAAAAAACGTCTCACAAGAGACCGGGTCAAGAAGCAACCAACATTAATTTCTGTTAGGATAACCCAATCTCCTGGATCGACCTTGTGTGACCGGTAAACCCAGACAATTATCAAACAAAAATTCTAGAGGAACTCATGAGTTCCTTCTTTCTAAAACTCATCAGTAATAAATCGTTGGATTACGTGTATCTCATTCCTTGATTGTAAGTTCCTAAAAAAAAAAGTTAAGGATCTAATTAGAAAAATTTGTCCATGTTTCATAATTCTAGTGCACGTTGCTATTTGAGTTTATGTTTTAACTGATTAAAAAAAGTTGTGTTTCTCCCGGAGACAATATCAATACCTTTTTGAGCTTCCCCAATAAAATCGATCTAACGAATTGCCATAATAAAAACCAACGAAACATTCTTCAACTTATAGGAAAACCTCTTTTTAGTTATAATATCCGAACCAAACTAATTTTACTACGAGAATGTTATAATTTAATAGACTTGTAGTTACAAAAATTATCGGTTTCACTTTGGCTGTGTTTGATAGGAAAGATGAAAAAATTAAAAAAAGAAAAAATCAAAGAGATACACTTTTCATCCATATGAAAAATAAAGACTATTTTCTTCCTTCGTGTTCCGTAGGATGAAAGAAATATGGAAGTAGTACACTTTCTTTTGTCTTGGATGGAAAAAATGGAAGGAAGAAAAATAAAAATATGAATTTTACTTTTAAAATAATATAATTCTTATATAATATAATTGTAAATTAAGATGAGTATCATTTTTTTCTTTCACGTTTCCTCACTCATTTGGACGGATTTATTTTCGTAGGTTATGAGGAAAAACTAATCTCTTCCCTTTTTCTTCCATCTACCTTTTCTTCTATACCAAACAATAAAAAAAAATATCATTTCTCTCTCTTTTCCCTCCTCTATTTTTATTTTTTCCACTTTTCCTTTCTATATTTTTCTTCTTGAGGCTGATAGTACAGAGGTAAAGTATATTAATAACTAATTAATGGAGCATATCAAATTGAAAATTTAGATATTGATAAAATAAATAGATATATTTTAAAAAATAGTACATGTATCTATTGTATTTATGTAGTGTGTACGAATATACATAATTATGTAGGAAAGTTTTGTAAGATGGACCTCAAAAAATTATAACTTATTACAATGCAGATTTTATTCTTATTTATAAATTGGTCAAGTTAAAATCAGAAATTTCTATAATTATAGAGAGGTTATATCTAGAAATAAATACACCAAGAGATAACTGAAGAAAAGTTCTAGGCCATGTTTGGTTCAGGGTTTAAGGAATCATAAAAGAAAAGTTGGTCATTTTCTTTCCACAAACTTGGAAACTATCTTTTCTGACATAGAAAATATGCTTAATTGTACTTTGATACCCTCAACTATTTCCGTTTTTTAACTTACTACCTCAACTATTTTTTTTAAGCTGATACCCTAAATTTTATTTGGACAATAATGCCCCTGCCTAAAATTCAAAATTACCTTCCAAACCCTCCCCCTCTATCCCCACTTCCCCCTTCGGCCCCAACCCCCTCCCCCCCCCCCCCCCCCCCCCCCCCCCTTCGGCCACAAACCGCCCCCCCCCCCCCCCCCCGGCCCCCGCCCCCCCTTTCGGCCACAACACCCCCCCCCCCCCCCCCCCCCGCCCCCCCTCTGGCCAGTCGCCTCCGTCCCACCCCTCCGCTCCACCTGCAGCAACCCCCGCCCCCCCTTTTTGGGTTTTAGGTATTAAGTTGAAAAACTAAAATAGTTGAGGGTATCGAGTTGTTGAGTAAAAAAGTTTAGGATATTAAGTTGAAAAACGGAAATAGTTGAGGGTATCAAAGTGCAATTAAGCCTAGAAAATAAATAGAAAAAAGTATGGTTACTATCAGAATCCAAGAGATTGTTTTTTTTTTTCCAACATTTATTACAAAAATTTAGAATGATAATAAGCATGCTCCCTTGGAGGCATGCCTCCAAGCACCATTAAGAAGTGGACACCCTCAAAATAAATAAATAAATAATAATAAGCATGCTCAAATGTGTGATTGCTTATTTATCCATCACTTATGGATTTTTATGATGTTATTTTTATTTTAAAATCTAATGATATTATACTGAAACATTGATTTTTTTTTCTTTCTTTCATGCACCAACCAAACACTAAGGGGACGTTTGGTACGCGGTATTTTTTTTTATTTCCGGAAAAATTTAAAATGGGAATCTATTACCACGTTTGTTTGGCTTATAAAAAATTTATTTCCGAAAATTATAAATACCCGGGTAAATAGTTTACCCACAAAACATGAGAATTATATCCCTTGAGAATAGGTGGGTATTTTTTTTTTGCCCGGACAAAAAAAAAAATTGTCTAAATTTTTTTCTTCTTTTTTGATCAATTTTGATTAGTTTTTGAACTTTTTTTTGGTCGTTTTTATCGCTTTTTTGTCATTTTGACCTAATTTTTGTCGTTTTAACCGATTTTTTAATCCTTTTTTTGTCCTTTTTATCGATTATTTTTCGTTTTTGTCGCTTTTTGGTTATTTTTTGTCGTTTTAAACCGATTTTTTGTTGTTTTTTACCGATTTTTTGTCCTTTTTTTAATTGGTTTTTTTTGTCGATGTTTTTTGTCCTTTTGTCGTTTTTATCGATTATTTTTCGTTTTTGTCGCTTTTTTGTTATTTTTTGTCGTTTTAAACCGATTTTTTTATTGTTTTTAACCGATATTTTGTCATTTTTAACCGTTTTTTGTCATTTTTTATCGTTTTAACCGATTTTTTGTTGTTTTTTTGTTGTTTTTTGCCGCATTTTGATTTTTTTGTCGTTTTTTACCGATTTTATGTCGTTTTTGTCGTTTTTGGTTATTTTTGTCGTTTTTACCCTTTTTTTGTCGTTTATACATTTTTCGTCGCTTTTTGGTCATTTTTTGTCGTTTTAACCGATTTTTTGTCGTTTTTCATGGTTTTTGTAATTTTTTGTTATTTTGTCGGTTTTACCATTTTTTTCGTTTTTACCGATTTTTTGTCGTTTTTACCGGTTTTTTTTATATTTGTTCATTTTTTTCGTTATTATTTTTTTTTCGGGAAAATATTTATATTGTCACCAAACATGGGAATATAATTTTTCAGGGAATTTAATTCCTTGGAATTTGATTCCCGAAAATATAGAATTTTCGGCTATATAGTATTCCGCATACCAAACGCCCCCTAAAAGAAATATTAGATGGTCTTTTTTGAATGATTTTCTTGTTTTATCAAATACAGAGAAAAAAAATACTTTCCATCTGCAGAAAATCAAATGGTCATTCTTTAAAAAAAACATTGTAATTTTAATAACTTTCTATTTGCGGAAAAAGATCTTGGCAATGGTAAAATTGCAAAGTTTGTTCATTGTTGAAAATGTGGTCAATCTATGCCTTAGTGAGTTAGTGTAGAATGACACCCAACATAAAAAAAAAAAAAAAAAAAAAAAAAAAATCAAATCCAAAAGAATTGACTTTGGACTTCACCACGAAGAAATGTAGACTTGACTTGCTACGCTACCAACATATCTAATTCCAGAACAAGGACGGGGTTCTCTTGCCAAGTTACTACTGCCAACACTAGAGGTACAAGTTATCATCTTTGTGGAGAACCAACAAGTGTTCATTTCACCTCTGCCTCCCTCAGTTGCCACCGGTTCTCCAAACACTTTTGACTCCTAAGCCCCAATTAGTAGGAACTCCACAGGCAGGGCCGAGCCAGCTCTGGAGTAAGTCAGACAAAACTTCAAATTTGGACAACTCTTTTCGATTTAGGACAACTTTCATGTTCAGCATAATCCCAATATAGATCAGAGTAGCAGATGACCATTCAAAATTGATCTAAAATAAAGATCAAGAGACAACCAAAAATGACAATCTAATTCCGTGGGCCAGCCCTGTCCACAGGAGTGGCTTATGGCAACCATCATTATCACTCTCATGTCACACCCCACTTGACTAGTTAGCTTTCCACTTCCATTAAGGAACATTCCACGTATCATGATACTTAGCAAGTACACTTCCATCCAAAAATATCTTAGTTTGGGTTGCAATAGCACATTAGAGCATCAATAGTATGGACTTGTCAATAGGGGTGAGTATTCGTTTTATTCGGTTCCAACCGAACCGAATAACCGAAAATCGAATTGAACCGAAATCGAATAAGCAAAATCGAAACCGAACCGAATTGGTCAATAATCGAACCGAACCGAATTAATTCGGTTCGATTTTCGATTTATTCGATTTTTGGGTTTATTTATGTTTTTTTTGTTAATATATATATATATATATATATATATATATATATATATATATATATATAAACAAACTAAATTTTCTTATTCGGTTTTCGGTTTTGGACCGAAACCGAAATCCAAAATCGAAACCGAATAAGAAAATTTAGCATTTTCAAAACCGAAACCGAACCGATTTTTTGTAAACCGAACCGAATCACTTATTCGGTTCGGTTCGATTCGGTTCGATTTTCGGTTCAAAACCGAATAACGCTCACCCCTACTTGTCAATCTTCAGACTAGGCAAAATTTAGTAGTCTAAAATTGATAATCATCAGACGATGCTAAAATTAGCGGTCTTGACTTATCAACGACCATACGGGACTATAATATAGTAATTAAAGATTGGCTAAATTACAACTTGATATCCTCAACTATTCGAATTTTTTAACGTAATACTCTCAACTTTAATAGATATTAACTTGATATCCTAATTTTAGAAATGACAAAATTATCCCTCATATCTCTTCATCCCTTTCCTCTATCGGCTATCACCATTCCGCCGCCCTCACCCCGCGGCTGCACAACCCCCGCGCCTCCGGTCCCTCTCCACGCCGCGGCTGCACCACACCGGCGACCCCGGCCTCCTCCCCACGCCGCACCCCTAACCCCGCCCCCTTTCCCTTTGCCCGCGATGGCGACTCGCGCGCGGCGGAGAGAGAGGTGGGATGGGGTTAGGGGCGCGACGCGGGGTGGGGCCGGAGAGAGCAGGGGTGGTGCAGCCATGGGGTGGCGGCGGCAGCGTGGTGACAGCCGGTAGGGGAGAGGAGAGGAGAGAGGAGGGATAATTTTGTCATTTTTAAAATTTAGGGTATAAAGTTGATACCTATCAAAATTGAGGGTATCAAGTTAGAAACTCGAATATTTGAGGATATCAAGTTGTAATTTAGCCTTAAATATTTATGTAGGGCCCATCTTATGTGCCATATAGACATGGAAAAATTCTATCAAGAGCTTTACATGTAGAGTTCCTTTATTTTTGATATTTCATCTAGGATACAGCCTTGGGTGAAAACCCTAGCTCATTCCATATATTTTTTCTATCGAGATGTTCTATTATAGGGTTTGTTTAACAGAGAGAAAGACCTAAAGAATGTGACTTTAGTAGCTTTGACAATCCCCCACAAGTTGGAGCCTGGTGAAAGAAATTCCAACTTGGAGAGAGAAAGAGAGAAGCTAGAGGATATATGAAAATCTCGGAGCATCAACATCAAAGAAATCTCAAGAAAATAAATAATCTCAAAAAAGTCTAGGCTTCAAAGAACAAAAGAATTCTCAAAGATAATGCATACATAGTCGGGGTTTTCGAAAATGCAATAAACTTTAATGTATTGAAAAGGAGTCGAGACTCCTAAAAACAAAGAAATCTTTAAAATAATCAATAGAAACATAAACCATGAAATCTTGAAATAACGAAAAAAAGAAAAGAGAAGAAATCTCGCAGGAGAAACCTCCTAATAAAATCAAAGGAAAAGCATGGAGCTAATTAGCACACCGAAGAAATTCCAAAGGAATCCAAAAGAAAGTCATAGGTTTGTGTACTAATGTAATATCAGAAGGGAAACAAATGGAGGATAAGAAGATGTCACATGTACTACTATCACCAGCCAAAAAGATGCCGAGTCAAAGAAGAAATGCCAAATGGGTCTGAATATGGCTAGTCGATGGCTAAATATGCTCATTACCAGAATAAGTTAAATTAGCGATGCATGCAAACGTCACTATAATCACATAATTTACATCCCTAAAATGAATTAATGACATATTTGGTGACATTTTCAGTGGGTCACATTTTAGCTAGTTGCTGACAGTAAAAACTTGTTGTTTACTGCTACCGTTGTAAAGGAAAATGAAAAATCAATTCCTAAACGTTACAAACGGCTACTTGCTCCTCTTCATGACATTTTAATAGCCATGATGAAATTTTAATTTTTCCCATTAACACCATTCATTGCATTGGGGTAATGGGCTGCCTATATATATTGAAACCTCATTTTCTTCTAAAACACACACAGAAATTCTTCTTCTTGAAATTCTCTAAAACTCTCGTCTCCTTCGTATTACCGCTGTTGTTCTTCGTTGCTCTGGACAGAGCTAAGTCGGGGTCACTCTCTCCAAGTCGTGTGCGGCAAGGAGATTCCGGTGGAGCGGGAATTTTACCACTAGGAGCGTTCGGATACGGTCTGCACATGTTAGCGCCGGGGTACAATTTTTCGATGGAAAACTGAAATATCGTAACAATTGTACAAACAATCGTAATTACGTAACACTTCAAAGAAGGTACGTAAGTGAAATTCTATTAATGCTACACTTCACAGAAGTTGCACAAATAGAATTCTGATAATATCAACGCAAACACTTCACCGAAGGTGCGCTAATAAAATCCTGATACAACCAACAAAGAAAGTGACAGGAGAAAGGTGGAAAAACTCCTGCTGGGGTGAATGATCACCGTTGCTCAAAGCTTTATTCGCCCCACACGAATAGCTTCCAGGAACCAGCAAGTTCGTCGGAGAACTTGGAACACTCTGCTCTTCTGACTCCTCGGATGAACTTGAACTCCTGTGCAAAACGTAACGCTGGTACAATTCCTCTCTTCTCTCTCACAGCCTCTAAGCACTTGTAAACTTTCTGTCTACTACCTATGCATTAGTTCTAACCTGTGAGAGAGGAGGAGGAGGCCTTATATAAGCCCCTACAACAACTGCCCGGTTAGCACCATTTCAGGGACGTGGTAGTAACCACCCCGAACATGGAGCAACCGCTCAGAACATGTGAAGACACGTTCTGCTGCAAGTTGTGCCACTCACGTAACCAGCGTAATTTGTACTTTACGTACACAGCCCCTTTACGCTCCCTACGCACTTTACGCACACTGCGTATGCTGCGTACGCTGTGCACACTGCGCACTCTACGCACGCTGCGCACACTGCGCGCACTGGGCTGCGTAACTGGGCCAGCGTAACTGGGCTTGCGTAACGGGCCGCGCAACGTGGTCGCGCAACGAGCGCAACTTAAGCGCACTATGCGCCTAGCGACGATGCTGACGTGCTAAGCGCAAAGTGCGCCAATAAAACGCCACATTACGCCTCATGAGCCCTTGAGCCCGAGTCCGAGCCTGAGCCCGAGTCCGAGTTCGAGTCGCTAAGCCCCTACGGGGCTTAGCTCCTATGGAAATAAATTTCCCAAGAGCAAAAAGCATGAATGCTTTAATTGTTGATTTTAGCCTTTTTCCCATTTAGAAAATAACCCCACATGGCAAACCCATGTGCACCTCCACACCACATGTGCATCTCCAATAATAGCAAAACTAATATATAGAGATACAAACCATTTGTTTTTTCCGATGTGGGACTAAAGCTTTCAATAGGAAAAAAACCAAAAACCCAATAATCTCCCACATATCTCTATATATGGATATAAGTGTTCCCCACAGTAACTGTCCATCATGCATTAGGAGAGATGTCGCTGACGACTTGAATCTTCCCGCATGGGTCAAAAATCAAACTATAATACAAGAATGGACTAAGCCTTGAATTCTGCATCATAGCTGAAATTCTTTCCACTCACATAATGTAGTTACATGTGCTTCTGGCTACACATTAAAGGCCCTGTGCCAGCCTGGTTTCAGTGTATAATTTTGGGTGTCTACAAGTTTACCCTCAAGAGACGGCCTGATATCTCTGTCCATACACTATAGGTGAGTTCATTATAAAGAGACATGGCATGAAGCGCTTTGCGCTTCCCTTGCGGTGCTACGCCGCTATGACATGGCTTAAAGCCGAGGCCTTACCCCGTACCGGGAACCTCATCGTAGTGTCATACTACTGTAGCATGAGACAACTGCCTCTTTGTAGTGCCAAACTACCCAGCATGAAGCCTTAGGCTCCCTTGCGGTGTTACGCCGCAACGACATGGCTTGCAAGGCCGAGGCTTTATCCCTAACCGGGTACCTCTTGGTGGTGTCGTGCCACTGTAACATGAGGAACTCCTCCTCTTTGTAGTGCTGACTACACCCCTCTTTATTTTTTAACATACAGCATTAGGCTAACTGCCTATTTGCGGTGCTACGCCGCTGTGACTTGGCCTGTTAAGCCGAGGCTTTATCCTATTCCTGGGCAGTACCCCACATATAGGAACCTCATTATGGAGTCACCCCACTGTAGCATGGAGTTTCACTCCTTGTAGTGCTGCTCTACCGTGCTTCCTGTAAAACACACCAGGCATTTACTCTGCCTGAGAACTCATTAAGGCAATTAAGCCATCCTTCCCACAGGAACCATTTTCTGCAGAAAACAACAATAGACAACAGTGGTTGTAGGTCCGTAACCTCTCCATACCCAATAGAACATGTACCCACCGTTCCTGATATTCTTCCAGTTAATGGTCCTCCCTTGAACCAAAAGCTAGATGCCTAGTAGATAAATCTTTGAACTAATAGCATAAAACTTTATGGTAGGATTACAATAACTAATATCAGAATGCCTTCAAGCCCATTTTACAAGCTGTGTCATCGACCAGCTGGCGCTTGAGGCCCTTGGTGAATGGATCCGCCAGGTTCTCCTGACTCCGAACATCAATAACTGTAATTATACCTCTCTTAATAAGATCGTGTACTGCCCTGTGCTTTAACCGCACAGTCCTTTTCTTTCCGTTGAAAAGATCATTTGATGCCACCGCCGTAGTCGTCTGGTTGTCGCAGTATATCGGTATTGCCGGTATTTGCGCCCCAACCACTGGAAGGTCATACATGAGCTCCCGAAGCCATTCTGCTTCCTCGGCTGCAGTATCAAGTACAAAGAACTCAGATTCTATGGATGACCGCGAGAGCATAGTCTGCTTCTTCAATTTCTACGATATAGCAGCTCCACCCATTGTGAAAATATATCCACCTGTGGACCTCTCGCTCTCCAAATCTGAGCACCAGATGGCATCACTGAAGCCTTCCACTACCTGCGGATCTCCGCTGTAGTACAGTGCATATGTCTGAGTCTTCTTGAGATATCTCATAACCCGTTTCACAGCCTTCCAGTGCTCAACACCAGGATTGCTCGTGAAACGACTCAGCATTCCCACGGCGAAAGCTATGTCAGGCCTTGTGGCATTAGTAGCATACATCAAACTTCCAATTACGCTTGCATACTCCAGCTGCCTGACGCTTTCTCCTGAATTAGGCTTCAGCTTCAAATCACACCTGTACGGCGTATCGATCCCTGGAAGATCCCGATACCCATAACGAGTGATCATTTTCTCAATATAATGAGACTGTGACAGCGCTAGTCCAATGTCTGTCCGGATGATCTTGATCCCTAAGATCACATCAGCTTCCCCCAAGTCCTTCATACTGAACTTGCTTGAGATGAACTTCTTTGTCTCAGTGACACAGCTAATATCCTTACCTAGGATAAGCATGTTGTCCACGTACAGACAAACGATCACACCTCTTCCATCAGCGAACTTCGTGTAAACACACTTGTCCGTATCGCTGACCATGTAGCCATTTGACCTTATAACTTTGTCAAATTTCTTATGCCACATCTTGGGAGCTTGTTTAAGACCGTACAAGGATTTCACCAACTTGCAGACTTTGTCTTCAAGACCCCTGATGACAAATTCCTCTGGCTGTTGCATGTAAATCTCTTCGGTCAGCTCGCCATTTAGGAAAGCCGTATTCACATCCATCTGATGTATCACCATCTTATGTATTGCTGCGAGAGCAATCAACATTCTAATGGTGGTCATCCGGGCAACTGGAGCATACGTGTCAAAATAGTCAATCCCCTGCTTCTGAGAAAACCCCTTGGCTACCAACCTAGCCTTGAACTTGTCAATAGTTCCATCTGCTTTCATCTTCTTCTTGAAGATCCATTTGCATCCGATGGGTTTCGCTCCTTCAGGAAGATCAACCAACACCCAAGTGTTATTTGAGGTGATGGAATCAATTTCATTGTCAATCGTCTCCTTCCAGAAAACCGCTTCTCTGGTCTTCATCGCCTCATCATAGGTAAGCGGATCTGCTTCCACATGATAGGTGACAAAGTCACTTTCGAAGTCCTTCGGCCTCCTCACACGCTTAGCTGACGGCTCAGCTAGTTCTGGTTCAACCGTTGTTTCAACAACATCTTCTTGGACCACATCTTCATTGAAGACTTCAGTTTGCTGCGCACCCTCATTGTTCTCCGGTACATCCGCAAGAACAATATTCTTGTGCCTAGCAAATTTGTCTTCAAAATATTCTGCGTCGCGAGATTCAATGATATGATTTGACTCAATATCAAAAAATCTCCGAGCATCACTCTTCTCGACATACCCCAAGAAGATTGTCTTTGTAGTCCTTGTCCCAAGCTTCTGAATCTTCAGATCTGGAAGCTTGACATATGCCAGACACCCCCACACTCGAATGACATTCAAGTTAGGTCTGACTTTGAACCAGAGTTCATGAGGAGTAACGTCTGAAGTTGCATGAGGCACTCTATTTAGAATAAAAGTGGCCGTCAATGCAGCTTCACCCCAGTAGCACTTAGGAAGGCCAGCAGTCAACAATATTGAGTTAATCATTTATGTTCTTCCTCTCTGCTACTCCGTTTGATTGAGGAGAGTACGGAGCCATAGTCTCATTGACAATTCCATATTCTTTGCAGAACGATACGAATTTATGAGACCTGTACTCCCCACCTCGATCACTTCTTATTCTTTTGAGTTGTTGTCCAGTCTGCCGTTCAGCTTCGGTTCTGAACTCCTTGAACTTCTCGAATTCTTCGTCTTTAGCCTTCAGCAAATAGACGAACGCATACTTTGAGAAGTCATCGATGAAGGTTATAAAATACTTTATTCCGGCTTTTGTAGAGAACTGTTTGAAGTCACAGATATCTGAGTGTACTAACTCTAGAAGATCTGTACTTCGATTAACCCGAGGAAAGGGTTTCCTTGTGATCTTAGTTTGAGCACAAACTTCACATTTCTCTACCTTACCCCCACACTTGGAGATAAGCCCTAGACTAGACATTCTGTTAATTCGTTTAGAATGAACATGTCTTAGCCTATTATGCCACAACTCATAAGTATAAGCAGAATGGGTGATTGTATTAACAACATTGAACTGATTTACAAGCTGAATCTTGAACATTCCTTCGGTGTAAAAAGCTTTTTCGAAATATGTTCCCTTGATAGACATCACCATCTGGCCAGCATTGATGTCCATCCTGAGACCTGCGTTGCAGAGTAGGCCTCCTGAGATCAGGTTCTTGGCGATAGCAGGTACGTGCTTCACGCCTTGAAGCATCAGAGACTTCCCCGAAGTCAGCTTCAACACCACCGTCCCGATCCCGAGCACTTCAGCTTGTGCCTGGTTCGCCACCATAACCACATCAGAAGTAGGGGTGTAGGTGGTGAACCACTCCTTGCTGGAACAAACATGGCAGGTGGCTCCAGTATCTACCCACCAGTCAGCATCAGTTCCTACCGCATCAACCTGCGCAATCATAGCAACAACATCAGTGATCATAGAAACCTTACTAGGTTCTACTTGCTCCGATTGCTTGGTTTTTGTTTTGCACTCATTCTTAAAGTGGCCCTTCTTGCCACACTTGAAGCAAGACATTTGAGACTTTGGCTTCTTCTTTTTGATAGAAGTTCCCTTGACATTTAGATTGTCAGGGTCCTTCTTCTTGCTGTAGGAAGCCGCCTGCTTTCCCCTTGGTTCCTTGGTATGAACCATATTGGCGTTAGCCAGTTGCTTGGACAGTGCGTCCACCTTCAGTTGAGCCCGCATCTGGTCCTCAACATAGATTTCCTGCAGGAGATCTTCAAGGGTGATCTCCAGCTTCTTCCTATGCATGTTTGCATAGAACTTGCTCCACCCAACGGGGAGCTTTGAGACAATCTCTCCAACAACAAACTTGTCGGGGAGGGACATTTCCTCGTCTTCCAACTTCTGTCGCAGTTTCAGGAACTCCTTCACCTGCGGCAGCATAGACTTTTCGTCCTCAAAGAACCACTTGTGATATTTTTCAACCACAAAGATTTTACTGCGGTTCTTGTCTTCTTCGTAGAGTTTTTCTAGAGATTCCCATATGTCTCTAGCGATATTCTTCTTAGAATAGGATTCTGCAAGGGAATCTTCCATAGCATTCAGGATTAGCAGCCTGCAAATACTATTTTTCCTTCTCCATTTGCTTGCAGTTTAGTAGCCGCGGTAATCGCGGCAGCGGACCCAACATCTGGAACAGTAGGTTATTCCTCCAAAAGCACGTGATCTACGTCTTTGAGTTGAAGGGTTAGATATACCTTCCTCTTCCAGACTTGGTAATGTTCTCCATCAAACTTTTCTAACTTGCAAAAGTCAGAATTGAAGAGAGAAACATTAACGTTTTCCATCGTAGCAATAAAGCTTTGAGATTGTTAGCGCCGGGGTACAATTTTTCGATAGAAAACTGAAATATCGTAACAATTGTACAAACAATCTAATTACGTAACACTTTAAAGAAGGTACGTAAGTGAAATTCTATTAATGCTACACTTCACAGAAGTTGCACAAATAGAATTCTGATAATATCAATGCAAACACTTCACCGAAGGTGCGCTAATAAAATCCTGATACAACCAACAAAGAAAGTGACAGGCGAAAGGTGGAAAAATTCCTGCTGGGGTGAATGATCACCGTTGCTCAAAGCTTTATTCGCCCCACACGAATAGCTTCCAGGAACCAGCAAGTTCGTCGGAGAACTTGGAACACTCTGCTCTTCTGACTCCTCGGATGAACTTGAACTCCTGTGCAAAACGTAATGCTGGTACAATTCCTCTCTTCTCTCTCACAGCCTCTAAGCACTTGTAAACTTTTTGTCTACTACCTATGCATTAGTTCTAACCTGTGAGAGAGGAGGAGGAGGCCTTATATAAGCTCCTGCAACAACTGCCCGGTTAGCACCATTTTAGGGACGTGGTAGTAACCACCCCGAACATGGAGCAACCGCTCAGAACATGTGAAGACACGTTCTGCTGCAAGTTGTACCACTCACGTAACCAGCGTAATTTGCACTTTACGCACACAGCCCCTTTACGCTCCCTACGCACTTTACGCACACTGCGTACGCTGCGCGCACTGGGCTGCGTAACTGGGCTCGCGTAACGGGTCGCACAACGTGGTCGCGCAAGTGGCTCGTACAACGAGCGCAACTTAAGCGCACTATGCGCCTAGCGACGATGCTGACGTGCTAAGTACAAAGTGCGCCAACAAAATGCCATATTACGCCTCATGAGCCCTTGAGCCCGAGTCCGAGTCTGAGCCCGAGCCCGAGTCCGAGTCCGAGTCCGAGTCCGAGTCGCTAAGCCCCTACGGGACTTAGCTCCTATGGAAATAGATTTCCCAAGAGCAAAAAGCATGAATGCTTTAATTATTGATTTTAGCCTTTTTCCCATTTAGAAAATAACCCCACATGGCAAACCCATGTGGACCTCCACACCACATGTGCATCTCCAATAATAGCAAAGCTAATATATAGAGATACAAACCATTTGTTTTTTCCGATGTGGGACTAAAGCTTTCAATAGGAAAAAACCAAAAACCCAACATCACATAGACCCGAGCTAACTCTTAGGGCAGTGCTACGTGCACGACTTCCTCGGAGGCCGGTAACTTTAATTTAATTTATTTTACTGCAGATTTAAATCCGAAGTTTTTGAAGATTTTTCTAACAATCTAAGAGTTAGTCCCTTCGCCTATAAGCCGGAAACATTCTTTTTTGCTTGCTGTTACATATTTTGCTTGCTGCTATTTACAAGGCCAATAAGTATTTAATTAAGAGATAATCCCTTCGCTGGTACAGAGCGATAATCCCTTCCTTTTTGCTTGCAATAATCCCTTCGCTGGTACAAGGTTAATAAGTATTTAATTAAGGGATAATCCATTCCTTTTTTGCTTGCTGCTACATAGCTTCTGTTATCTCTATTTAATTAAAGGCCAATAAGTATTATTAACTTTCAAAAATAAGTACCATATAAGTGTACCTTACAATTTTTTTAAACTTTCCAATTATGCCTTCCAATTATTACTACTAATTTTTCAATTATACTTGCTACTGCATTTGTTGAGAACAATAATTGTAGCATTACCTCTAAAATTTTTCTAGCCATTACTGTAGCAACTACTTCTAAAATAATTTCCTTAGAAAAATTTGTTGTAGAAGAAATTTGTCTACACAATTGCATACCATAGCAAATAATTATCTTACCAAAGTTTGTTGATACTTAATAACTTGCTTACAAAAGTTTCTTAGCAAAATTGCCTTATACTTACCTATATTTGCAATTGTTAACTATTGATATTTACTGTTAAATATTGCTTTATTGGCATAGTGATAAATTACCATTTATAATTATTCACAATGCCATTTATTTCAATATCACAATTTATTACATCGGCAATACATATTGTCAATCTCATTTAGCCCTTAAGCATTCCATTGAAAATTACCAGTCCAACATATTATTGCTTAACAAATATTCGAAAAATTATTGCTAGACAATTTTTATTATAGAATTGTCCTCATTTAAGCACTATATTGTTTAACAAATTTTGTTTAGATATTGTTCAAGAAATTGTTTACTATTTGTCAATTAGTTGTCATATCAGTAACAAATATATTGTTATTAGCTATATAACAATTGTTGTTTCATAAGTCTGTTTCTAGAAATTGACATCTTAGACAAATAATTATTGTGGTAGTACATTTTTTGTCAATACTAGTTTAGTAACATATTTTACTCAATATTTTAATTTTGGCTAAATCAAACAATTAATTAATTTAGTAAAATTCCTTTAATTTTAAAGTTGTAAAGTTAAGATTTGTTTGGGAACAAGCCGAAAGGGCCCTTCTGTCAACAAGGCGAAAAATCGTCTAAGCGACCGGTACTTAAGAGTTCCTAGTGAACCTCCGCTTGCTGGGATCCGGCCCCTACAGCTAACCCGACCTTATCAAAACTTGAAAAACCAAAAATTTAAAGGTCTATTACTAAAATTATTTTAATTGTTAATTTTAGCTTAAAACCATCTTATTGAGTAAATACAATCTTTTACAGACCTTAGAAAACATGACTTCCAAGGAAGAGACTTTCTCTGTAAAGCCTGCAAAATTCAATGGCACCTACTTCAAGAGGTGGCAGAGCCAGATGAAATTTTGGCTTACCACCTTAGGTCTGATTTCTGCCATTGATGGGTCCACCCTCATCTCAAATAATTCTGATGAGACTGAGTCTGACGTAGGGGTATCCAAATCATCCTCCTCTTCTATACCCAAGATCCCTAAGGAAATAGACTACCATTGCTTCCACATAATCTTAAGCGCTATGTCTGAGTCTCTCTACGACATATTTTTTGAATGTAAAAGCGCTAAAGAACTCTGGAATGCTTTGGAAGATGAGTATGGTTGTGATGATGCTGGAATTGATAGATTCAATTCCACCACATTCAACCAAATATGTCATGGTAGATAACAAACCTATTAATGACCAAATCCATGAGTTCTAAGAACACCTTAGGCAAGTTCAAGTCAAGAGAATTTTCTTTTCTACTGAGCACAAAATAGGATGCTTGATAGATAAACTCCCCTCCTTGTAGCCTCAGGGTACAAATTGTGATGGAGACCAATAAAGTAGTTTTTTCTACGAATAATTTGTTTGTGGGAAAAGGATTTGTGAAAGATGGATTCTTTATTTTAAGTATCATGAATAAAAATTTCAAATTCTTCTTTTGTTGCAAATGTTGAATCATCAAATGTTTGGCATGGTAGATTAGGTCATGTAAACTTAGGATCTATTAAAAGAATGATGAACTTAGATCTCATCCCTAAGACTCCTATAGATGATGAGAACAAATGTGAGATTTGTATGTTCAAGCCAAACACACTAGATTATCTTTCAAATCTGTCTATAGAGATTCTGAACTCCTAGAACTTATCCATAGTGATGTTTGTGACTCCAATAGGGTCTTGACCCGAGGCGGTAGGAAATACTTTGTTACTTTTATAGATGACCATTCAAAGTATTATTACACCTACCTCCTTAAGACCAAAGATGAAGTTCTAGACAGATTCAAGGTCTATAAATCTGAAGCTGAGAACCAGTTGGATACGAAGATTAAGATTTTTAGATCAGATCGTGGTGGAGAGTATAGCTCAAATGAAATGACTAACTTCTGTAAAGAGCACAAAATTATTCATGAGATAACTGCTCCTTATTCACCACAATCCAATAGAGTTGCTGAAAGAAAGAATCGCACTCTTTTAGATATGGTCAATGCCATGCTTCTCAGCTCAGGTGCCCCTGATAATCTTTGGGGAGAAGCCTTATTGTCAGCATGTTATATTCTTAATATGATACCCAGTAAGACTAATGATAAGACACCATATGAGTTATGGAAAGGTCGAACCCCTAGGATTAATTACCTCAAAGTTTGGGAATGTCTTGTTAAGGTAGGAATTCCTGAACCCAAAAAGAGGAAGATAGGACCTAAGACTGTAGATGCAGTATTCATAGGATATGCCATAGATAGCAATGCTATTAGATTTCTTGTAACCCATTCTGAAGTAAATAAAATCTCTAATAACACAATTATTGAAGCTAGAGATACAGTTTACTTTGAGAACATTTTTTCCTTCAAGGATAGAACCCCTTCATCTTCCTCTAACCCTTCTCTCATTACATCTACTAGTTCTCATGATCCAGTACCCAGTTCTCAACCTGAACAAGTCATAGAACCTAGAAGGAGTAAAAGAGAAATGATTAAAAAGAATTTAGGAGAAGGATTCTTCACATTTTTGATAGAAGGTGATCCCTCAACTTATGAAGAAACCATATCCTCTCCTGATGCCCCTTTCTGGAAAGAAGCTATTAACAATGAGTACAACTCCATCATGGAGAACAATACTTGGTTTTTTGCAGACCTTTCTTTAGGCAGCAAACCAATATGTTGTAAGTAGATCTTTAAGAAGAAACTTAGAGCCGATGGTACCATAGAAAAATATAAGGCTAGATTAGTAGCCAAAGATTTTACCCAGAAAAAAGGATTATATTACTTTGATACCTATTCTCCTGTTGCTGAAATTTCTTCTATTAGAACCCTCCTAGCCTTAGCTTCCATTCATGACTTGCTGATCCATCAAATAGATGTAAAGACAGCATTTCTAAATGAAGATCTAGAGGAAGAGATCTATATGGAGCAACCTGAAGGTTTTGTTGCTAAAAGTGAAGAAACCTGCCCTTACCCCTTATGACAGTAATGTTGTTCTCAAGAAGAATGAAGGATCTCCTATAGAATAACATAGATATTCACAAATGATTGGGTCTCTCATGTACATAACTAATAAGAACATACCTGATATTGCATTTGCTATTGGGAGACTAAGTAGGTACACTAGTAACCCAAATCAATCACATTGGACTGCATTGGACAGAGTATTTAGATATCTTAAGGGAACTCTAGATTATAAACTTCATTATACTAGACATCCTGATATCATAGAAGGTTACTCCGATGCAAATTGGGTAACTGATTCACATGATGTAAAATTCACTACTGGATATGTTTTTACCTTAGCAGGAGCTGCAATCTCCTGGGGATCATGTAAACAAACTATCATAGCCAGAAGTACAATGGACTCTGAAATGATAGCTTTGGATACTACATGTACAGAGGCCGAATGACTTAAAAATCTTATTATGCATATACCTATTTTTGTTCATCCTGTTCTTCCAATTTCTATAAACTGTGATACTAAATCTTTTATAGAACTACTAAAGCATAATTCTGTGAATGCTAAGATGAACAGGCACCTGCAGCTGCGCTTCAAGTCAATAAAGAGCCTATGGGCAAATATGTGGTTCTTGACTATATAAAGTCAGAAAAGAACCTTGCAGACCACTTGACGAAGGGTCTGTCTAGGACATCGATCCTAGAATCATCGAGGGGGATGTGGTTAAGCCCATAGTATAGTCACCAGCAGTGGCAACCCAACCGAGTCTGACTGGAGATCCCAAGAAGCCGGTTCAATGGGTAGGAACAAGCTGGACTAGGTGACTATTATGGAACACTGACCTGAGATTAAATTCTCTTTAAAATAAAAGTCCAGGAGGCTGTACATGTGTACATTCATACCTCATCCCTATGGTGACAGTGTTCCTTTTGTGATATGGATAGGTTGAGTTTAAACTCTTAATAAGTCCAAGCATAATATGCAGGGTTGATTCCTATCACCAACCCTTAAGGACTTACCTATATGAGAGGTCGTGAGGGCCGCGACTATAGGACAGGGTGATCCTAGACAACTCTTATGAATGTGTAAAAGTGCGCATGGCCAACCAAACGCGCCATCCGATAGACCCAAGTACCTCTAGCGTACTATGTGTGCTATTTTTCCGAGTCTGGTTCAAGAAGACTGATTCAAGGCGTAGTCCATCAAGCTCTTCTTCAGACAAAGACAATAGTCACTACGTGAGATTCAAGGCTGTAGTCCATCTCATTTATGCATAGTATACAACTGCCCAGAAATTCTCTTACTCTTTCTTTCTTTCTTCCACTTCGAAACTTGATTTTTGGGGGAGGATTGTTGTTTACAGCTACCGTTGTAAAGGAAAATGAAAAATCAATTCCTAAACGTTACAAACGGCTACTTGCTCCTCTTCATGACATTTTAATAGCCATGATGAAATTTTAATTTTTTCCATTAACACCATTCATTGCATTGGGGTAATGGGCTGCCTATATATATTGAAACCTCATTTTCTTCTAAAACACACACATAAATTCTTCTTCTTGAAATTCTCTAAAACTCTCGTCTCCTTCGTATTACCGCTGTTGTTCTTCGTTGCTCTGGGCAGAGCTAAGTCGGGGTCACTCTCTCCAAGTCGTGTGCGGCAAGGAGATTCCGGTGGAGCGGGGATTTTACCACTAGGAGCGTTCGAATACGGTCTGCACATAGACCCGAGCTAACTCTTAGGGCAGTGCTACGTGCACGACTTCCTCGGAGACCGGTAACTTTAATTTAATTTATTTTACTGCAAATTTAAATTCGAAGTTTTTGAAGATTTTTCTAACAAAACTTCACTAACCGACGTAGTAAAGGACGTCGTTGCTCGTCGATAAATTAGCGATGTTTATGGCATACCTACATATGACACGCCAATAGCGATATAGTAATGTCCCTATTCGTCCCATTAGCAGCGACTATTTTAGCGGTGTTATCTTGATTTTGCGACGTCAATTAGGACATTGGCAAAGTCTGTCATATCAACAGTTTTGCAACGAAGTGGCTACGTTTAGCAATGGTATATATTTTTTATATTAGTGACATTGACTGATTCGCTAATCGTCAATGAACTTGCCATATTATATCGCAGCTAGTGACTACTTAGAAAGGATTAGCGACATTCGGATACATGTAGCAATATTTGGATATACATTAGTAACTTGTTCTTTGTGTCACTAAACGTTCCTAACTTAAAATAAATAAATAAATATGCAGCATTATAGAAAAACACAAAATACGTAATACCATAAACTGTTTGATACAACATATAGTACATAATACCCATATAGAACAGAGATAATATTCATAGTACACATAGAGTACATAGCAAATCGAACCACTAAAAAAAAATCCTCCAATAGAACAAATAAATTTTATTTATACAATAAATCGTCATAATTTGTCGTAGTTAATTTTCTTTATATATATATATATATACATTATATATATATATATATATATATATATATATATATATATATATATATATATATATATATATATATATATATATATATAAATACATATAAAAAAATATTTTCCATCCTTATTCAAATACAATAATTATTCAATATATTGATGACTGTGTCCACCTTTGTCATGGAATCAATGCCATAGATGTGTTTGTCTTCCCTTTTTTTTATTTATTTCCAGTTTGTTTGCATTCAGTTTCCTTAGAACTTGCGAAGAATATTTTTGCGAATTAGGCAGACGAGACTATAGCTCTAGTGACTCCCAGCAACAAGATATGCCATACCTGATTTCTAAAAAAAAATAGAAGACAAATTACATAAGAAAAAAAAGATGGACGAAGGATAAGAATGTGCATGCGTTAAGAGACTGTGATTTATTATTCTTTTGCTATCGTAGCTACATGGTATTCACATTCAAGGTCTTTGACAGAATTCATGTTATGAGAAGACATTCTTGTGGTTCTCATACGTGTTGTGTTTTAACACCTATATGAGAACCAAAAGGATATTTTGTTTTCGAATGAAAGAGATTAAACATTTCACTTTTTAAAACTTTTTTTATAACTTGTTCTACTAAGGATTCTATTACAAAGATGTAATTACAATAAAAATATTCCAATTACAAGTTTTAGATTCTAGAGGGTGTAGCGATAAGAGTCTAGTAGCGCATGACTACTTTTTCCTATTAACGACCCGACTTCATGTGCAAGAATGACGCGATACTTCCTCCATCGTAAATATGAATTTCAAAAAGTATACTTGAGAGCAACTTCAGTATTCTTCAATAACATGTCTACTAGCTAAAGGTGGAAATGACGTACTAGCCCCAAGGGAGCCACCTTATTCTTGGAGAAGGCGAAATATGTAAGGCATGATGCACAAAGTGTTGAGATATTGATTGGACAGAATATAAGTGCATGGGTTATGCTCATGCCCTCCTCATTTGTAATAAAATTGATGCTATTTAAAGCCAAAACTCAAAAAATGGCAAATTGTTCAGTTTTTCGCAGAAATAGACTGAAAATGGCAGACTATTTAGTTCAATACTGAAATTAAAACTGTGAAAATCCAGACTGAACAGTCCATTTCAACATGGATCGCCTCCACGCTGGAAGGAAATTCCAGCGGCGCTTGGTCTTCTCCAACGTAACATCTTCAAGCGTGGAAGATCTTCATGCATGAAGCGTGGGTTGTCTTCCACGGGTCCCACTGTCATAATGGCTATTCTAAAACGCAATGACGACAGCCGCTCTCATAAAGGAAGACCCCATGTTTCCATAGCATTTTCTATTAAATATTGTGCTACTTCGAAATCTATAATGTTCAGCATTGATGGCGCTTTAAATGTCACTTAAATGAACCTACGGTGGAATACAATTCAGTGTGAGCACCATTCACGTTGGAATGTAGCTCCAGCGTGGACCCCATCACGCTGGAATGGAGATCCATAGTGGATACACTTCACGCTGGATGTAGCTTCAGTATGGACACCCTTCATGCTGGAACATAGCTCCAGTGGGAAAGTCCTTCAAACTGGAAGGCTGCTCTAGCGTGAAACTTCTTGTCTGATTCAGTGAAAGATTGGTTTTTTTTTTCTTTCTCTTAAGTATGAAATTTTTTTCTGGAGGCTTCTCTCCGCGCCTCCACGAGAGAGGTTGAAGATAGAAGAAAATCTAATTGCAACGACATTCTCTCTATTCTCTCTAAGATATAGGTTGGAGGTATTGGAAATTCTTCAATAATACTTCGATTTAAATCTGCAATAAAAAAAATAAACTGTTACCGGCCTCCGGAGAAGTCGTGCACGTAGCACTGCCCTAAGAGTTAGCTCGGGTCTATGTGCAGACTGAATCCAAACGCCCTTAGTGGTAAAATCCCCGCTCCACCGGAATCTCGTTGTCGTACACGACTTCGAGAGAATGACCCTGACTTAGCTCTGCCTAGAGCAACAAGGAACAACAGCAGCCGCACGAAAAAGACGAGAAATTTAGAGAGTTTCGAGAAGAATATTTTTTGTGTGTAATATGGAGGAGTGGGACAAGATATATATAGGCCATTCCGAGGAGGAGAATGATGGCAGATTTAAAGAGTTAATTAAGAGGAACGTTATGAACGTTACAAAAAATAATTTCCATCACATGGTTCATTGAACATGGACGAAATTCAAAATCGAACCGTTACAGAAATAAATGTGTGATAACGGACAGAAACTTGAATGAAAAAACCAAAAAATTCTTTAGGGTCTCAGCCCGAACTCCAAGTGAAAGTCGAATCAGCATTCGGTGCCCACAGATGTAGGCACGTACCCGCACCCGTTACGTGCGCCGAACCGAGCCGAGCCGGGCTGGGCGACGGCGACGGCGCGCGCGTGTGGCCCATGGGGCTCCCACACAAATCTTCAAAGAAGCAAAGTGGAAGAAAGGGATATATGCACAATGCATGCAATACAATCAGCCGATGTAGGACTATTGAGCTTTTGTTATGAAAGCTACAGCTAATAACCCCCCCCAAAAGCTCAAGTTCCAAGATAATATAAAGAAGGAGAATAAGATAAGAGTAAGAAAATTTCTGGACAGTTGTATACTATACATAAATGAGATGGACTACAGCATTGAATCTCACGTAGTGACTATTATCTTTTTCTGAAGAAGAGCTTGATGGACTACGCCTTGAATAAGTCTTCTTGAACCAGACTCAGACAATAGCACACATAGTATGCTAGAGGTACTTGGGTCTATCGGGTGGCACATTTATTTGGCCATGCATACTTTTACATATTTATGAGAGTTGTCTAGGATCGCCCTGTCCTATAGTTGCGGCCCTCACGACCTCTCATATGGGTAAGTCCTTAAGGGTTGGTGATAGGAATCAACCCTGCATATCATGCTTGGACTTATTAAGAGTTTTAAACTCACCCTATCCATATCACAAAAGGAACACTGTCACCATAGGGATGGATATCAATGTACATATGTACAGCCTCCTGGGCTTTTATTTTAAAGAAAATTTAATCTCAAGGTCAGTGTTCCATAATAGTCACCTAGTCCAGCTTGTTTCTACCCATTGAAACGGCTTCTTGGGATATCCAGTCAGACTCGGTTGGGTTGCCACTGCTGGTGACTATACTATGGGCTTAACCCCATCCCCTTCGATGATTCTAGGATCAAAGTTTTAGACAGACCCTTCGTCAAGTGGTCTGTAAGGTTCTTTTCTGATTTTATATAGTCAAGAACCACATATTTGCCCAATAGGCTCTTTATTGACTTGAAGCGCAGCTGCAGGTGCCTGTTCATCTTAGCATTCACAGAATCATGCTTTAGTAGTTCTATAACAGATTTATTATCACAGTTTATAGAAATTACAGGAATATGATGAACATAAACAGGTATATGCATAATAAGATTTCTAAGCCATTCGACTTCTATACATGTAGTATCCAAAGCTATTTCAGAGTCCATTGTACTTCTGGCTATGATAGTTTGTTTACATGATCCCCAAGAGATTTGGCTCCTCTAGGGTAAAAACATATCCAGTAGTGAATTTCACATCATGTGAATCAGTTACCCAATTTGCATCGGATTAACCTTCTATGATATCAGGGTGTCTAGTATAATGAAGTTTATAATCTAGAGTACCCTTAAGATATAAATACTCTGTCTAATGCAATCCAGTGTAACTGATTTAGGTTACTAGTATATCTACTTAGTCTCCAATAGCAAATGCAATATCAGGTCTAGTCCTATTTGTTATGTACATAAGGGACCCAATCATTTGTGAATATCTATGTTGTTCTATAGGTGATCCTTCATTCTTTTTTAGAACAACATTATTATTATAAGGGTAAGGACATGTTTCTTGTCAAAATACTCAAACTTTCTTAGCATTTTCTCAATTGAATATGCTAAGGATAGAGTATAGACCTCTTTCCTTTTTGACACTTGTATTCCTAGGATCAGATTTGCCTCACCTAGGTCTTTCATATCAAACTGGTTAGATAAATAATTCTTAGTGTTATTTATCAGTTCCAGTGAAGATCCTAGAATAAGGATATCATCAACATACAAGCATAAAATAACACAACTTTATTTGTATATTTAGAATACAAAAATTTGTCATATTCATTTGGCACAAAACCAAATTCTATAATGACTTTGTCAAATTTGTTGTGCCATTGCTTGGGAGCTTGCTTTAGGCCATAAAGAGATTTTACTAATCTACAAACCTTGTTATCTTGATCTTTAGCAATAAAACCTTCAGGTTGCTCCATATATATTTCTTCATCTAAATCTCCATTTAGAAATGTTGTCTTTACATCCATTTGATGGATCAACAAGTCATAAATGGAAGCTAAGGCTAGGAGGGTTCTAATAGAAGAAATCCTAACAACAGGAGAATAGTATCAAAGTAATCTAATCTTTTTTCTGGGTAAAACATTTGGCCACTAATCTAGCCTTATATTTTTTATGGTACCATCGGCTCTAAGTTTCTTCTTAAAGATCCACTTACAGCCTATTGGTTTGCTGCCTAAAGGAAGGTCTGCTAAA
This sequence comes from Iris pallida, assembly GCA_029216955.1. Lineage (NCBI taxonomy): Eukaryota > Viridiplantae > Streptophyta > Magnoliopsida > Asparagales > Iridaceae > Iris > Iris pallida. The sequence goes on from JANAVB010030220.1 coordinate 23,335,174, forward strand.
AACTAAGTATTGTTCTCCATGATGGAGTTGTACTCATTGTTAATAGCTTCTTTCCAGAAAGGGGCATCAGGAGAGGATATGGCTTCTTCATAAGTTGAGGGATCACCCTCTATCAAAAATGTGAAGAATCCTTCTCCTAAATCCTTTTCAATCCTTTCTCTTTTACTCCTTCTAGGTTCTATGACTTGTTCAGATTGAGAATTAGGTATTTGATCATGAGAACTAGTAGATAGGTAAGAGAAGGGTTAGCGGAAGATGAAGGGGTTCTTTCCTTGAAGGAAAAAATGTTCTCAAAGTAAACTGCATCTCTAGCTTCAATAATTGTGTTATTAGAGATTTCATCTACTTCAGAATGGGTTACAAGAAATATATTTGCATTGCTATCTAGGACATATCCTATGAACACAGCATCTACAGTCTTAGGTCCTATCTTTCTTTTTTTGGGTTCTGGAATTCCTACTTTAGCTAAATATCCCCAAACTTTGAGGTAATTAATCCTAGGAGTTCGACCTTTCCATAACCCATATGGGGTCTTATCATTAGTCTTACTAGGTATCCTATTAAGAATATAACAGGCTGACAATAAGGCTTCTTCCTAAAGATTATCAGGGGCACCTAAGGTAAGAAGCATGGCATTGACCATATCTAAAAGAGTACGATTCTTCCTTTCAGCAACTCCATTGGATTGTGGTGAATAAGGAGCAGTTACCTCATGAATAATTCCGTGCTCTTCACAGAAGTTAGTCATTTCATTTGAGTTATATTCTCCACCACGATCTGATCTAAGGATCTTAATCTTCCTATCCAACTGGTTCTCAGCTTCAGATTTGTAGACCTTGAATCTGTCTAGAACTTCATCTTTGGTCTTAAGGAGGTATGTGTAACAATACTTTGAGTGGTCATCTATAAAAGTAAAGTATTTCCTACCGCCTCGGGTCAAAACCCTATTGGAATCACAAACATCACTATGGATAAGTTCTAGGAGTTCAGAATCCTTATGGACAGATTTGAAAGATAATCTAGTATGTTTGGCTTGAACACATATCTCACATTTGTGTTCATCGTCTATAGGAGTCTTAGGCATAAGATCTAAGTTCATCATCCTTTTGATAGATCCTAAGTTCATATGACTTAGTCAACCATGCCAAACATTTGAGGATTCAATATTTGTAATAAAAGAAGGATTAGAACTTTTATTCATAGTACTTAAAACAAAAAGTCCATCTTTCACAAATCCTTTTCCAATAAACAGATCATTCTTAGAGAAAACTACTTTATTAGCCTCCATTACAATTTTGTATCCTGAGGCTACAAGGAGGGATCCACTAACAAGATTTCTTCTGACAGACGGCACATGAAGCACATCATGGAGAGGTAGAATTTTTTTTGATGTCATCTTCAGATCTATTTTTCCTCTTTCCACAACTTGTGCCGTTGAGCCATCTCCTAGAGTCATGCCTCCTCCACATGATTCCTGATAGGTTGAAAAACAGGAGCGATCAAATGAAACGTGAACATTAGCTCCAGAATCCAACCACCAATCATCAGAATAGAAAGACAGGTTTACTACAGGTTGAAAGATTACAGACCTGAAGGAGATGGAAGACCCATTCAGAATCATGTTAGCCTCTGGCTTGCCTTTTCCCTTGAAGGAGTTCTGGATAGGTTCTTTCTTCCTTTAGAAGCAGTTGATGGCTGCATGGTTGGTTCTACCACACACAAAACAAAATCTTCTTTGATCCTGAGTCTGACCAAAGTTTCTAGGTTTTTGGGTTTGAGGGTTTTGGTGGTGATGGTTTTGGTGAGGAGGTTGAAAACTCTGCTTCTTTTTGAAGGATTTTTTCTTGGATTTGAAATGGTTGTTTGACCTAGGTTTTGTATGACTTTCTACAAGGTTTACCTTAGCTGTGGCATTTGACCTAGCTTTGGTCTTGGACCTATATTGCTCTTCTGTTCTAATTCTCAGTAGAGCTTGAGAGTATGTAATAGATCCTTGTAGATGTAGTAGGTCCTTTGCCACTTTAGACCAGAAAGGAGGGAGTTTATCTATCAAGCATCCTATTTTGTGCTCAGTAGAAAAGAAGATTCCCTTGGCTTGAACATGTCTAAGGTGTTCTTGGAACTCATGGATTTGGTCATTGATAGGTATGTTATCTACCATGACATATTGGTTGAATGTGGTAGAATTGAATCTATCAATTCCAGCATCATCAAAACCATACTCATCTTCCAAAGCATCCCAGAGTTCTTTAGCGCTTTTATATTCAAAAATATGTCATAGAGAGACTCAGACATAGCGCTTAAGATTCTGTGGAAGCAATGGTAGTCTATTTCCTTAGAGGTCTTGGATTGGTAGAAGAGAAGGACTTGGAAATCCCTACGTCAGACTCAGTCTCATCAGAATCATTTGAGATGGGTGTGGACCCATCAATGGCTGAAATCAGGCCTAAGGTGGTAAGCCAAAATTTTATCTGGCTCTGCCACCTCTTGAAGTAGGTGCCA